>JAIGNY010003169.1:392500-537500 GCA_020152595.1 Chiridota heheva
CCACCATCTTTTAATAGAGAATTATTTTTTTTACATTTCATTTAATGATGATAATATGGACTTCAAATTAAGTGCTATTTATTGAAGATTGTATTTTAATGGTTACGACGCTACAATAAATCTCAGCAATGCTAATTCAACAATTTATAGCGTTGTTTTTATTCGTAAAAATCATGTAACTTGGCAACGTTGAGGAATGCAGACGAAAAGTTCCGGTGCCAATCCGATATTTTGATAGCCACCTCCAAAACGAGATATAAAGAATGGTATTGTTTAGATATTTTTACTCTTTCAGAAACATAATAAAAAATATTTATTACACCAAAATATTTTTAGAAGAGTCACACAGAGATAGTGAAGGAGAATGATATTATTTGAATTTTGAAATAAACGAGGCTAGTCTAACCGAAAATTTCAACACCTAAGTTTAGAAATTGTTAGCGTGACGTACGCCACTTTCCATCTGCTGAAGTAATCCTGCAACCTGAATCTGAATAGGTTAAGTGGTTAAGCTAAAGGTAATGGAAACTTACAATATAGCGCACATTACTGTATGAACATTCAATCATTCCAATGGTGCTTTGCAATCTTTCAGGTTAAGTCGGCAAAAATCCTTCTGGACATGAACGACAACCGAATGTAACAAGTATGAGGAAAAAACAGTTTACAAGTTTAGTAGACTAAGTTTAGCTTTGAAACACTTTAGACTTGGTAAATGTAGGCCTATATCGATGTCTGGTGGTCTGGCGGTAAAGCATTTCAATCTTTTAGTGTTTAGGCAGTCAGGGAAAGTATTTACATTCGTTTTAGCATAATGAACGTGGAAATTCAGATATCATGATTATTTCTTGTATTGATCATTAGGTTTGGGATTCTGTTATCATTATCAATGGCGATGATTGTTTTTGGTTTTTTAGTACATAGCATATGGAAGCAGGTGTTCTTTCTTCTTGTTTTTAGCAGGGGCCAAACTATTATTTATGACGTCTTTATTTATTGTATCTATTCTATTTTATGATAAATGAATTAATATCTACATCACCTTATTATCTTTCTTTGTTTTTCGTTTTTGAGGAAACTGACTGAGGGCCGGTTTCAGATTAGGGAGGACAGACTGATAGACGGCGCGTATGAATTAGAGGGAACTCCGAAAAGGGTGTCCCGGTTGCATGCATGCTTTATTTTGATGACAAATTGTGAAATTATTAACATAAAATTGAAAGTTTGTTGAAACTTTGTTAGATTTTGGCAACAGTTCCTAAAAATTTATTGAAATTTCATTTCATTTATTTGCTCGTTTCATCACAACATTCATAATTCATAAAAACATTATAACATAATATAATAACATTACGAAAGTTGTAAAAGGAAGTGCTCAAAATTGACAGTGCTTTTCTGGAAAGTGAAAAACATTTCTGAAAAATTCCCGGAAATTGAAAACAATTTCACGAACATTCCTCAAATTTCTCGGAAAATGAAAAGATTTCCCGAAAATTGACGGAGATTTTCTTAAAATTTATGAAAATTTCACAGAAATTGAAGGAAATTTCCTGAAAAAAAGAAAAAATTATGTAAATTTAAGGGGAATTCCCGAAAATTTCCCATGATTTTTCTCAATCATTATGGGCAAAAAGATAAAGGCGTATTTCAAAATTATATTGCTTTAAAAATTCATTATGCATGGCTCTCATGCGCGCATGGCCCTGATGATAAGAACTTCACATCCGTATCCAACGGTTTTTGGTTCTATTGTAGATTGTGTCCCTTAAAAATTTGGTCCAAAATTGACATTTTTAATAAAAGCCTGAAGCTTTTATCCAACCTGAAGCGGTTATCATACCTGTCTTTTATCCAACCAGTGCAAAAGATTATGTAGATTTTTAGGTCAATATTGAAGTACTATCATAACCGAATACGCAGGCGACGACCGTCATTGTAATTGTGTGTTCAACTCTCTCTCTTTCTCCAACCTGCTAAAAGTGTAGATTTTTAGGTCAATATTGAAGATTTGGGGGCCGAAATGGAAGATGTTTAGTCGAAAATGAGATGATTATTGGTGCAAACTGTAAAAGGTTTGGTCCAAAATTAACAATAGCTTAGTCGATATGATTGCAAATGCCACGCATGGTTTAATTGATATTTCAGTTAATTATATTTATGGCTTCGACAGAATTTTGGGAGGTCAGGGGGAGGCAAAGCCCAAATGGACTATTGGACACGTCATTGCTTTCTTTATTAATATCCATAAAAAAAAATAAAAAATGCCACGTTAAACCTTTTTTAAAAGGGTGGTTTTGTAAATTTTATTAAATGAAGAGAATATGGACTTCAAATTAAGTGCAGTTTATTGACGGTTGTATTTTAATAGTCACTATGCTACAATCAATTTCAACAACGCTAATTAAGAAATTGATGACGTTGTTTTTATTCGCAAAAGTCATGTAAATTGGCAACGTTGAGCAATGTAGACGAAAACTTCCGGTGCCAATCCAATATTTTAATACCCATGTTTAAAAAGTGATATGAAAAATGGTATTATTTAGACATCTTTACTGTTTTCAGAAACATATTAGAAAATATTTATTACACCAAATTTTTTTTTGGAAGAGTCACAAAGAGATAGTGAAAAAAATAATATTATTTGAAATTTGAAATGAACGAGGCCAGTCTCACCGGATGTATGAGATAAACACCTCACTCGGTAGGCACTACATGCTAGACAATACTTGCAGTACTTGTATAGCTGTAGAGCAGTCGTGTAGAGGCTATAGCATGTAATACGGTTAGATTGTTGACTACACCGGATGCGGTTCTGAAATTTAAAAAGCTAACTTAACAGGTTAAGAAATTGTTAGCGTCCATCACGTACACACTGTAATCTTGCAACCTGTCATATTTGGCGTGGGTGGAATTTATTTAAGGAGAACCAAGTTGCAGATGTCTTTATTTATTGTATCTACTCTATTCTATATTGATTAATATCAAACCTAAATAGCTTTGTTCTCTTTAAGGGTCATGTCTAGCTTTTCGTTTTTGTGGGGCTAAAGACTCTCCCCCCCCCTTCCCCCCCCCCCAACAAAAAAACATACACTGGCCGTTTTCAGATCATGGAGGACAGAGGCGTAGGAGTTAAAGCCCATCCCCGAGAAGGGGCTCTATTTCCCAGTTGCATGCATGCTTTATTTTGATGAAAATGTAAAATTAATTAACATAAATTGAAGGAAAATGCGTAAAATTGTTGGAAATTTTGTTTGATTTTGGCAACACTTCCTGAGATAATTTTTCTGGAAATTGAAGAAAATTTCTCGGAAATTGAAATAGATTTCACCAAAGAGCTTTTAGCTCTTTGATTTCACAAAATGAAGGAAATTTTCAAAAAATGAGAAGGTGGGGAGGGGGAAGGGGGAGGGGGGAGGGGGAAGGGGCACGCTATGATTTTTTATGGGGAGCTCCGCCTCCTTAAGACACGCTTTCTTTCACTGCTTTCTTTGTCACTATCCATAACAGAAAATATTAAATGCCACGTCAGCCTTTTTTTAAAGTGTGTTCTTGTATACAAGAAAGCGTGAAGTTCAATCTCGTAAATACGGAGCCCAGAAATTAACAAAGGAAAATCCTTTTTCATTTTTTTACCTCGTTCTCACTAGATATTATTTCGTTCCCAGGAGATGATATCTCTTTCCCCATGAGATATCATCTTGTTCCCATGAGATATTATCTCATATTATCTCGGGGGAACGAGATTATCTTGTGGGAACGAGATAAAAAAGATTTTCCTATGTCACTTCCCAGGCTCCTTACGTTAGCATACATGCACATAGAACAAATCTGTCTAAAAACGGCGTGGAAGGGGAGCGTACCGATTTTAATCTAGATTATATACCATGTGGTCTTCAATTTTCACAATAAACCTACAAAATTGTATCGTGATATTTTTGCGTCGGGCAGAAATATTCTCCGCCGTCCATGGATAGTTTTTTTTCGATACCGAAATTTCAAGGATATCGCCCTCTAAAATCGTACTAAAGGCAGCCGGCTGAAAATGGCGACGTTCGGGGAGCGGAAAGGAAGGTAAGTAATCAAAGGCGACAACGCTTTTTTTTCAAGCAAAAATTAAAATAAAGTACAGAATTCTTTACAAAAGCTATGAATTGAGATATATTCGAACACAGATTCTATCTATTTTTGTGGTTGCATGCATAAAAGAGTCAAGGAATGAGTGGTAATATTTACAGTAGTAGCGTTAGGCAGCGGCTCACTGCAGGTACTGACAAAGTGTAACGTTAGATGTAACACAACAGTAACCTAACGTTAACTTTTAACGTTACTGTTTTACAAAAAAAGTTTAGGCCTTTAGTTACAAGTCTAGGCCAACAGTGTTGAGACTACTCTTATAAATCTAGTGTAAAAACAGTCCGATACAACACCCGGCAAACTATATAAAATCAATAACAATCTTGTCGCCAAAAAAGTTTAGGAACTAATACAAGAAATAATCGACCTTAACAGTCCTAAACACTCTTTTTTTAGGATTGGTATGTTTGACATTGTTCATGCACTAATTCATTGTTTCAGTCTAACACCCAATGCCTACTACCTTCATTTGTCAAAGGTGGATGTTTACAATTGCTCATTTATCTAATTACTGTTTCACACTAGACCTAACGCTAATACACTCACTAGGGCCTAGGCATATTTGATTTGTGCATGATGAAGATTTGCTAGGCCTACACCAACGTTATATTTTGTTTTGTAAATGATCTAAGTTAAGAGAATTTGGCAAGACTCCTATATGGAACATAATGTCAAGCTATAGAGCTCATGTAGGCCACTATCGTTAAGGTCAATAAGGAGAAAACATGATTTTTCGTGATTTCGTCCAAAATTGCACATACTGTAGCCTAGGCCTACCTCAACTGAAAGCTTCCAGAAATCTAATTATTATCTGATTTGTTATGATATTTCAGCAACAAACAAAATTCCACACTAAGCTTGCACAGTCTACCGGTTTGTAACTAAAACCAGTTTTGCGAAATGGATTCATATTTTATGAGAAAAACAGGAACTCTTTCAAATTTTGACCATATATTGTTGTTGCTTCTTTACAACTGCAACTGGAAACAAACTAAAATGTGTTTAATTTTTCAGTGAGAAGGGGGTTGATTTAAATATCGAAAATAAAAGACTCCTAGAAAAATCTGTGAACATTGTTTTTTGAGACTTGTTGAATCCCATTGACTTTTGTTTAGTGCGTGGAGCCACTTTTTTAATGGACATGGGCACATACTCTAATCGCTAGATTTGGAGATCTGCTCTATTTGGGTATATTAATGCGTACAAGTGTTCAGAGAACCAGGTATGGTGTGACTGTCCTACCATTGGGACCGATGGCTTAATGTCCTCTCCAAGGACGGCGAGCGTTATTCAACCATTGCTACTTTTCTCAACAGCTGAAAGAGGAGCAAGAGCTGCAAATGATGTACTTCCGCTCTGATGATTGGCGTATCTGTCTGCATAGCTGTGGAAAAACTGATTAGACCTCTCTGAGGCTTAAACCAGGTACCCTCAGTTGTGTGCTCTACCAAATGAGCTACCGGACTCCTTGTAGTGCAGTGTAATCTCAGACGAGTAGACCCCAAAATTCATTGGCCTAAATCATAGCCAAGTCACATTGCCATTTATATTAGTGGATTATTACAAATCCTTACACTGAGGCCTGTGGGAATAAACTGTGCAAATGCTTTCCAGAATTCAATTAGGCTTGACCAAATTAAAACATTTTTGTAGAGTTTGTGTCTAGAAAATCTAATGTTGCATACCTTTTTCATGTAATGTTGAGTTATCATATTTGAAACTTGTGTTTGAAGAAAAGTGTCATAATTAGTGTATTTTATTCAGGCCAAACTGACTGTATTTCAGATGTGATTGTGTTATTGACATTGTTGTATGTTACATATAGGCCACAGCTGCCAAACTCAAAACACCAACCATAGGGGTCATTAACATTAAGCTCTCAATGCAGTACCCGCCATTTCCACGGGAAATTAGTTCCTACAAAAATGCCCCGGCCTACCTGTACTCATGACCCGAAAGTCACGAGATAAATTCCTTTGACACCCGATTTTGATTAAAAAAATCACTACCCACCTCCTGGATGCTGAAATTTCCAACTTATTTGGGGCAAGTTTTGTACATCTGTTGTTGTTAATGATCCTCCGCAAATGGTGTGGTCTTGAAAAAACCTGCCGTTTCAGTGTTACGAGAAATCTGTTGAACTGTCGTTTTACTGTAACTGTCCGAAAATGGTTTTGAATTGACAATCAGTCATTTGTTAATACTGATTTGTCATTTCTAAACAGTTTTCATAGCAGTCACTGAAGAGAGATGGAATTGACTGATTATTGTCAAGTAATTACATCAGTAGAAAAACAAACTGAAGTTTTGTCAAGGCAGTAACATTCAGTCGGATCATTGAGGACGCACACAAAGTTCCAGACAATAAAAGTACAAATTAATTCAAGAAAATGCTGAGTATCATCTAATGTTTACCTTGTGAAGGATCACGTAAAACATGAATGCTAAAAGAGCTAGATGTGACTTTTGCCATGCTTTTGCCAAGTATTGAGTTGATGAAAACTAGTAGATGTAACATACAATAATGTTGAAGGTTCTCGTGCACAAAGGTGCACCATCAAAAAAGTTGATCTAGGTCCTTTAGTCCCTGAAGCTACTTTGAAGTAACTTGTAAGAATCCACTGGGAGGTTTTTCTCAAGCTTGTATTGTAACAAGTCTTAAGGTAGACTGGCAATAAAGCTGGCTGATAGATATTGCATGAAAAGCTATAAAGATCTGCATGGCCAAAATATTTGTGGAATAATGATGGATTAGAAGGTTATGGTATCACATGTAACAATCTATTCTACATTTATACATGTACTCAATCACACAAGTGTTCTGCCCAATCGCACACTAAATGTCAAGTACTTTGAAAATTATATTAAAAACGTTATTTCATCATCGAATCTTAACAAAACAGTTTTAATACTGCATGGATACTGTTAAGTCACTGGTGAAAAAATGTTTTGTGCACGAGAATCTATTTACATCAATACAGTTTGGTATATATAGTTTGGGTGTATATCAGGGTTGAAAAAACCACTTGCCTGCTTGCCATAGGCGAGCAAAATAAATTGTGGCGAGTAGAAATTTTATGATATACTGTGGTACTCTCCACATGGTGAGTTAAAATCTGGTTTTGATATTCATACTAAATTGTTTTATTTCAGGTCACATACTTACAATACTGTCTTGTGTTTTTTTTTATTCTTTACTAAGAAATGCCCTTTGTCCTCCACACACAAAAAAGTGGCATTTCCATTACAATCCAAAATGTAAATCAAAATTTGGCCGTTAGCCATCAACTTGGTGATATCCTGCTGTGTTTTTACGAAGCTACGGTCATGAAAAGTCAGGCCTAGGAAAAGGACAATACAGAGGCATACTAGAAGCGCAAAAAATTTCAGTAGAAAGTGTTGGCGGGAGTTGAAAATACTTGGCGAGTAGAAGTACTAGTTTCATCATATTTACTTCACAAGTTGTATAAATGATTGGCAAGTGACTTTTTTTGTTTTTTTCAACACTGGTTTATATCATTGGGTATATACAATAACCCTTTATGTATTGTTATTATCTTTGATTATCAATTTGAAAACAGGTGTCTAAATAGCAAATGAAATTAGAAAGATTGATGGCAGTGAAACTTAAAAAGAATATAGTGATCAAAGGATTAGTTTAGGGGTCAAGCATAACCATTTTATGTATGAAAGATTTTAAAAGAAACGATAAAAATGATGAAGAAAGCAGTGTTTGACAAATCGATCAAAATTCTACTTGCCCGTTGGGCAGTTAGTTGCTAAAGTTTGGTTGCCCGGGCATCAAATCAACTTGCCCGGAAGCACAAGTGGGGATTCCCCGATTGTATTTAGCACCTACACTAACGTTAATGCCAGGCTGTATGAAGAAAATATTTACATCTTATAAACGGTTCCTTATCACCAATGGAATGATATATGAACTATTTGAGTGAATTGTCATATATTAAACAACTGTTTGTGTCTTAATGTACATGAAATATTGTTCGAAATTGTTAAATAATCTTTGCAACAGAAAAAAGAAAATGGGAACCCTTACCGTAGCATCTGTGTTTCTTTCACTTGTGTCACTCATACACATACTGTACAGTAATTTTAGTTACATATACGGGGAACAGAATTCTAACATGAAAATCAGATTATCAGACACACACGTGTGTACCCACATTGAAAGGGTCCCAAATCCCGAAATGAACCAATCATGTCAACCGTTCCCAAAAACCCAAGCAAAAGGTTTATGTGTTTATGCAATTAGTCTGCTGGCCAGGGCTTATGCTGATCACAAGTGAAAACAAGTAACAACACGTGCGTTCAGTGCACTGTTGCACAGCCTGCTGTTGTAATGTACTGTATATACCGTATTGTACCGCGGGACATTAACATTCAGTACTGAACTAACGTTATGCAATGCGTGAAAGATTGAAAACGTGTGTGATACAATAATGAACTACGAAGGTTATCGTATCGCTGAGGAATGTGACGGTAACATTTCTAGAATTTTCACCTTAGTTTGTCTTGCTTTTGACAATCACTTTTCAGGACAGTGTGACGTTTAAAAAAGTACCATAGTTTGCATCATATTTTAATTTTAAAGGGTCACTTTAGGTGAAAAAGTAGTTGCCCGGCGGGCAGGTCACTTTGACAATCCATTGCCCAGAAATGGGTTTTGGTTGCCCCGGGCGTCCGGACAGGCGATTTGTCGAACGCTGGAAGAAAGCATTCAAAAATCTTATTCCGTTAAAGAGATTTAAGTTTGAAATTTTGGTATCATTTCTGTAGAAACAACTGCAATCAAACTAGTTGTGATGTCACTGCCTCAGATTTCTTGAATTCTTTATTTTTGAGTATTATGGAAGTTCATGTAAAAATTACTTTGTTTAGAATTTAGAATATATTGGATGTGGAAGCTATGTGTGAATGTTTTTTTTTCTTTGTCAAGTAGTAAAACTGTTTTCCTTTTATTTCAGCTAAATGTTATTGATGCAAGGGCAAACATACATTCTTCCAAGCAGCAAAAGACAAAGGAGAAAGGAAAGAAATGCTCTGTACAGAAAACACCAAAGATTTACCATAATTATTTGAGATGCAAAAATTGGATGGGTAAGACACAGTCCTGTGCCGGTAAGAACCTGTGTTCGTCATGACAGCAGTTGCGGAATTAACTTGTCATCCCAGCTCACATCCATTTCAAGAGCGCCGTCTTGAGTTAAGGGAACCAGTAAAGATTGGCAGATCTGTAGCAAAAGCCAGACCTACCCCTGACAACTTGATATTTGATTGTAAAGTCCTTTCACGGAACCATGCAGTATTGTCCTTTGACAAAGAAACAGGAAAGGTGAGATTTGTGAATTTACTTGATTCTTGCATTTGAGCTTTGATTTATACATAAACAAATTTTCACTTTTGATCAAATGAAAGATTTTTTTCCTTGAAAAAACTTCTGTGAAATGTTTGAGCTGATTGAAAATTAAATTTTGCTTTTTACTAACATAATTACATTATGATTAGCAGACATTGAATAGAATTCACACATTTTTATAAGAGGAGGTGCAGGGAGGACGTTGTTATCACCCGCATCCACTTCAGCTACACCTTTTTCACCCACTCTCACCTACTTTTCAGCTCCCCTGCTCCTCTCTGCCTTACATGCAATACCGATCTCTCGATCAAGCATAGCCTCTTAACCTGTCCCAGAACTCCAGATCACACCTCTCCCCCTCCATCTCATTTTCTGATCTTTCCAAGAACAATCAAACCTCCAACTTCATCACCTTTCTTCTAGACAGCAACTTATTTTACCTGATCTAAAGCACCACTTTCCTTCCCTTGTCTGCTATACCTTCCTCTTCCTTTTATTACCTTAACTTCTTACCCTTATTCACCTTCTCTCCCTCCTTCCCTCTATCCCACCTCTCTGTCCTTACTCAAGCACCTTAGTTTTTAACACCCCCCTGGCACATTTGACTTTGACTGTCGCGGTGCCATTAAACATCAACAAACCAAGCGTAACCAGGAGGTGTAGTGGCTCAGTGGTTAAGGAGTCATACTCATATGCGAAAAATAACAGGCTTTTTTGTGCCAAGAGTGCTGCATTGTGTCCTTAAGCAAGATACTTTACTTGACTTGCTCCAGTCCTCCTCTCATCTGTAAATGTGCACTGATAGGGAGTTGACCGGGGTGGACTGGCATCCTATCCAGGGAGAGTCATGTGCTCTCATCCACTTATGCCTAGGAAATCAGGGATGAGCACTGGCGTGATAGTCCTTCATGGCTTGAGTATAGATTTAACCTTTAACACATTTCCATAACTGTGTTGTGAAGAGGTGCAGTGGTTAAGAAGTCATGCTCGTATGTGAAAGGTATCGGTTGGGTTGATTCCCCCTGTGAGCGCTGCATTGTGTCCTTGAGTAAGGCATTTTACTTGCCTCAGTCCACCCAGCTGTGAAAAATGAGTACCAGTACTGTTGGGGGGTTAAGCTGCAATGGACTGGCATCCCTTCTAGGGGGAGTCATGTCACTCTCATCCGCTTGCCCCATAAAACCTGAGATAAACACTGGCTTTATGAGCCTGATGACTCGGATGGATTTAGCTCCTTTTTTTTATATTTTATAACTGTGTTGTAAGTAATTTGACTTATTTAAGCTTTAAAATATTTATCATTCCTAGTTTGTTATCAATGGTAGTACGACCTAAGGTTTTTGTGGTTTACAGAACAGTTTTTGTTTCCTTTTTGCTTATTACCCATTGTGTTGTTTAAAAAGTAAGTTGATTAGATCGAATCACAACATCGATTCATATCTATATTATAGTAAGGATTCTGTCTTTTTGGGCCCTGCTTTACGAAAAGAAGGTTTAGTTGTTGTAATTTACAAACCTTGCAACATAGCTTTAAAACTGTGTTTGGTTTACTATTTCCGAGTTAACTGGCAGAACTATTGAAATTCACAAAGTCCAGCTTGCCAGCATCTTCAAGAATTATGGTATCAAATATCAAGCTTTGAATGGTTTTCCTTCAAAATTGAAAATATCTTGCAAAGAATGTTTGTACTCATGTTGTCTCAAATTACATTTTAAACTCATTTTATTGGAGAGAAAAAATGAAAGCCATACAATGTGAATGTGATTGTTGTTGCTATGGGTACCCAACATGTCCAGGAAGTAATATAGAACAGAAAGGTGAAATCAATTGAGTATGATTAAAACCTGCTAATTTGGGTATGCTTTGAAATCATTACTTATGAGGTTCAAAGTTCTTGACCAAAGTGGATTTAGTATATTATAGCCAAGCAGGAAATCAAATAATACCTGAATCTAATTGAATAATCATTTGCTTTTATTGAGCATAAATATTTGTATGCAGAGCTAGTTTTGACTGGTAGACATATCCTGTTTGTTTTCACATTTGTGGAATGTGTTTTATTGCAGTAGTAGCAGTCATAAAATCTTGGGAGAACTGTTTAAGTCCTTTCTGAGCTTTCTATCTTCACTGAGTGCTGTAGTTTGTTTGTGTTGGATGAAGGTACCATAAACAATTGGTTGAAAGTATTTGACAGGTTCAGAAGCTTCCACTAGAATGGCAGGTTATGCACCTGGATGCTTGACACGTAGATGTAACTCAAACATGAAAAATAGACACCATTATAGCATAATCTCACATTGGCTTTTGACAAAGCTGAATCATTGTTTTAAAACATTGTTATAATGTTTCTGATGCAGCATTCTTTATTAAGGCATTTTATTTGCTGATACTTTTCTTATTAATCAAGCAAACCAAATTTCTTGTGTATCTGTATACCCTCCACAAATGTATCTTTCATGGTTATAATGCTTAAAAGTGCTCATACTTCAGGGAGCTGACAGCCCTAAAGTTAGGGCGTAATTTTCTTGAGTCTCAAGAATATTCTAACACACTTTTCTTGCATGTGATGGTACTGTAATCTTTGATATGAATGTTCAAATTTATCATACTTATTTCTTATGAATACTTCGGAAACTTTTCAATGATATGAGTATCAAAAATTAGACCTGTGTTGTTTGAAATTTCCCTTAAATCAGCAAAAAAGATGCCCTCAGATTTCGACTGAGAGTGCTCCTTTAAAGGGGACATGAAGTCTGACATAATCCTTATTTCCTATGATAGAGGATTAACATCTAAACCAACTACCAAAAACAGCAACTCAAAATCTTATTTCTATCTCAAGTTATCCATCTTCAAGGAGACAAAGTCTGACATAATCCTTATTTCATATGATAGAGGATTAAAATCTAAACCAACTGCCAAATAACAGCAAGTCAAATCTTATTCCTATCTCAAGTTATCTATCTTTAAAGGAGACATAAAGTCTGATATAATAATTATTTCATATGATAGAGAATTAAATTTAAACCAACTACCAAAAACAGCAAGTCAAAATCTTATTTTATCTCTTGTTATCCATCTTTAAAGGAGACATAAAGTCTGATATAATCCTTATTTCATATGATAGAGGATACAAATCTACCACAAAACAAGTCAAAACTATTCACAAACAGCAAGTCAAAATCTTATTCCTATCTCAAGTAATCCATCTTTAAAGGTCAAAAACTATCTCAAGTTATCCATCTTGACAAAGTCTGACATAATCAAAAAAGATTAAAATCTAAACCAACTGCCAAATAACACAGTCAAAAATTCTTATCTCAAGGACATAAAGTCTGATATAATGATTATCGGTATACAAGAATTCATTTAAACCAACTACCAAAAACAGCAAGTCAAAATCTTATTCTCATCTCTTGTTATCCATCTTTAAAGGAGACAAAGTCTGACATAATCCTTATTTCATATAATAAAGGATACAAATCTAAACCAACTACCACAAACAGCAAGTCAAAATCTTATTCCTATCTCAAGTTATCCATCTTTAAAGGAAACATAAAGTCTGACACAAAAAAGCTTCTTAACACAGTAACTTAAGGACAATATATCGGATACAAGACGATCATGTTGTACACAGATAGCGCATTGTCTGTTTGTGTGCCCTATTGTTTTTGGTTGTGATGTCATACATATTGCTAAGTGGGAGGGGGGGGAGGGGTTTAATATAAAATAAAACAGTCTTGAAAAAGTGATAAACTTATTGCAACCATGTCTTGTTTCCATCAAAGCTGCATGTTATTTTTCAGTTGTTGTGTACATGCTTATGTTGTCAACAGGTTATATCACTAATATGCATGCATCAATGTGAAAATGCTAAAAAAAAAAAAAAAGTAAACACATTGCACACATGTCATATATGGTACACTTTAGGTGAATTATGGTCTGTATATGTAACCTATTAATTTGGTAGTGATGTCATGTAGGTGGGGCTTTATGTAAAACAGTGATAAATGTGCAACCGTATGCATGTTTTGCATCATACAAGTGTTGTCAACAGGTTTTATTTTATTGATATGCATGGTGGGTATGGCTAATGAGTATGTGTTTTTCGCATATTTCATGATATGCAATGCCAGTTAGTATAAAACTTGAAAATCAACCAACAATTAAAGAATGCATTGGAACCACTAAACATTTTGGGTTTCTGGTTATGTTTAAAATATCTCAATTCCTGACAACGTGATGAAGGGTTGGACATGCAGTAAATTACAGAATTTGCTTGTACTGATGTACTCGTCACAAAATATAGTCACCCAGAATCTAGTATAAGAGGGTCAATGTGATTAACAGCCATACTTGAGTGGTGTTTGCCATATGGTGTATATTCTGTATATTTGATGTCTGCTATTTTATTTCATGATTTTATTAAGCTTAGTCTTGTGTCAATAAGCAACTTACAAGTTCCAGACCCCTAGCTTGATTTAAAAAGGGGCAGGGTGCTAGACTTGTTAAGGGGCACATTAATGCGCACGCGAAGCGATGCGTCTTTTCGGCATGGAGTCCTGGAGCCCCCTTAACCCTTACTCTACCAGGGCTTTAAAAATAGCGACCTCAATTTTCGTAACTTTTTTTTCATATGCATTTTTGACAACTTTCCTTTCATTTTCTTTCGTTACAAGTTTGGTTGGAATAGATGCTAAGATATTTATCTTTTGAGTAATTAAAACCAATTTAGGAAATATTGACAAAATTATGCAAATTAAGCAACTTTTGGCTAAATTTGGTCAACAAATGGTCAATCTTTGCAGAAGTATAACTTCTTGTCAGTATTGAAAACAGAGGTTTGTGTTACATATTTTGATTGTTTTTGAAATTTCCTTTCCAATGATACTAATCTATAATTTTTAGAAAGAAAGAAAAGATGAAAACACATCAAAAATGATAAAAGTCAAACGTCCCCTGAAAGCTGCAGCAGAAAAATAATTACGCAGTGGTCACGGCGAGACTCGAACCCGGAGCGCCCACACGCTAGTCGCGTACATTTCCTCTGTGCCACGTGGTCGTTCAAATTGGAGAGGTGTAATTTTGTTCTTATAGGATAGGTTTTAAATAGAGGGGGGTATGCCTTTATTTATATATCAAATGAAAGAAAATTGCAAGCGCTTTCGAACGGCGGTTCAACAAAGCATGCGTGATGTAAGGTTTGGGTTACACGATTTTTTGAAAAAAACGGGTCAAAAATATCCCAAATTCATGAAATTTTGAAGAAATTTCTCCAGAACAAAAGATTGGACGTAGGGATTATAAGAATTATACCAGAAACCAATACTATCATGTCTTAGGACTTGCGTGTTTGATTTTGAAGCAAAAATGTGATCTTGAAATTATCGTAAGATGTAAAAGAGAAAAATTAAAAAAATGAATTTTTTTCAGCAATTATTAAGTTTTACTCTTTTTCGATGTTTTTTTTCTAAAAATTATGTAATATGACCCCTATAAAAAAGTTTCATTTTGTGAAAGAAATATCCTAGTACTTTAAAATGATACCAAGATTACTCTTATAGGACTGTGGTAAAGTCCCGATTTTATTTTTAGAAAAAGATGGTTTGAAAACGGCGATACTATCGCCGCGTGGTAGAGTAAGGGTTAAGGCTCAATCCCATGGTGAAGAAGCTCTGGGAATTTGAGCTATAATCATACCTCGGAATGAAACTATTCTGACTGATATTGATAAGGACCAGTCATGAGCCAAACAGGACTTTTGGTTAGTATGCTATCATCATTCTGTGTTCTGTATCCATGTAAGGTATTTTATTTATGAGTTTTATTAAGATTATTAGGTTTAAAAAAATTCAATCTCAAAAAATCAAAAACAATCATGAGGGGCAGGGAGGACCCCAGGGGGCAGGGCGGGCACCAGGGGGAAGGGAAGGGCGGGCCCATGCAGGCACCCCTGTAAGACAGCAAAGCTATAGGTCTGAGTTCTTAACAAGTGCTAACTTTATCTTCCTACATACAGTATTTAATAGCCTGGGGAGTTGACATTTTAGATATTACTGACAAATTCCATGTAAACTGATTTTAATATTTGTAACTCAAGTTGGTGCCAATTAGGCGATTGGAAGTCTTAAGGATGTGAAACCAGTGAGATGAATGCATTACCTGTGTCACAGAAATATAAATTGTTCAACTCTCTTTTTCATACCATAACCAAACATTGTTGGTTAGAAATATAATTTGCCTTTACAACCTTGAGGCCAGTTTTGGGGATAATATTGGGCATTTGTAAACTAAATATCAGTGCTGAAGAAAGTGTAATGTTTAATATCAGTCTTATACAGTACAGTAATTGCAATACAATCATTGCACTATCTTGTACCTGTTCATGGATGTGTGGGCTTTATTAGTCATTCATAAAGAATGACACATTTCATACCTTCCATTTAATAAACAATTTTACTTCGGCTTAGTGGTGCTTCTTCATGTAAACATGTAGTGTAACATTAGTCACGTGATATAAAAGTGTATGCTTCAAAAGTGGAACACAATGATACTGTAATACTTTTGTTATTTAACTGTGTATGCATGAACATTTACAGAAATTGCAAAGTACAATCAAAGAGTACACAACAGCTTTTATTTTCAAAATGGATTTCTATTGTCAAAATTGACTGGAATGAAGCCTTTACATTACCATTATACCCCTTTTTTGCCACTTAAAAACTCTGTACCAGAATAGCTAACAAAAATTTGTTAGCTATTCTGATACAGAGTTGTTTTTTTTTACCAAGAAAGGAGTATAATGGTAATATGAAGGCTTTATTTCAGTCCATTTTGATTATAGAAATCCATTTTGAAAATAGAAGCTGTTTGACTTAAATACTTAGTTACACAAGGAATGAAAACTTGATCAATTGCACCAATAAATGATTTTGCCTATTTTCAAACTTAATGAATGCCAAGAAAGCAAAACTGAATGGTTAGAATCATTACAGTAGTCACTCGATTTATGACAAAATAAATGAAGTGTTTAGCCATCTGATTGGTATCAAATACAAAAAGATATTTTGATAATTTTGTGATAGGAAAGAAGGATAACAAGTAAGATTGTATTGTTTTTATTGTTCTGTATGTACAGTACTTGCTATTGTATTTAGCATGCAAGAAGTACAATTTGGAGGACCATTTTCCTCTTTTATGGTTCACTTGATGGCATAAACAATACAATATATGCAATACAAGTAGGCTTTTATACAGCGCCATTCCATTAAGACCACAGCGCCTCAGTCAAGTTCTCTGGCTGTTAACGAATCAACACACATGAACTTGACATGACTGGGCCAGGATGGGAAATGAATGAACACCGTACAGTGTTTTCATGCTCCTCTTCTCGAAAAGTATTCAGAGAACCAGGTAGGGGGAGACTATCCTGCTGTTGGGACTGACAACTTAAGGTCCCCTCCAAAGGACGGTATGCGCCATTCAACTGTAGTACTGTAGAAGCTGCAGACGAAATACTTCCTACTTTGATGTCGGCGTATCTGTCTGCATAACTGTGGGAAAATCGAGTTAGACCTGACCAAGGCTTAAACCTGGGACCTTCAGCACCTCAGTTGTGCACTCTGCCAACTGAGCTACCTATCCTCTTTAGTGTTCAGAACTCACTGTGCAGTAATATTCCACAACATACACAATCTAATATCCAATCTCAAGATCTGGAAAAAATCTTTGGTTCTGACAGTTATAACTGCATGAAAAATAAAATTTGCTGCAAGAATTTTTTCATTAAATTTTTTTTTACATAGAGTATACAGTATATATTTGTTTGTATAGATATCTTGAGTGAGCAACAGTATATGTGGTAAATATCAGCTCTAAAAACTTCCACCGTGTAACTGTGTGATGAATAGTACAGTACATTAAATTGCAAAAGAGGGAAGCATATAAAGATGTATTTACTATATTAATATTATTTGTCACTATTTTTCGTGGGAAGATTTTTGACACCTTTATTTCAGAACTGGGGAAATTTTAATTGATTCCCAACTCTGCATATACACACAATATCTAATCTGTGCATTTTGCAGATCCCTTGAACCTATAACTTCCTGCATATTAAGAACAGAATGTAGAATGACAGACAGTTCCGAAATCTCATTACTACAATTTCACATACATGTACAACCTAGATTATTTGTATATGGTATGCACTATACTTCCTGGTTTAAATTAGGGCAGGCAAATTACTACATTCGCTATATCGTGTTAAATTGTATATTTTAAGTTTTGAAAATCATATCTTGAAAAAAATGTCTGTTGTACTATAATCATAATTATGTAGCTATACTGTAGGTTCATTTGTGTAAATACAGTATAAAATGTTTTAGCTTTGTAGCTTCACCCACTACCTTGTTCAACTATAGGTCTGACTTCTAACTTTCATCATATATCAATTAAGAATGATTTTATCTTTTACAAAAGACTCATGGAGAATTTTGCACAGTTTTACCCCAGGAGACACAACCAAGATCATGTCACATTTCTTTCACAGATTTTGAACTCATTGAGAATGTGCATTCATCAACTTAACTGTACAGCGATGTACTCGGTAGTATGTGTGTAGGCAGGCACCATATGAGATTTTCTACTATGGCCTGTAACCATAAATCTTATTACACCAATTAGATGGATAAGGATAACGTTTAAAGATACTGTAGTGGGAAGCATCTTAAATCAGTTTTGTCAGCATGGACATACTGTAGATTTCATTGTGTGCAGTGCAGTATTTGTCATTGTGTAAATGTCCGTTCTCTTAATATTCTGCAAAATAGGATGGAATCATGTTTGAATGTAACAGCTGGTTTATGCATCATAGTACATGTACCTTGAAAACTAATTTTAAAATTACCTGACAGTACGTAGTTTTTTTTCCATGTGAGTTTCTACTTGATTAATGATAAAGATATTATTCCAGTGGGTTTAGAGTAGAAAAAGTTAATGAGCAGAATTGTTTTCCCATTATTTTTTCGCTAAATCTCCATCATGCAGTTTGTATGATGTACTATACTGTATTGCACATGCAAAGTTTACTGGGTACAGTAGGTTACTTTTTAAACCAGATGTGTGTTTTTCTTTCATAGTATGATTTAGTCCAGGAAATACCCAGGATGTATTTTTAGCAACAAAATAAAGCTACATAATATTGTAATATATCATAGTACAGACAATTGTTTTTCAGACATTCTTGTCCCTGTTGTCTATGAATTTTTATTGTGATAATCAAGGTATTTCTAAAAGCTGGGATTTGTGTATTGTGGTTTAGACCAGGAAATTGTTGTTATGGGTTGCTTCACCCTTTGTTTGTTTGTAGTGATAAGACATATTGTGTCATAACACTTTCAATCTAAACTGAACCATAAAACATAGCAAGACATAATTTTGTCAATCATGAATTGTGGAAGAAATCATGTTTCTGATCATGTTAAAAACCTTGTGTGTTATAGTATTGATATGTAATGGAGTATTTAAGGTTTAGTTTAGGATTATCAAGTCTTATAATTTCCTGATAGAACTTCATTGGAATATTTAAATAAAGACATCCACAGCCGTTTTATTAACCAGCTGTGGAGCACTCGTCGGAGACCCACTGGAGCCGGGAATGCTAGATAGGGAAGCCAAAGCTTAACCCCACTGCCACGGAGGTCTCTTACATTTATAAGATTAATTCTTTATGTTAAAGATTTTGAAGACTTAAAGAAATACAGGTGGAACAAACAAAGCGAAGTTGATGGATGAAACTATGGAGAAATTAACATTCACTGATAGGCAAATTATCATGTTGTCATAGCAATACATGTACAATACAATTGAATGCTTTTGATTGGTCTAATTATTTGCTCATAGACTGATAAATCAATCAATAATCACTGCGGAAGTGACGTTATGAGTATGGAGCATTGTAGCACAATTACCGGCGGGGTGTCGCAATTTTCTCAAGATGAGATTTTCTCTTTAATATATCCTGAGGAAGCTTGACCCCATTGAAAATAAGGTTACTTTTTGTCAGTGAGAATATTTAAATTTATGTCTGTTGTTAAAGTTATGATTCAGAATGTTGATATAAATTGGCTGATGATTATAACTATTCACTTCTGACCGCTTGAAATAAAATGCTTGCCACTGTTTTATGCACTAAATCAAATCATAGATGTGCTGTACAGCATAAGACATGAGTTTTTATATATATATAGAGTATACTTCTACTGCAGGGGAAGCACATTTGATAATATGGTTCAGTAGTATTCACAAGAGAGGAAATCATTAGAGTATTGTTTTAAGATGGTGCCGGAAATTATTTCTTTTGTTTCCTTTGTTAAATAAATGACTCCTTGTCCTGTGATCTAAACTCTTCAAAACAAAAGATATGACGGTAACTTTGTTCATTCTTTGAGGATTAATTTAACTTTCATGTTTTGGGGGATGTTATATTTGTGCAGTATGGATTTAGAAAAAAAACATGAAGTTACAGTAGTTTAAATGAATTAGGAAATCACAGTCACACATATTACAAATCAATCTTTATCTTTGAATTTTTCATGTCATCAATAATAAGGTTGGCCTTACAGATAAAACAGAACTTTGAAGTTGAATATCTCCTTAACAAAATAAGATATTGAAGTACAGTAGTTTCTTCACCATTTTGTTTCTTGTTAAGTCCTATTTCTTATAAGATAAGCTTTCTTTTCCAATGAACTAATCTTTTAAATTTCATGAGGAATTTGTTGATTAATCAAATATGCATATCAAACTAATACTGAGACAAGAAAGAAAGAAATCTAGGTTTTTACACCTTGAATTCTCTCTAGTGTATAATGTTTCTTTTTCATAATTCTTAGTTGTAAATTAAAGGAGACATAAAGTCCGATATAATCCTTATTTCATTTAATAGAGGATTAAAATCTAAACTAATTACCAAAACAGCAAGCCAAAATCTCATTCCCATCTCAAGTTATCCATCTGTAAGTGAGATGAAGTCTGACACAATCCTTATTTCCTATGATAGAGGATTAAAATCTAAAGCAACTACCAAAAACAGCAAGTCAAAATCTTATTCCTATCTCAAGTTATCCATCTTTAAAGGAGACATAAAGTCTGATATAATCCTTATTTCATATGATAGAGGATTAAAATCTAAATCAACTACCAAAAACAACAAGTCAAAATCTTATTCCTATCTCAAGTTATCCATCTTTAAAGGAGACATAAAGTCTTATATAATCCTTATTTCATATAATAGAGGATTAAAATCTAACCAACTACCAAAAACAGCAAGTCAAAATCTTATTCCTATTTCAAGTTATCCATCTTTAAAAAAACCCATAAAGTCTTATATAATCCTTATTTTATATGACAGAGGATTAAAATTTAACCAACTACCAAAAGCAGCAAGTCAAAATCTTATTCCTATCTCAAGTTATCCATCTTTAAAGGAGACATAAAGTCTGATATAATCCGTATTTCTTATAATAGAGGATTAAAATCTGAACCAACTACCAACAACAGCGAGTCAAAATCTTATTCCTATTTCAAGTTATCCATCTTTAAAGGAGACATAATAATCCTTATTTCATATAATAGAGGATTAAAATCTAACCAACTACCAAAAACAGCAAGTCAAAATCTTATTATTTCCTGAAATAACCAGGGGCAATGCTCGCTCCAGAGCTCAGCAAGTCGACAATGTTGAGTTGAAAATAAATATTGTTTAGTTACCAATTCTTATATTTAGGGGCCTTTAATGTTAGACCTAGAAAAGGTCATTCACACTAAGTTAAACGTATTCCCGCGGGTTTCCTTCATGATGGTTTTGGCCTCTGTCTAGTTCATTGGCACTGCTGGCGCGAACACTGACCAGGGGACTAGCAATTCTCATCTCAAAGATTACAAGGTACGCAATTTATACTGTGATGTTCCAAGGATTTGACGTCATTTATTCATGTTATTCAAATTATATGATATATAAGTTTTTCCTGTGTAAAATTAACTGAAATCTAACAGTTACACTCTTGTGTCCATGCTCCTATCACATGAATTAATTGTGGCAAAACTTTCCCTTGGAAAAATAATACCTTGACATTTAAAGGTGATGTCTTTAATTCAATTATACCACTCCTGAGAAAATATTTGTTCAAGAAATGATGCTTTTGACAAGTCTTTAACGTAATCATATATTGCTTGGCATTGAAGTATTACAATCAAGTCGTGTCATGCTGTACTGTATTTATTATATTCACATTGCAAGATTATGAGGTTTTTTACCAGAAATGTCAATAATTCTACCTGAAATGTTTGTTTGTGCTCGATAAAACTTAATATTTTTACATGTCAGATAGGAAATTATAATTCAAAGGACTGTTTGTGAGAATTTTGTATTTAATCATAAACAGCAGCAGCTGAAACTATAACACATGTGCTGCAGAATGTTGGGATAGTGTGCCTTCAGAGTATTACAAACATTGTATTCATTTCATGTTAAAAGACAAATGTAATAATGTGACAGGCTTCTGAATAAACTACATACTTTTAGGGTGTTGCTGCCCGAGGCTCCAGAAGTCACTTTATCAAGAAACAGGCAGGTCACTGTTGGCTGTCACAATCGTTTCAAGATGCATCCTACCCTCTGTAAATATGTGAAGTGTAGAGCTCATCATTTCAACTCCACCTCTTAAAATTAATTTTCTCTAGCCTATGGCTGGAGCAAACAAGGAGACTTTGAGTGGATAATTTTGTCATTTGTCAGCAGATATACAGTATGATGTTCCATTTTTATGCTTTGTAGTGTGTACTTTGTAGTACCTAAGCAAGTTACATTACACAGGTCAATCTGCAGAAGTTTATGTTGCACTATGATATTCTTGCACTTTAAAATTCACATTAAAATGAGCCTTAAATTGACTTTACCATTACTTACAAAGGGATGAAAATTTTGTTCTAATTTCACACAGAGCAATATCATGGTCCACAATTCTTAGCAGTCTGGCCAAAATGCTTACAAATTTATCTAAATTGCTTTACTAGTTATATTTTTTTCAGATAGAAATTACACATTTTTCTCGGAAATACAGAAAGCCGCCAAAATTTGTGATTGACCATCACTAAAATGAAATACAGATACTGCACTCACATCACATGGCTACATGACAAATGCTAGTGCAAGTGATAACAAATATTTTGACATGCTCAGTGAAAAAAGAAATCAAGCTGGCTTTTACATTTCTGACATAAATATTTGTAATAAATTCATACCCTTATATTTATTTCTCTCAATATCAAAGGGTATCTTGCAAATTCTAAACTTCAACAGGTCATTCAAAAGGCAACCAAATTTTAACTGGTTGTACAGGACTTATTTGGCCTGTTTTTGTGCTTCATCTCCTGGGGCTATTGCATTGTACCTGGCTTAATTATATGTTAATAATAATAATCTATCTTCTTTTTTTCTTTTTTTTTCTTTTTATCACTCTACGTTTGGTTTGTATGGAATTGGTTCAGCCAAAGGTGCAAATGTTCAAACTTGATTTAATTTTGTCTGGTATAATTTATTCCTTGAGGCCGTTACACACCGAATGCGACGCGGCGAGTGATATTTTAGATAATTATACAGGAAACAAATATTATATTATGCTTTGACTTTTTTGCTTACACACAATAAAGTTTATAATTAGGGCGATTGGTGATACTGGAAAATTTGCTAGAAATGATTTTTTGTTCAAACTGTGGAGAAATTTGCTTTTGTGGGGCGCAATTTTCTGTCGCGACTCAAATTTTGCTATAATGGGCGTAGAAATACCCTTTTATCAATTTTCAGTTATCATCTGAATAGCCATGCGATGACGATCCACTTATAAAAACAAGAGGTCAAAATGTTTATTTTTCTTTGTTTAATTCAATTTTGTTTAAAAAATTGTTCGCTGCGTCGCGTTCGGTATGTCATGGCCTTTAATCTTAAGAAAACAACGCTCATGATTTTCCAAAACAGACAATAGAACAATCCTGATTTGAATATTTGTATTGATGGTTCCGTTGTTAAGCAATCTGCCAGTATTAAATTCTTAGGGCTTTTTATCGATCCTCACTTGACATGGAAATGCCACATTGATCTATTATGTAATAAAATTTCTAAAATTATTGATGTTCTCTATCAGATTAAGCATTTTGTACCCTGTTGTATTATATTATTGTTGTATAATTCTCTTATTCTTTCTAATTTATCCTATTGCAACAATTGTGTGGGGTAATACTTTCCATACATATCTTGATTGGTTATATGTACTGCAGAAAAGGGCTGTTTGTTTAATCACATTATCTGATTGTAATACTGACATAGGTAGTATTTTTAAAGATTTGAATATCCTCAACGTTTATGACATTTATAATCACCAAATGGGAATTTGTGTTTAAAATAAATCTTAAGTTGTTACCGTCTACGTTCTGTAATTTATTTCAACCAATTAAAAGTATTCATAGCCACTTTAATAGACAGACACTCCGATAAATAAGTATCATTTATTTAGCTTTAATACCATTGCTAACAAAAATTCATTTGTCTATTCGCGTACTAAACTCTGGAATAACCTAGCATTTTCTTTTTAAAGAATATCACATCAATGTCCTTATTTAACAAAAAAATTATCTTGTTACTAAATATTAATTTTAGGTACAGCTGTATAACGGGTGGGTATAAGGGTGTGGGAGGGTTAGGGGTGGATTATGTGGATGGGGAGTGATGTTGTAGAGGTAGAGTATATATTTAATTTGTAAAATGTAATTTTTGACTTATGTTTAGTAGGTTATTGTTTTTGTTATTATTTTTTCTTTATTTTTTGTAAGGTGGCCTGCTTGTCAAGCACT
The DNA here is from genome assembly GCA_020152595.1 of Chiridota heheva. Lineage (NCBI taxonomy): Eukaryota > Metazoa > Echinodermata > Holothuroidea > Apodida > Chiridotidae > Chiridota > Chiridota heheva. Next base: position 416,923 of record JAIGNY010003169.1, read on the forward strand.
TGCTTTTTCAGGCTTCTCCACCTAATTTATATTATGTAAATAATTTGTTGTATATTGTTCAAGAATGTGGAAAAATAGATGAAATGAAATGTGTAATGTGTGGATGAAATTTCACTGGATGGTGTTATAATGCTTGAAGTGAAAAATTTACATATTCTTAATTAAGTTCAGTGGACATAAAATTTCCTTTAGTGTTGAATATCCCTGTTACTTGTTTACAAAGAAGGGATTAAAAGACAGATTTACATAAGAAATTGAAGGCTTTTTTTTTCTTTCTTGAATACTATGACTTAAAATTGAAGAAAAAATCATTCATACTAAATATTTAATTGATTTCTGTGGACCTTTTTGCCAGTTTTCATGATTCAAAAAGATTTTAACAGGAAGAAAAGATAACCTTATTCTGCACCTTCTCCCAATATTGTGTTGCTGCATAATGATTTCTATACTGGAGACAAAAAGAGCAAAGACAATGACGTTTGCAGACCATAGTGCATTGACCCTGAATTGACATCCTCTTTCATATAAAACAAATTTCACTCACTTCCTTTAATATTACTGAAGCTACTGTAAACTCAATTGTGTGTATCCCTGGTATATGTAATGTGTGTATATGTGCAATGCTTCAGTCTGTAAATTCATGTCTCCTGAAATAGCCCTTATGGGCGTTATGGTATTAACAGTAGCTCACAAAACCTTCACACTATTATTTTGTTCTGCAATTAGTAGAATTTAGCTGGTAGCTAAATATTAATTTTTGACCTTGACGGCTGTGCCTTGTGCACTGACAACCACTTAAATTTAATCAAAAAAGGATTTCAGACAGGTGATAACAGCCCTTTACATTAGTGCTGTCACGACATGGCTGTATCACATATAGATTATTGTGGAGAAAAATATCGCGATATATTGGTATATCACGATACTTTTCAAGAAAACTGACTCATGACACAAATTTCTAATATCACTAACGTTACTTCTTTGATGATGAACGCAAGAAAAAATGATTTGCAGATCTAGTAGACGACATGTTCGCATGACTATTGCGTTCATCATGCACATGTTTGATAATTCAGCCAACGTGAACATGAATCATGGAAGTGAGAGCCTGAGAGGCATGTTATGGGCCATTTTTTTATTTTTGTTGCCAACTTACATCGGAGCGTGCCAGTGTGGGGGTGAAGAAGCACGATTTTTAATTAGTTATATTATGTTTCACGATAATTTTGCATGTTTTTGATGGGCCAAACTTGACTTAGATTTAATACCATCATGTTAGAATTGTAACATACGAAGTAGCCTAGCCTAGTTATGCGAAAAAAATTTAGTTGAGTATTATTTTTTGGTTTCATGATATGTGTTGAGAGACATATTTTATGTTGTGGGAAAAGAGATATCGCGATAATCCACAGGTCATGACAGCACTACTTTACATCATGTGTGAAACAGGCATGACAGCTCTCAAGTTTGTCTTATCTACATAGAAATGTCTGGTGTAGTAAGTATACTATGGAAGGTTGGCGTCTTCATTCTCACATTCTTAACAATTATTAATGTGTTTTTAAAGAAAATTTATTTAACTTTTTACTATTAGAATTGTTTTTCCTCAAACTTTCTTCATTCAAGTGGTAAAGTATAATTACCCTTACTAGATTCTGTTTTACTACTTTCATGATATATCCAATGATATTTTAATCACAAAATTGCAGGTGATAGAATACATAAGGACTTTTGAGGAATCTGAGGTTGTGACATCACAACGTTTTTACACAAATGATAGCAAACTTTACCCTTACTCTACCAGAGCATTTGAGATTACAAGTGTTATCTTAGGGAACTTTTTAGAAAGGGGGCTTTTTCACAAATTTATCTTCATTTTCTACTGTAATAAGTTTATGTAATATGAAAGCTAAGACTTTAAACTTTACGTTGGTTTGTATAATTATCTGGTGAATTATGCATATTTATGCAAATGAGGTCATTAATTGAGATTATTAAATATCATAAAACTGCTATCTTTGTGATATTCTGCTTTCTTGTAGCTAATTAGAACAAAATTATTGATAGAATTTATGAATTGTTGAAAGAAAAAGCTTTCATTTGTTAGTGCTCCTGATTTTTTTGGAGCAAGGAAAGAATTCATACGTCAATTTTAATTTCTTTGACCTTTTTTGGCCTAAGAATTGACCTGATTTTGCAAATGATCTATCTGATAGGATTTGGCACTATACTTTCCTATAAACATGCATTGTTCCTTTCTATGATGCACAAAACTAATATAATATAAAAAGGAAATGTTTACACCCAAATTTCAATTAAAATGTTATGCAAATGATATGCAAATTAGCTAATTTACCTCATTTATTATGCACAGGCTTGAAATTTTCAGTTTATGAGCCAATTTTAGCCATTGGAAGCTTTGAAAATACCTATATTTATTCAGGATGTACTGAAAGTCTTGTAGAACTTACTTTTGTTGATTCCTGTGGGAATTTTTGGTGAAAAGGTACTCAAAAATGGTTCAATCATGTTGACGTTGTCAAAGTTGGAATCCTTTAATGAGTTAGTACTGCATATGAAATGTCAATAGATTTGTCCAAATACAGGAAAATCCTTCAGAGAAATACAATTTCAACTGTTTCCAAGGAAATACAGGGATTGTGGGTAAGGTGGGGGTTCTGGCTTATTTATATTGGGAAGGGGAACCAGGGGAAATGCCATCCCCCACCCTCAAAAAAACAATATGGCCCTATTCCAGGATCCAAATTCCTTCAACAAAAAAAACTTCCTACTACATGGGACAGCTTGGCCCCCACCATTGGTATCTTGCCCCAACATGTCTCTTTTCCATCAACATAAGACCATTTCCCCTTAAAATAGTAATCCTACTCCACTGCACTACAACCTCACAATATGGAATCGAAAATTCGCGAAATAGGTATATGAGCACTGTTGCACTACAAATCAAAGATTGATCTGTAAAGTTTCATCCAAAATTACTATAATAAAAGACAATTCATGTTAACCACGTCGGATTTTAGTGACCCATTTACTTGTTCATAATCATTACAAGTAAATAATCCCAGCTAAATTACACTGCTTTTGCTTAATTTTGAACGGATCAGAACTAACATTAGCTATGCCTTACGTTAAGTGTAATGAGTAACGTTAGTAAGCATGAAGTTTGAAAAATGCCTTCGCGATTTTAGAAATTTGAAAAAATCATTTAGCTCGGTTCTGATCGTCTTTAGGCCTCTTCAGGGTTGGGTCCAGGTACTAAAAGATCTCCATCACTGGCGATATAGCCTTCTGACTTTTCCTAATCCTTAGTTTCACTTTCAAACAAGATTTGGGATACACATTCTTCTGTCGCCTCAACGTAAATGTCAAAAAAATCTAAAAATACCTCGAGTGACATAGCTATAAAATGTTTTAGCAACGATTGCGGGGGTATGTCTTTTCTTGCAGCAATTCATATGAAAGCACGTTGTTTACGCTACAGAATGGTTTTTGAAACTTTTCATTACGATATAGGGGTGGATCACACAATTTTTTTAACAAAAAGGGTAAACAAATTACCAAAAATCACAAAATATTATATATTTTACAAATAATTTAAAGATAATGACCAGGTATAAGCAAAATGTGATTAGATTTGGACAATATGACTTGTCTATATAGTAAATATACAAAAAAAAATATCTAAACATATTTTCTTAGCAATTTTTTTTAATTTTTAAAAAATATGCATTTTTTGGGACATTTTAAACAAAAAGGTAAATTTCTGAGTGTTTGGACAAAATTTGCCGAAAAAATGTGAGTTTGGCCCCCCCCCCCAAAATGATTTTATGAAAAATCTTTCCGAGATCTTTGCAATGAAACTATTTGCTTCCCTATAGAATTTTGGTAAGGTCCCGATTTTATTTTTGGAAAAAAGAAGTTTCAAAATGGCGATATTATTGCCGCGGGTAGAGTAAGGGTTAAACTTGGATATATCCTAAATGGAATAAGATTTTGTAATGCTTTCTGAAGTAAGTCTATTATGGAAGGTTGGCAATTTTGTTTCTTTTGAAGTCCTCTCTCATATCAAATGGAATTGTCTGACCACTGAACTAATTTAGCGTAATTTAAAGAGTGCCCCAGACCAGCTTTTCAGCATACATACCGATTTTAGCATACATACTAAACCTTGCAACCCAATTTCACCTACTCACAAACATGTTTAAACAGGGAGGTGTCATTATAAACAAGCAGATGATTTAGGTATTCAGGGAGTTCTGTCATGAAGATTCCTAATTCATTGTTAAACATGTCCATGGGAATTCATTGGTAGAAAAATCATTGTTTTGAAATGGGAGGGGTGACAACGAGAATACTTTATGCATTAAGACAGTTGATTTACAGCTAACTGGCTGACATATTGCTTGAATAGGCCTACTTACATAAATAATCATTTTAAATATACGTACTGTACACTTTGTGCCTTAATCCTTGTCAGACTATAGCCGAAAAGGAAACTTGTGCATCACTCAATTTCAGTCCGTCACTGGTTGAGTAAGAAATGTAGTACTGTAAGCAGAGGCGGCGGAAGATATTTGAAAGTGAAAGAAGGGAGGGGGGGGGGAAGGATCTGAGGGGCACTTTCTTCTTGGGAATAATTTATAATAGTGTATGCGTGCGAATTTTCACATTTTTAGCCTTTTCAGGGCAATATTATATATATTTGAAGAAAAAAGGTTTTCAATGTTTGAATGGGCATGTGCCCCCTGTCCCCCCTCCCCCCTCATTCCGCCGCTTATGGCTGTAATTGAAAATGTCCTCGAGAAAATGTTAATCATTGAATCTCATTGTTATACATGTATCTTGGAAAAATTGGAATTCATAAGGTCTTAAGGATGCAAATATTTCAAACATGTGGAAATCCACACACCAAAAGGCTGGACCTCAAGTTTCTCCTTAAGCTGATGTAAAGTACTGACCAAGACCAAATTCATTTATATCTGGTAAGAATTATAGAATTTGATTGGTCGAAATCTGTCAGCTGACCATGGTTAATTTTGCGGCTATGCACGGCAACAGCCGCAAAACTGCACGGCTTTCAGTTCTGAAAATAAAAGCAGTCCCTGCAATTCCTTTAGCGACGGTAGATTTGGAAAGTTTATTGTACAAAATAGGCATATGTAAAGATATTAACTGCCAAGACATATCCAATGCACAGAAATGCCACTGCTCTGACCTTTTGTTGGCTGCTGCGTCGACACAACAAATCCAACCATCTCCAAATGACAGTACACAAATTGAAAGGCTTAGCACATACATCACGCACACAACACCAGCACATTAATGTAGGTTATCCCACATGTTAAAAGCGAAAATGTCACCAATGTGACATTTTTCAAAACTGCACTTTGAATGGCGCAGTGAATGTACTGTTTAAGGCTGATCAGTAGTGGCATGATATTAGTGATAGATTTTGAATGAAGTAGTCCTTGCACTTGGGACATGACTCTCCTTTGACAAGGCAGTAATAGTCCAACCCAGCAGGAACTGGTTGTAATTTGCATATTTCATGAGAATCAAGTACCCTGCTCAAAGACTCTGCCATATGTACAGTACATGTATGTTTGCAAGGAATACAACCTTTTGAACACAAATTGAACCATAGGCGGGTTTTGTCTGCTGAACATTAGGGGAGGGGGGGGGGGTAGTTTGGGAGAAAATGTCCCAAATGCTCCCCTAAATCCTGCCTATGAATTGGGCTTTTGCAGTTTGTTGGATGGCCGGAGTGAAGATTCACTGAGATTCTTGGTCATTTTTAAAGAGAAAGTATCGTCCCGTGAATGAATTCAGAAGTGAGCGCTGCCATGCGGGTAGCGTCACTTCCGGTTTTTAATTCTTCTGATTACATTCCAAAAAATCTGTGATGCTATCGATAACATGTGAAGGCCCTGTGTCAGGTCCGATGGATGTGAGATCGATAACACTGCAGATTTGTCGCAATCAATAGGAAAAATTGACAAGCGAACATGACGCTAGCAGCACGGTGGTGTTTTCCTCTGTATGTATTTATGGGACAATACCTTCCTTTAACATATTTTTGAAAGTGAATTTGGCACATCTGGCTCTGACTGTCGCAGTTAAGCCTCAACAAACAAACGTGAATTCCAGCTATATTTTCACATGTTGAAATTTGGTTGTCGTGGTGCCGTTAAGCCCTCATCAAACAAAACAACAAACAAACATGAAGCTTACTGTGATGCAGTATGTATACTTCAATGATTTGCAGTAGTGTTAAAAACAATAAAAATGAAAATTATATTTTACTTCCAATTCAAAGCAGCATTATTTAAGAGACATACTGTACACTGGTGGAGACAATATGTCTCCAGATTTTTTTTATGGTTCAAGATTGATTTAGGTTGTCATGAAGATGCCACGTCTTCAGACTCATACTTCCAAAAATTAATTTTACAAAATGGCTCAAAGCTCTTTACACTGACGGTGACAACTGAAGATGTCTTGTGACTAAATTCCCACTATCATATCTGTAACTATAGGCTTGTATACATCACCTGCATATATCTTCGAGTGTGCATTAATCATACCATAGGTTATGCTGGAATAAATAACAGATTCCTAGTTTCTGTCTATATCCACACTATTATTACCACAAAATAATTTAAATAAATAATTTCATTGATGAATGTTTATTTTTTCCTGTAGAAATTTTGCAGGGTATTTGATAAGTAGGTCAGTATGTTTGATTAGGTAGGCAGAAAGAAGATAAATAATGAAAGATAAATGGGTTGGATATCAATTCTACACATTACAGATCAGGATTTGTGGAAGCATCTTCTGTGTTTATGATTGTAAGTGCAATTAATGACCAGTGGCTAGTCAAATTCAAAACTTAAAATCATTTCATTTTGGTGGAAATATTATTTTAGTTAAATTTAGTGGGTACAAATTATGTCATTTGTAATTATTTTTTACTATTACACATTTGTGGTTCTTTCTTTGTACATTAAAAAAAGCATTTACAATGCTTTTTTTACAGAATTCCCTGGATTATTTTTAAGTGCAGAATCAGTTGGAATGTGATCCAGTTGGTGTGAGGGCTTGTACCACAAGTTACTTTCATGTTGATTGATGGTGGGCAATGTACATTCTACAGAATAAATGATGTGACTCATTTATAGGCCCATTTTAATGTAGTGATACTTTAGGCTTGAGGAAAGGACGCTATTATGTTATTATAATAGGTATACTTACTATGTTATATCTGGTACAACCTCATTTATACTTCGGTTACCTAATTTTTGCACAGATGGTGCCCCCAATTAAGTTAAGAGAAACATTATTTTGACACATATGAATAAGTAATGTTGCGTATGATTTTGAATGGACTGTTTCCCTTCCCAATACTATTCCTGTGGTTTTCAGGATATTTCCTACCCCTCAGTATATACATATGTTTGCAAATATCTATCCCCTGGGCCCCTCCTGCTACCCTTAAGTCAGCCCCCCCGGACTCCATCCCGAAAATCTCATGTTCACTGTTTTACCTTTGCCGACATGTTGTCACCAACTTTGATATGAAAATCATATTTTTATGCCTTAACAAAATATCCTTTGCTTCCTTTAACATACAGTATATTTCTATATGTACTCTTTAAAAAAAATACAGATAATTTTAATCAAAATGAACTAAAAATGTTATGGCATCGATCTTGAACTAAGCTCATTGTAAATTCTTATGTTTTATCAGTGAAAGGCACTTAATATGAGGAACTTTGAATGGCTTTTTGCTTTGGTTTCTGTTTAAGCTCTTCAAGAGTATGTTGTTTCTAATTAGCTCTTCATGAGTATGTTGTTTCTAATTAGCTCTTCATGAGTATGTTGTTTCTAATAAGCTCTTTATGAGTATGTTGTTTCTAATAAGCTCTTCATGAGTATGTTGTTTCTAATTAGCTCTTCATGAGTATGTTGTTTCTAATTAACTCTTCATGAGTATGTTGTTTTTAATTAGCTCTTCATGAGTATGTTGTTTTTAATTAGCTCTTCATGAGTATGTTCTTTCTAATTAGCTCTTCATGAGTATGTTGTTTCTAATTAGCTCTTCATGAGTATGTTCTTTCTAATTAGCTCTTCATGAGTATGTTGTTTCTAATTAGCTCTTCATGAGTATGTTGTTTCTAATTAGCTCTTCATGAGTATGTTGTTTCTAATTAGCTCTTCATGAGTATGTTGTTTCTAATTAGCTCTTCATGAGTATGTTGTTTCTAATTAGCTCTTCATGAGTATGTTGTTTCTAATTAGCTCTTCATGAGTATGTTGTTTCTAATTAGCTCTTCATGAGTATGTTGTTTCTAATTAGCTCTTCATGAGTATGTTGTTTCTAATTAGCTCTTCATGAGTATGTTGTTTCTAATTAGCTCTCATGAGTATGATGTTTCTAATTACCTCTTCATGAGTATGTTGTTTCTAATTAGCTCTTCATGAGTATGTTGTTTTTAATTAGCTCTTCATGAGTATGTTGTTTCTAATTTGCTTCTTTTCCCCATATAATGACTTTTTAAGTGACAGTAATACTACGTGTTGAATGTCATACAGTTGTAAGGCTAACAGGGGAGAGAATGTCAGCTTGAAGACTTGGAAGTCATGCAGTTTTAATGAAAATGAAAATGGATAATAAACCAGTATAGTTCTGATAAGACTTTCATTTGTCATGTTTATGTATAGTATTCATTGACTCAATACATAACTGACAGAACTGTTGTATTGCATATTAAGTGTTTCATACATTTAGGTTCTGTTATTGGTATTAGGGTTGTAAGACCAGCACCTATTTGTTGTGCTATAGTGAATGTGAAAGGCTTTGATTTAAGCAGGGAGTTGTCATTTAGAAGTATCTTAGATCGGATCTACTTTCAAGCATGAATGGTTTGCTTTGGAAGCGATTCAAGTATCAAGATTATGTCGCTACTGTGTTTGTGGAATGCAGGCTTGTACCTACATGCTCAGAGCAGTTAGGATTTCAGGAATTCAATGAGCAGTGAATTTGTTATTGTATGCATATTTGAAATGGTACAATAAAAAGAGGAATAGAGGTCAGATAGGCATAAAGTGCAAATGAACCAAGTTCACTCATTAAAGGTACAGTGTATGGACAGGTAAAGATTTTATATTTACCAGAAAGAGCTTTAATAAATCCTGAACAGAAAAGTCTTAATTTGTCAAAAGCACATGGCATTTCCGACGTATACAGTAGCTAATCAAATTTTGAAGAATTTTTGATATATGGAAATGTTGTGGTGTATGGAATAGAGGACAGCTCAGAATCTTTTTTGCAATTCTTAAACATTTTCACCTTAAATTTCAGTCATCACTGAATATCGTCAGACAGCAATTCTTCTACTACATTTGTATTAAAGGTTTGACAGAGATTCAAAAATTGTTTGTCATACTGTACTGGTTTTGATGACACTTTTTGGTATATTCATGGTTTATAACATTTTTTTCTTCCAAATAATCTCAAGTTCTGCTGCTACCTTTCCATAGATAGACTGCTACCTTTCCATAGATAGACTGTTACCTTTCCATAGATAGACTGCTACCTTTCCATAGATAGACTGCTACCTTTCCATAGATAGACTGCTACCTTTCCATAGATAGACTTACCTTTCCATAGATAGACTGCTACCTTTCCATAGATAGACTGCTACCTTTCCATAGATAGACTGCTACCTTTCCATAGATAGACTGCTACCTTTCCATAGATAGACTGCTACCTTTCCATAGACTGCTACCTTTCCATAGATAGACTGCTACCTTTCCATAGATAGACTGCTACCTTTCCATAGATAGACTGCTACCTTTCCATAGATAGACAGCTACTTTTTTATAGATAGACAGCTTCCTTTCCATAGATAGATTCCAGTGTTTTCATGCTCTTGATTGCACATGTACAGTAAGTTAATTTAAATGTACTTAAACACTGCAAAGGGCCCCGGAAAGGGATGTTAAGACTAAGACCATTTATTTTCACCTAACTTTATTTATATGAAGTTATGTGATATTGTATGGAAGAGGGAGGTGAAGGGTCAGGATTTTTTTGACATTTGTCACTTGTGAGATTTTCAGCAGATGTATTGTCGCAGGTGATTTTAAGAAGAAACTGGCAGAATAGTCATGGTAGTATGATACTTTTTTAAGTTACGTGAACATGAAAAACCTGCATGCTTTATGGGTTTAAATTGATGATAAGAATTTAATTGTTGGAGGGGGACATATATAATGTCCACTCATACTTACATGTAGGAAGTAGCAGTGGGCTAAAAAAATCAATGTGGCTGTTCTTCGATCACAACTGCTTTATGGGCCCAAAATTGATGGTAAGATTTTGTCCAATAAACAATAGGTGGAGGGTTACATTCTGTAGATCAGGACTAGTGACAGTGGGTTGAGGGAAATAAAACTGGAGACCAGAAGTTACTGCATTATGCATTGAATGTGATGACTGTAGATTGTGAAGTACAGTAGTGTAACTTCTGGAAGTTCATTTTGATTAGGCATTGTACATGTGCCTCACATAATCTTTTGAAAACTGCAGTACTTTGCTTATATCACATCATTTTTATGAAATTGAATGGACAACAAGTACTGTATTCATTCGAAACTGCATTTCAAAATCGTTTTAGTAGGGTAAATGACACTTAATTTCTGACGGAATTTTTGAAACCGAAAGAAAATATCATAAATAGGAGTATCTCTTGCAATTCTAGATTTGATTGCTGCCATTTTGTTTTAGTTCCTCATCACTTTTTATACAGGTAATGTACTTCTGTCTAATTGATGCAAATCACTTTCAGCCATACACTAGTATCAAATATTTAGTTGTATCTTTTTCTGTTTCTTAGAAGTTCTTTTCTCAGAACTCATGTCCTTGAAGCACTGTAAATGCACACACCCCCTTCCTACCTTTAGGTATTTGAACCCTTCAGCAGATTTCCCCTCAATAGTATGATCCCCTAAAAGTGGAATTAAACATTGAGAGTGAAGGTGCAAATCAGATAAGTGAATGAGAAAGAAAAAAGTTTACATAAGTGAACTACAGTGTAATCACCAAGTACCTCATGTTTTATACTTATAACTAGTGCTTATGATTCTGCTTGTAACATGCAAGTTGTCCACTTCATACACTTGTTCTCATTGTGGAGCTTTTATCAAATGGCTCTATGGATCCCTATGTGAAATTTCAGTATACTGTCCATCCAGCATGTGATATTCCATCTGCTTGATCCCAGATGGTGTGACATTGTGAAGAAATTACTATCACTTTAGTGATAGGATATCCTCTGTTCCTGTGATCATCTTGTTTTCCTGTCATTGTTAGCTACATGGCATTAAACAGTACTCAAAAGGTTCAAAATTTGTGGGGATTTTCCCCCTTTGTAATTTTTATATTTAATTTTTGGGGGGAAGGGGAATTTTTAAAAAAGAGAAGAATTTCTTCTTTTTTTTTGTACAATATGATGAATATCTCTAGTAGGAATAAAATATCAACATCATTTTTGTACTACAGTACATTGTTTCTAAAAAATTCTCTTTCTAGTGAAAGGTTATGAAAAAGCATAGGGAATATTCCTTTAAAAGATAGGTGTAGTGACCATTGGTCAAGCATGTGGTCAGCGTTTATGATAGGGAAAAAACAGGGAACAAAATATGGTTTTCGAAATCCCTTTCCATCTAAAGGAGATACTTGAATTGAAAAAAAATATCTAATTTGTCTAGAAAATACTGGTTTTAACCTTCTAGTGACATTATAGCCTAACATTCCTGAAGTCTTAAAATGAATTTAGTATCTGAAAGAATTATTTTGATACATTTTAAGTATTATAAATGTGTAATCAATTCTTAGTAAAAAAGACATAAACAAATAAATCAAGAATGTCAGTGTGACCTATCACTATACAACTAACATAATGTTCAATCACATCAAACATATGTTCAATTTCTTTTGATACATGATGATTTTGAGTGTTTTCTTGTGTTAAAACTCCTACTACTCAGAAGAAATTGAATATATATTGTTCAATTTGTGAGTGATACCATGCTAGTGAGGTGAACGTAGCTCTGCGATGCTAACAAGTCTAGCTGGTAATTTGATCATTTCTAGTGAAAATTCACAGGAATTATACGTATACAAATTTCCTCACTTTTTCTGTCAAGCACTGCTTCGCAGAGACTTAGATTCACTAAATTAAGAATAAAACGTTTTTCCTTCTTTTCTCTCCTTTCTAGTTTTACCTCCAAGACACTAAGAGCAGTAATGGAACATTTATAAACAACCAACGTCTGAGCAAAGGGTCTGAGGAGAGTCCAGCTATAGAACTTAATTCAGGGGATATCATCCAGTTTGGGGTTGATGTAGTGGACACATCAAAAAGAGTAGTTGGTGAGTGTAAATCTCATTTAAATCATTAAGGTCAATAGACACCAAATTTGATATATGGCAGACCCCTAGCTTTGCTGTTTTACAGGGTGGCCTGCCCTTCCCCCCTGGAGGTCTGTTCTGTCCCCTGGTGGTCTGTCCTGCCCCCTGGGGTCTGCCCTGCCCCTGGGGTATGTCCTGCCCCTGGGGGTATGCCCTGCCCCTGGGGTCCATCCTACCTATTTTTTTTTAACCTAATAGTCTTAAATAACTCATAATTGAAATACCTTACATGGATACAGAACACAGAATGATAGCATAGTAAGCAATTGGCCTGTTTGGCTAATGACTGGTCCTTATCAGTGAAATAGTTTTATTCTGAGGTATGATTATAGCTAAAATCTCAGAGCTTCTTTACATGGTGGGATTGAGCCTTAAGGGGCCCCTGGACTCCACGCCAAAAAAATGCAGCGCTTTGCATGCGAATTAATGTGCCCTCAACAAGTCTAGCACCCTGCCCATTTTTAAATCAAGCTAGGAGTCTGTATGAATAAACCGTATCTCTTTCTGTTGTGTAAGAATCTTAATTTATAGTATCTTGTTTTCATTGATATACAAATTTACATATTTTTCAAACAAAAGTACACTGAAATAATAAAAAATTTATGAAAATCCTTACTTTAAGTTAAAACATGATCCTACTAGTACATACATGTCAATTTGTCCTTGGTTGTCCACAATCCTTTGTAGTTAAATATAAAAATAAAGCGAAAAAATGGGTTTCAAAGAGATTCTTACAAACATACAAATAAAAAAATTAAAATAAAATTCATATCCATCTTCAACACTTATTTGTCAGAATATAAGTGTTCATTTTCTTTTAATGCTTTGACACATTAAAGTATGAATCATAATTTCATAATTCACTCTGGAGATGAAAGATGTTATACCCATACATAATGGCAGATGCTTAAAATAATGCATATTTTGTAATTCATTTCTCGTGGGAGTATTCAACACAGGTAGTGCTGTTGGAATTTAAATTCTTTTGGTCATGCAATTCCAATTGTGCATCAATAAATTGTTCACGCATTGATTGAGCACCACAACTGAATATTTGCATAAGTTAACCGTACTTCGTTAATAGCATCCTGTAAACGAGGACAACTTAAGGAAGAAGCACTGTTTGCTTTTCAAATATAAAATGTGAAATAGTGATTACATATGCCAAGTGTGGAAGCCGGTTTTGCATTGCAGTTGGTATTGGAGCCCAGTTAATAACTAAAGAGAATGATGTGAAGATTCTGAAAGTACTAGCATAGCATTCAAGGTTTAACGTCCCGAAAGTATCCAGTGACATTATATGAAGATGGCCACGTCCTTTGATAACCAGTTGTGAACTCACTGGTTGCAGACCCACCGGGATTGTTTTTTTCTAAAGCAAATTTATAAGGTGTTTGAATAAGAGCTTCTTGAATTTACATAGCACAATTGCTGTGAGTTAAGAAAAATGAGGGTATTCTTTGTTTTATTATGGGCAGTAATGCTTGTTTGTAATCATATCATGCATGCATATAGATGAAAGTCTCTTAGTATCCGTTCCTCCAATTTTTTTGAAATAGTAGCTAGATGGAAGAAATTTTTTGGAAGAGCACATGATCACATGAAGTATGGTATGTGTATGCCTAGCACTGAACCTTTTTGGTAAAGGGTACTTCAGCCCAGTTGAGGGGTCTGAAGGGGATCAAAATGAAGTTAACCATTGCAAAAACAACCAGTGGGATTCCTGTGTCAGTGACATACATGTAGCTGCAATTTTATTCAGTGAGAGAGATGTTTTCACAGATAGTGAAGTACAATGTCAATGTGCCTAATTTTACTCAGAGAATGGGCAGGGTGGATGCTCAGGAGTTGGATGGAGGAAAAGAGAGACAGGTTGAAGGATCCATTTCAAACAGAAACCCTAGCGGGCCTGGGTTTCTCAAATTTCACATTGGTTTCTTTTGTTAAACTATTTGATATGTTTTGAAATTAGCTTCTGAAAATTTATGAGTGTTTGAAAGTACCCTTAATAATTCAGCAAAATATTTTGATTCCTGTCTTTCACCAGATATCAAAGATTCTGTGTGTAATATTTTTGTGCATGTGGGAAATTTTTGTTTTCTAGAAATATTAATGCATATGCATTACTCATCAAGTTGACCTAATATGTTTTATTGTAAATTTGAACAAAAATCATCATATTGTATGTTTTATTTACCTGATGAAAATATTAATAAATATTAATATAAAAATACTTTCCAGTCACATATGTGGCAATTGCTTCAACAAAATAGTAGAATTTACCCATTTTGCAATCATAAATTTTCAATTCCTCAAATGTTTGATTTCTCTGTATTATTTTTCCCCCAAATATTTATTATTCTTCAGAAAATTAAAAACTTTACCTTTCTTGCACAAATCAAACAAACAAAACTAAATGTCAGCTTCTGTGGTGGTAGCAACTGAAGTCATATTTGATCAAGAAAGAAAATACTGCTCATTTAAACTTTTTAAACTTTTTATTCAAATACAAATTTAGAAATATGAATGTTCAATTCTTCTGATATTTGTCCTGCAAATATTTATTGAAAATGAAAACCTTTACCTTAATTGCCTTTCTCGAACAAATCAAACATGAAAAAACTAAATGGTCAGCATCTGCTGTGGGATCCATGAGCAATATTGTGATGTTGATTTATATTTTGTGTCATTCAGACTAGTTCTTGTAGATTGTGTATTGTTTCAAGTTCACAATTGAGTCACTAGCTGTGTAATTAGTAATTGGGTTTGTGTTATTGACGTCATACTGTGAGTGACGTCAAGATAGCCTCAAACACTAGAGACAGCTCAATGGATTAACATGCCTTTGTAGAGTGTGCAAGTTCTTATTACTATTTGTATGAGAGACGAGGTACAAAATGCAACAAACTTCAAAAGCCTTTTTTTTT
The DNA here is from genome assembly GCA_020152595.1 of Chiridota heheva. Taxonomy (NCBI): domain Eukaryota; kingdom Metazoa; phylum Echinodermata; class Holothuroidea; order Apodida; family Chiridotidae; genus Chiridota; species Chiridota heheva. The sequence goes on from JAIGNY010003169.1 coordinate 432,346, forward strand.
ACGTGAAGTGAATTTTAAGTTACTGTAGCAACTGAAGCTGCTTTTTGAATAAAAAAGAAAACCCTTCTCACTAAAACTTGTTAATAAATCAAATACAAATTAAGAAATGTAAGTTAAATTGATGATTTCTTTGTAATATTTTTTCTGCAAATGTATTATTCTTCAGAAAATGAAACTCTTTCTTTACCTTCTTTACCTTTCTTGAACAAAGCAAACATGCAAAAACTAAACATCAGCTCCTGCAGTGGGATCCATGAGCAATATTGTGATTCATATTTTGTGTTATTCAGACAGTTCTTGTAGATTGTGTATTGTTCGAAGTTAACAATTGAGTCCCTAGCTGTGTTATTAGTTAATGGATTTGTGTTGACGTCATACTGTGAGTGACATCAAGATAGCCTCAAACACTAGAGTGGATTAATATGTCTTTGCATGGTGTGTAAGCCTTGATTCCTGTGCTATGAATTTTGAAGGAGAGACAAGATGCAAAATTCAACAAAAGATCAAAAGCCTTTTTATGTGAAGTGAATTTTTAAAGAAAGACAAGGTAAAAAATTCAACAAAGTCTCAAAAGCCTTTTTTCTATGAGAATTGTATGTATCTCTAACAAAAAATTGGCTCCTTTGTGTTTTAAGAATATTGTTTAAAGGTCTAAGGTTGCGAAGCATCAACTTCAAGTGTTATTAATAAATTTGGAATAGAATAAGATTGAAAAATTGTGAGATTAATCATATCAATATAATTCTCATATAAGTTTTATTGCGCAGTACAGATGCGCAATAGAGCACTTCACAGAATCCCTCGATCTACGTCATGTAATATTATCTACGTCACAGTTCTTGTGAACATAAAAGAAATGAATCATATGCGAGAAATATTTTATCGATTTCTACGGCTTTTAAATGATTTTTTGGGGGGGGAAAGTTGGGTGTTTTATGTTGTCAGTAGGCTATTATTAGTGGTCACAAATTTTGTGCAACAAAATTCTGTAAAACTCATGTTAATAATTCTGTGTAGGAAAAGCAATCCCACACTGCCCTTCTTTTCTTTTTATTCATGTGGTAGGTATAAAAATGAATAATTAATGTATGTAATGATATAAGGAAAATGACATTTAATTTCCTGATGAGAAGCAATATTTCATGGAAACATTATACACCACTGGATTTTAGAGGGATTCTTGCCGCCCGCTCCAAAGTGCTTATTGGATCCTGTGAAAAGTTGCAACTGATTCCAGGGGAAATGAGCTATTTTGTATTCCGTTTAGAAAATTGATTCCAAATTGAAAGAACTTTGGTGAAGCTGAAGATGAAGTAAATTGTTTCAATGAAAACATGAATGGTGAGAATTTTGCATTTAGATACAGACATAATATGAAGATTAATATAATGAATGAGTTGAAAGAGATTTTTATATGAATGCATAACATTGAGTTTTGAATTCACAGTAAGCGTAAGAAGTCTTGGTAATGAGTGTTTTATTGTCAAAGATTAGGATGTATATGGAGATGCAGGTTTAAATATATATATATATATATTTTTTTTTTCAAGATGTTTCTGGTGTGTGTATGCTGGAGCATTATGCAGTTTGTATGTAGATGAAGTGCTCCAATCATCCAATGACAGATATCTACAAAAAATCTTTCAAACATAAGATGAGCCTAGTAGCATAACAAAATGAATATTTTGGGTAATGAATGACGTTATTACTTTATAACTGTATATCTTACAAGCAGTTGCCATACCCAAAGGAATATTTATATACCTTCATATTGTTTGTACAAATACCCGTGTTCCTGGACAAACACAGCTCACTCTTCTTCATTAAACGTGAGTCATTTAGATCAACTCTGATGCTGTGACTGACCTTTTCAGAGGTGCACACTGAGCTGAAATGATCAAGTTTTGCATTTGTGCTTCAAGAAGCATGTAATAACAGCATTGCAATTTGAATGTTTTGCATATCATATACAAGCCCAAGGAATGATGAGACTGGGGATTCTCATGGCATTATCGATGCTTACACTTATACAGTAATTATGAAAACTGTCAAGGGAAAAAAACGTGTCCTTTACTATTCAACTCCCAATCCCCATTAAGATATCTGACTCATGGAAAATAATCTACAAAAAAACTGACAAAATTAAGCTTTTCCACTGACTATAATGATAAGTCACCCCTCCAGATAGGGAAACTGTACTGTGCCCTATACAGTAGCTTCACATTTATTAGTTCACTATATTGGAGAGATGTGAAGAAAAGTGAATGTTATTGCCAGAAAAGTGAATCTTAATTGTTTTTAGTCTTGCACTAACCATTTTGAATTGACAATATTTGAAACATTGCCCTAGTTTGGTAAATGTCAAGGTATTCTGCTTGCTTAATTGTGTTATTAAGTTTGAAATCAATTGTAAGAAAGGGAGCACAATATCAAGTCTGTGCTGATACGCAACCACGGCATTGTTGAAAAAGTAGTTAACAAACCAGATGTTAAAGTGTCATCTGTTGCTTCTCATGTCTTTCGTGTAATTCAATATTGTTTTCCGCTTATTTTTGCCCATAATAGAATCTTGACCTTATTCACGTAGTGATGTGGGCTGCCTTAACGTCATAACTGAACTAATATCAAGCCCTCAGGAAATTTTTGTAATCAATTTAAATGGACGTTGACATTGTATCGTGTATGTCAGAACGAAGCAGAGCCTCCCAACATTAAAAATGTGAGACTGAAATAATATATGTTCCAAGGATGTTGCAGGGTTTTATCTTCTTGTGCATTTTTAAATGAGGTGAAGTTTTGCCCAAAAACTAAGATCTTGTATACAAAAAATGACAGCATTTAAATGGAACTCATTTTTCCATTTTAACATTATTTCAATTTTAGGAACCCTCAAGGAAATGAGTTTGATCAACTTGATAGTTGCACTGTGCACTTTTTTGCCATAATAGACAATCATCATCTTTATGTGAAATAGCAGTTCTCTGTTTTCCAACTTATTGTCTCAATTAATAAGGACTCATATGTTGAACTTTAATACTGAAAAGGAAATTGTAATTTTTGTGGTCATCTAAAGTAGTTTTCAAATTAAATATGTTTGGTACATAACCGTACAGGACTCTTTTCAATGGTGTGGAGGGGATGGGGGTCTCTCTTACCCCTAACTGTCGCCACCACTGATCCCAGATCACCAGAGCCGTAATTATCATCTGGAAAGAGGGGGGTGTATATGCATTAGGCATATTATGAATAGAGCTAGGGAATATCATGAATTTTTGATCCTTGAGATTCTGACTTCTTCAAATTAGGAATATCAGAACCTTAGTTGATGAAGCAATATCTTTGCTTAGGAGGAATGGTCCGTCAATCATTCACAGTTAATGCACACATCACCTCAGGCATATGGTACACAGTTATTTTATCACCAGTTTGCAAACAGATTTTTCCAACTGAGACACCTAACATGGATAAGTGATTTTAATCACAAAAGTGCCTGGGCCTGATTACTCCACACTGGCTTTCTGTAATCTTATGCACACAAATAACCTTGGGCTACTTGGTTGGTTGTGCATGGGAATGGCAGTTAAACAATCATTGTTTGGAGTGGAAACACAATACAGGAAGTCAGGTTGGTAATTGTCATACCTGAGTTTTCAGGATTAACTCAGGTGTCGGGTGCGGGTAGGCTCAAAGAGAAACTTTGCAGCATGTTTGTCTTTTGATAAGCGATGGTTATTGAGCTTTGGGTGGGGTAGGGGAACTCTTCAATGTAATTTTACAAAACCCATTTTTGTGTTCACTGTTTTAAAAGAGGGCTGTTGCCGTCTTTCAAAGGTAAAATTAGTGACCATTTTTGTTTGCTGTTTGCAGTAGCGCTTTTTTTTGTAGTCCTCTTTATAAGAATAATTCTGCCAGCCTTACAAATTATTATACAGGTGTTTGGTGAATAAAGTTTGCTGCTTTGGGATTAAGTCATGATCTAGACTGGTTACAAAAATCAAGCCTTCCAAACTCCATTGGCAACACCCAAGGAAGTAATACAATGAATCATTATATTAGTAGTTAAGTATATTGTAATTATAAATAATTGCAATAAATTAGGAATTCTTCATTTGGAGGTAAACATTGCTTCATTATACTGTAACAGTTTTTTTTTTCTGTTGAAGCATTCCACAGCATACAGTTGTTTTGTTTTCTGTTTAAGGTGCATAAGCATGTTAATGCATAACCTGTACAGTTTGTTGCAGCATGAAAATCTTGTCTGTGGCAGTTCAATAACCAGTTATCCATGACTTGCAAAGTTGTCAGTTTGTCATGTGGTATGAAATATATATATAATATTCATTTACTGTAAACAAAGAACATGATTACAACTCAATATTGATTTTAAAAAACATTGTTCACTGAATGTTCTCCATCAGTCTATTTCAATTCCCAGCAGATGCAGTGAATGTCATTTGCTTGTTATGAGTCATGTCATATGCTAGAGGATAAAATTATTGTTCATTGCAGCTTCATTTACTTCATGAAGCTGTATTAACATTTCATAGGCAGTGACATGCTGTGGTGTACCAAAATAACCATTCCAATGTATTAAAGACAGGGGGAATGTTGTTGCTCTTTCTGTTTGCAAGGCTTGTACACAGAAATATAGCGGGTGTTTATCATTACAGTGTAATTTACTGGTTGTGAGATATCTGTAACAGCGAACTTGACACCATCTTACTGTAGGTATTGCTGATAGATGTGAGGGTAGCACCCAACAAATTACAGTGTCATTACAACCAATGATAACAGCATCAAAATTTTGACTTTCAGTCTTTTTGTGTTCCACAGAGGGGAAGTTTTAGAATGACAGGATATTTGTGAATAGTACTGTCTAATACCTTTTGGGACTTTTGTCCCTTCAGATGACAGTATTTGAGGTATTGTGTTATGATTAAATTGTCTCCAAAGTACTTTTTTGTAGGTGATATCAACAAAAATGTGTATTCACTGTCAAAAATATTTAGATAGCTACCTTCTTCATTTTCTGCCCAGGGAATTGATATTTATTTAGTTCTCTGTAATACCTGAAGAATTAAATGCACCCAGTATTCACCATGAATTCAGTTCAGCACCCTTTCGTTCACAATTTGCTCCCAATTAAGAAGCATTGTTACAATCTCCAAAAATTCAAACTCAAATTAAAGTATACAAAACATGAATGGATACTAAATGACCAATGACCAAAACTAAAAAGTTTCATTGCATTTTAAGCTAATTTAAGCACTGGTGACAGTATTTCAACCCATTATATTAAACATACTGTTTTTGACATAAACACCCATGCTCGGGAAGTAATGTAGGATTATGAGGCCTTTTGCACATTACGGTGCATAACAAATTCAATGAAGATATCCCCATTCATAAGTAATAACAAATTTATATTCTCCGCATTAACAGGGATTCAGCTTAGCGTACTAAGCTAAAGACAAAAAAAAGAGAGATTATATTAAAGACATGTTAACGGTATTTATTATTTACTGATGTTGTAATAATGTTATCAGTCAAAGATAGTGTTGGGGGATGTTTATTAGAGCATTGGCACGAATAGGGTAATTGCACACAATTTGTCAATGTATTGGGATATTCTTCATTTTCATCAGAATAGCAATACAATCTGTCCATAAACCATGAAGCCTGTTGGACATGTTGACAGCTTAGATGCTTATCCAGCGAGTTAATGTATCTCATTAACTTATATTAGGAGCAAACATGCACATGATTGATACTGTTCATACATAGCACATCAAAAGGGTTCATAATATTGTTAAAGAGGTAACAGCTTTATTGGCTTAACAACTTAGCCATTAATAGGGAAAAATATCCATCTGTAAGAGATTAATATCCATCTGTAAGGGATTAATATCCATCTGTAAGGGATTAATATCCATCTGTAAAGGATTAAAATCCATCTGTTAGGGATTAATTTCCATCTGTAAGGAATTAACATTCATCTGTAAGGGATTAATATTCAAGCAATAAAAGAATTGTCAAAACAATGTCCTCATTGGATACTGTACCGCACAAATGCTGATTTTGATTGTTGTATGACAGTGTCACCACACACTGCATCAAGATTAACTTCTGGGGTATCAATCAAATAGCCATTCACTTACACGGACAATTAAAGAGCAAAGATGCTTGGCCACTACTTTTATTTTAGGAAATCGTTATACGATTAATTTCTCGGAGAGGTCGGTGACATCACTCTGTCTGTTTCATCGCCCACTTTAATTAGTTTGCATTTGTGTTTCCTGTGCATTTATTGACGTCTGTTGGTCAAAGTTTTTTTTGATGGGGCCTCCAAAGAGATTCTTGGAAAAGAGATCAAAGATCAATTTAGGTTAGTATCTGAAAAGCAGGTGATCCGTAGATTGAAATTAGTTTGATTGATTCAAAATCTCATAGATGAAAAGTAACTACAATAAATATTTACCCACACATCTTGAGTAGCGTTGCTGCCGTTTACTACCATGTACATGTTAAAATTTCATGTTTGATGCATTTATTACTATAAAAATAAGCTTTAAGAAAAAAAAAACCAGGTAAAAAATAAAATGTTCTTCTAATGTATGTTATGTCTCAACTACAAATTAAACATTGGTTAGTTTCACAAAGAAATATAGATAATTCGAGATGAAATGTCAGGACTTAAAATGATTTAAAATTGTGTTTACTTTCATTTTACTTTGGTGAATAAATTTTCACTTTCTTCTCCTTGAATATTTCCTCGAAATTATTTGTCAACATCAAAACCGTTAGCAAGTTTAGCGGATTAGAAAAAATGATTGACCATGTATGATGGATAAAAAGAAGAAGGCAACTCTACTTTTCCTTTGTATTTAGTAGTTAAAAGTGAATTAAAAGTAATTAAATGCACATTATAATAGAAGGTTGTTTTCAAGCATTATTTGGGGTATTTATTAGCTTCTGGAAAAGTTCCATTACAAAATTCCTTCATTGTTGACATTTATGTTCTTATTTTTTTCTCCATTAAGGCTCCTGACATTTCTCTGGCATCACTAATATATCAAACTTGAGCAAGTTCAGAATTGTCTTATTAGTGAATTAAGCGAGATTTTGAAGAAATATTCAAAGGGATGATTAATAGAGCAATTTCCTGGCACTATTTCCCTTTTCCCTACAAAATCCCATGACACCTCTATTGGACTTGGTAATGGTGAACTGTCTTAAAGAAGTGGGTCATACATAGTTTGCTTTTTACCTTTGCCAATTGCTGTCTGGGCACAGAAACAATGTTAATTGTGTTATTTATTGCCCATAAAAGATGGGATAGATAAAAAGATTCCTTAGTGGATTTATTTTATTTTATTACAAATTAGGATTTACAAACATGCATTTGTTTGTTTGTCTCATAGCAGCAATTCTTGGTTTATAGAATAACAATTGTATACATAGATAACTCATATTCAGTTGGAAAAGAATTTATTCTTCATTACTATCTTATATATGAAATAGAATAGGAGGATTTTATCATCAGTGGAGTCAACTTCAAAAATGGGACCTGCTACCCTTTCCCTCTGGGCTCAGCATAGGGAGTACGAGCAGGGTGACAATACAGACTTGTCCGTTTTGTGTAGTCTGCTGCATGGATCTCTCAAGTTTGCATTGTTCAGTGCTATTGAGTATGCAAACATTGCATATTTTTGTTTTAAAAAGAGAAATCAGAAGAATTGGTGTTTTGAATTTTCAGCCCTAATTAAAGAAATATGCAAACTTAGCAAAGTTGTAATATCATTAATTAAATAGCTTTCCATGCTCATTCATTTATGTAAATCCATTGCTTAATCCTCTGTAAATATCAGAATCCAGGGGGACAAGTCCCCAAAGTTCCATGGGGTTTTTTTTCTGGAAGGGAATTTAGTATTTTAAGTTTAAGACCCAAGCTAGACAACCACTCTGGTGGAAAAAGATATGGACTCAATTTGGATAAATCTCAAAACGGCAGACACATTCATGATTCTAGATGTTCAATCATCAATCTTTTGCCAAGAAATTTTAAAAAGCCCCCAAAATCCTCTTTTTCTGCCTGATCAGTGACGTATAAAGCTTGAACTCCCATTTCATCTTCCTTCGATATCATCTTTACTACTCTTTTGAACATTTTTGTGATACGGTTGAACTTCGACATCATTGATGTTCTAATATAATAACGTAATTATTGTTCATGTTTTTATTAAAGAAAAACTATAAAAAAATGGATTTCAGAATTTTCAGCTGTTATTGTTTAAGGAAATATGCAAACTTTGCAAAGTTGCAATATTATCAGTTGATGAGCTTTCCATGTTCATATGCAATCCCACTGTGTAATCCTCTAGTCACATTAGTTATATATATCAGCATTTATTCATGTAAGCAATGAAAGATGTTCTAGAAGATAGGTAGCTGAATTTAATGGAAATTTAAAAGAATTATGGGCTAACCTGTCTTTGAGTTACTGCATCATAAATTTTACATACATTAAAGGAGACTTAAAGTCTGATACAATCATCATTTCATATGATAGAGGACACATCTTAACCAACTACCAAAAACAGCAAGTCAAAATCTTATCCATCTCGAGTTATTCATGTTTGAAGTTGACACATTGAGGCTGCCATTTTGTTCAATTCTGTTTTCAAGTATTGTGCATGATGACATAATTTCCCCAACAGGGACAAGGATTATAATGTATTTCTTTATGAATGTGATTAAAGTTTTTATTCCAAAATAATGTGACACAAAGTTTTAACAGAATGTTTTGTTAATTTCATGTGTACTTAAAAAATTCCTTGACCCTTACATAAGGAAAACATTTTTCTCATAATGTAGAAATCTTGAGATAGATTATAAAGAAATGCAAAGCATTCTAACATCCTGCTGGGCTGATGACATAATCTGCATGTTTTGAAATCAAAATGGCGGCTCCTATAGTACTATTTAGTAGTAGAATTAAAGTTTTTAATAATGATACAAATTGTGATTGCTTAAGGGGTATGAAACTTGCATCAGAAAAATGTGTTATTTTCAATTCTATCATATAAAATAAGGATTATGTAAGACTTTATGTCTCCTTTAAAAGAAATCTTAGATCAGCCATAAATCATGACACTAGATACAAACTTCAAAGGAGTTTCCATGTGGGACTAAAGGTTGTTTTGGAAAAGCAATTGGACAAATATTTAAAATAATATACCTTGGTGTTACTAGACCTTTGAATAGAGATCTCGTCTCAAGATAATTGCTTGACCTGTCACCAAGAAATCTGATACATATTAGCACATAGTTTATAGATGTCACTTCCACGGTGGTATTTTATTAGCTTGTTAGTGGTTGTGGAAATATTTGAACCAATCAGAAACGTTTGATTGCACTGTAGTGTATTTGATTTATCTTGACGATATATATTTCCACATTAACACGATGTCTGGCCTTTATAAAAGTCTATATCTTTATGAATGTGTAGGAACTCACTGTTGAAAAGTGAGGGAAGTCTGTTTTGCTAATACATCCATAAATTTTGAAATAACAAGTGGACTTATTTGTATTATAAGCATATAATTTAAGATAAGGTGTTCATTAAAAATGATCAAGTTTTATTAGAGCATTTACATCAAAATTTATCAGTACATCACATGCATGAAAAGTGCATTCAAATATTCTAGACACCCGATGATAATGTGTCCTCAGATTTTGGCCAAGTACCCCCTGAAAAGATTACTTCAATAGTCAAGGAAGTTGATTTTATACGAAAGGGGAACTCAATTGAAACAACATGTTGAAAAAATTCTACTTCAACATCTGATTCCGTTAAGAAGATATTCAAGTTTAAAGCTCTGACCTATCTATATTGAAATGACTGGTGCAGTAAGTCTACTAGAGGTTGGTGCCCTCATCCTCACATTCTTAACAATTGTTAATGTATTTGAAAGAAAATTCTATGTGTATTTTTACTATTTGAATAATTTTTCCTCAAACATTCTTCAGGTGGTAAATTATATTTGCCCTTACTAGATTCAGTTTTACTACTTTCCTGATATATCTAATGATATTTAATCCACAAAATTTAAGGGAAAAAATATGATAGATTACATTAAGACTTTGAGGAATCTGAGGCTGTGATGTTATTAATAAATAGTCTTGATTTCAGTCGTTTTTACACAAATGATACCAAACTTAAAATATCTCCTTAACCAATTTTTGAATGCTTGACCATTTTGATTATTTTGAGTTTCTCTTTCATATGAGATCAACTTTATAATACAATCTGTGTATTTCATTCCTTCATCTCATTCACTGAAAATTATTAAAAAGTCTATTCCTGCTAGATTGGGGTGGGTATGTTAAAGACTAAAGAAAGTTTGTTCAGAATTTAAGTAAGAAAGAAAGAATTAATCAAAGAAATTGCGAGGGTCGCTCATCCTTACATCGCCAATATGCATTGAAATTCCCATATTGATGCCTGTAAAATTCAAAAACCTGTAAATCTGACAATTTTCAACCAATTTTGAGGAGGTACCTTGCCACTTCCATGGTTTTCGATAGATTTTTAGAGAAATTTTAGAGCTAATGTTTTGCTTCTACAAGTCCTAAAAAAACACTACTATGAATTTGTGAATGTACTTGAGTATTGTTGCAGTGTCACCATCTTTGAATTGTGTCAGTGTTTAGAAATAGTGTCAGACTGACTGAAATCAATAGATAATCATAGTTATTTCCATAATGATAGTTATTTCCTTTTTTTAAAAGTTTATCAGTAAAATTGCAATTTTAATTCTTGTTATTTGATGGTAGATTAAAGTTTGTCCTATGTTTTGGTAGTAAATGTTTTGGTAGTATATTATAATTTCCTGAAATTTGTGTGGTACATGTTGACTCTATATTTCAAAAGTGCCTTTTCCAGTAAGCGCTAAACACGTCATAAGCACACTATTTCATATTCTTATTGGAAAGACAGCAAAAAGCAATTGTGCAGTTTTTGTAAAGAGTGAGAAACTTGGTGCCCTGTAAATTGCGTTTCACATGGTTAATTATTACATAGGTGCTTTGGCCATGAATATTGAAAGAAAGTTGGTCTTAATTACGTAAAAAAGTGCAGATGGTCTTAATTACTGAAAAGTCTATCTGTTATTGTATCTTTCGGTCAACATTAGAGTCAATACAGTGTTGTTATTAGAAGGACTTGGGAGTTCATATGAAGTATGGGAGCTTGAACATACGCTTCATATCAGTTTGCAAATGATTTATTACCAGTCAGAAATTGAAACTATCTGCAGTAGCCATTATGTCAGGTTGTCAGCGCTGGTTAGGTACATTAAAGAGATTATTGTTTTAAAGAGGTAGAGAGCTCTGTGAAGGCAAGTATTGAATGCAGCTTTAAAAATATGTATGGCAAACAGTAATTTCACATTCCAGTTTTTTTTTTTTGGAAGTGGTGAAAAAGTTGTGTCTTATCAATTTGTTTTTCATGTGAGTTTGAGGTTCTTCTTCTATCTCACAAACGTTAAAAAGCCAACAAATTAAAAGAGAACTATGCTATAGACCTTTTCAAACTGAGTTTAGCTGAACGAGATTTCTTCAGTATTTCGACCAATCAACCGTTTCCCAACTAATCAGGTACAATTTTGAGGAAAGAAATTGTAAGTGTATAACGCATGTATGATACATGCGCTTGAAAACATTTTTTTCATTCGCTTGATCTCGTGCCATGCAGACAGCCAAGATTCTCGCAGTATTTGATTGGGTAATACGATTCCCCCAGTATACGATTGGTTTATTGGACATGTGAATCTTGGCCATTTGACATTAATTAAATTAGTTTTCTGGAAATTGCTGGTTCAGAATTGAAAAGATCTGTGCAGTTGTTGTTGAAAGCATAAATCATTGTTGCATCAGGTTTTGTATCTTTCTGTCAGCATTGGATTCAATAGTAATAGGGAATGTCAATGAGAAGTTAAGGCTTACCTGGGGATCAGAGAGTGAGGCCTGGTAACTTTGGCAATGATTTATTGAACTTGAGTATGAGATTGGGTGGGTACATTAAAAGTATTAACATTTTAAAGGGGTACTGGAAATTACTTGAATGTTTGACATGGACTAATCATCTACAGTAAAATTTGAATAATATTTCTTAGCAGATTTTTCATAACTCACAATTTTCATCCTTTCCATTAAATTTCTGTTGTTTTTTTGTTTGTTTTTTCAGTGACTCATGGACGAATTGTGGCTCAGGTTACTCTGTACAATCCTGATGGATCAGAAGCAATCAGAAGGTAAAACAATAAACCTTGCTCTTGCAAATGTATATTTTTTGCATGCATGATTTAACTACCAAAAAGGTGAACTTTATCTTTCTTTTTGTTGCACATTTTTGTTTATTTATGGGTCTTGTGGTTAGAAATAGTTTTTGTTGCAAGAACAGACAGACCAGTTTTGAGAGAATCTGATTGAGTTGCAGCATTGTTAATGATATTATATCATGTGTAGAATATTTGCTTTATTCAAAGTTAGGAGTTTATACAGCCATCTAAACCTTAAAAGCCTGTGTTGAACATCAAGTTCACCCCCAAATTACCTGTTCCAGGGGTTCGGATTTTGGATATGCTCTTTGTACTTGATATTATAGGTGTGATGTAGCTGTCGGAAAGATATCTTGGATTGACTAATATTGGAGGTCACGGTCATGCCAGAGGGGTTGAAAGCCCCATGTCAGAATCTCTATTCCCACTGGTGGGGAATTTTTTGTTCAATCTGTTGGAGATTGAACAAAGTTCTGTGGCACCTATGACAAAGATATGATTCAAAACTAGATGAATAATTGCTCATTTCAATAATTTGAGTATTACAGGGATGCCCCTTTCTAGAGTTTTGGACACCAGGCACTATCCAAATTTGAGAGGGGTAGGTAGTAGGGCAAATGTATTGTACATTGTATTACAATAATAGTCAAAATCCTCAGCTTGACTTCAAATTTCAACACAGATGTAATGCATTGCTTATATTTGAAAGTTTTTTCTCTTATGCTCAAAGTATCATATTTCTTGGAAGGTGCTGGTACTGCAAAAAATATTTGAGTCAGTGCATATATGCATGTTGAAAACTTGAAACATGTAAATTGTTTCTTTGATTGATATTGCTATTGCATCATATGGTAGTTATAAAAAAAAAAAGTTTCAAACAATATTTTAAATATTGCTTGAAATTTAATATACAGTTTTGATGAGCGTAGGGCAGTTATACATGTCATTTTTTTTTCTCTTTAAAATAACTTTTGAATTGATGCTTAATCTTCCTTAACTTGTGATAGTTTTTCCTAAAATTATCCATTGTATTTCATCAGTAATTAAAAATTTCTGCTGTAATAATTTCAAGTTCTTGGTCTTGTCATAAATCACATATCCTTGGGAATAACACCCTTTGTTTTGTATGTAATGATGTTTTGAACAATCAACCTTCATCATCCATATTGTATCTGTACACACAAGATTTAGCAAAAGGTGTGCTTTATGAATTATGCTTTCCTCTCTGGGGACATTTAGCAGAGGACTTTTAAAAGATAAGTGCAGCAGTCCCAGTATCAGTTTTCACCAAGATAAGCCTTTGTGACGGACATGCCACAATGTTCCTCAGCTGTATCATTTTCCCACTGGGCGAAAAAGAAGTTTGCTGGTTTTGAAACTGATTGAAATGAATACTTTGGGGGGAAAGTGCGCGCCGACAAACATGAGAGAAAATGCAGGATGGACAAAGTGATTATTTGGTATTGTTTTGGAAAATGATCTAAGATCCACATGGATTGGCCATAGATTTAAACTCTAGTTGACCTGAGAGTAAAACACATTTAGAAGCAGATGAAAGATTAGGTGTAGTGATTTTGCATTTGTGTTGGGCTGTGAGGCTAAGTTCTTAAAGGATTAATTCAGTGGTCTTTAAAGTTTATAATATATGAAAGAGGACTTTGTAGAAACAAAATGGTGACTTCAATATCTTCTTCCATTGATATTCAGGTTTTAATTTTAGAATATCATATTTCCCTTAAAGGTGCTGGTACTGTAAAAAGTATCGAGTCAGTGAAGATATCATGCATGTTGAAACTTGCTTAAACGGTAATAGATATTCAAGTTTTATCTGTGTGTGACTGGTGTAGTAAGTCTACTACTTATCCTCACTTTCTTCACAATTGTTCATTTAAATTTTTTACTTTTTAAATTAGTTATCCTCAAACTTTCTTCAGGTGGTAAATTATAATTACTTTACTAGATTCTGTTTTACTACTTTCCTGACATATCCAATGGTTTCAAGGCCACAAAATTGCAGGGCAAATTATGATCTGAGAAAAACACTAGGACTTGTCAGAAATCAGAACTTCAAAGATGCTTTAGGTCACAACTTTGTTTTAGTCTGATTTCATATGAATGAACTTCATTCGCTGTTCCTTATACAAATGATGTTAGAATTTCAAACTTATGGCTGCATTATTGACCATTTACTTTGTTTTATTATTTTTAGATGTTATTTTTATGATTATTACAAGATATGATATTGATGATGCAATTAATGCTTCATTTTACTTATATTAGTTAGTTAAATAGTTAATTAATTAGTTAGTTTAATTTCTTACAAAACTCATGAAGATTATATATTGAAGTGGCCAGTTCCATCACTTATGTGTGACATGTTTGTCTTCATTCACCAGTGCTTTACAACTGGTTTCATCAAGCAGCCGTGGATATCTTTAAATAACCTTAGCTGTTCAGAGAGGGACATGAAATACCCAAACTACCTACTTGTTTGTGTTTGTGGATATCAACATCATTTATATTAATTTTATCTACATTAAATATTAATTTTCTCATTTAAATGGGTTAGAATTTAGTTTCACAGTTTTGTTTGTTTTATTGTCTTCTTCCATGGACAATGGACATTTGTGATCATCCTTTAAATAATTGAATTATATTAAAAAAAAAATGTTTTGTTGAATTATACAGCACACCAGCACCTGCCTTGCAAAGCCCCAACGACAACCAAGGACCAACGAACAACAATGTGGTATCACAGGAGCTCTTTCAGCTCTCCTGCTTCCTCAAGGTATTTCATTAAAAGGCTACTGGTTCCTTTCGTTTGAATAAAAAGACTAGTGGCTCCAATGGACGACATGAGAAAGATTGTCTTTAAACATTATTCAATAGCAAAATGTTCCCATCAAAATTGTTAACAAGTTATCGGTGGTGAGAAGGAACATTCAAATACAAGTTACTTGTTTGTTATATCTAAATTGATTTCTCATACCTAAGCACTGTTTAATCTCTGAAATATTGTAAATGAGAAATTTGACCTGACATACAAAACGGTGTCTAGGGTGCATTTGAACATGGGTGAGATTTGCTTACTGAACATCGGGGAAGGGGGGCAAAATTTGCCTGCCAAAAGTGTGGATAAAAAATGACAAAATCACGCTAAGATACTAGAAATCACCATGTACAAAAGATATAAATTTGGAAAAAAAGTGGAGGATTGTGCCTCCTTGCCACCATGCACCTCACCCCTGTAACCCTGCCTATCTATGCATGTGATTGACAAACCATTGGGATTTTGAGCTTAAATGCCATGCCACTGATTATAATCAGTTGCACTTTTCTATTTGTGATATTAAAATGTGATATTATTTGTACTTTGTTTTTGATTATTTGCCTTTTTTCATCATCACCTTAAAGCAGCTCAAAATAGGGAGCACAGATTAGACAGTAATGTTATGACAAAGCACAAAGGTAGGGACCATAACCAATGATACTACAAAAGTTTTCATCTTAAAATAGTGTGACAAGGAACATAGATATTTAATTGAAACTTAAAATCATTCATAAAAATAGTCAATCTTATCGCTATTGGTTTCATTACTTTTGGGACAGAAAGGTGTATTGCTAATTTTTTGATTTCAAATTTTGTTAGGATTACCGTATTCCCTGCTCAATAAGCGCCCCCCCAACATTTTTTGACTGATAACATAGTTTATTTGTTTTATTTTATTTGAAAAATTAAAATAAGTTTTGTTACATTAATTGTTACATTAGTTGCTGACAATGTTTTTGTGGTGGTTACTGTGGGGCTAGTATAGAACCAGTTCACACAATGCAGTTCTAATAGTACACTGTACACGACTTCAGAGTACGGCCACTTATCGGGAAGAAAATTTGTGCCTAAAAAGTGGTGCAATTTTATTTTCATAAGCGCCCCGGGTGCCTATTACGTCAAATACTGTATTTGAAATTTGTGGTCTTGTGCATTTGTGAGTAAAATTTGATGATGTTGTTAGAAATTTTCTATGTTGAACTTTATTTTCGTCACAGGAAGCATTATATCGAGAACAGATGCTTGAGCAGAAGCTGACAACTCTTCAAGGGTTGGTTTCGAATACGCAAGAGGCCTCGGAGAATGGCTGGCAAGCTCTTATTGATGAGGACAGGCTCATCTCAAGGTTGGAGGTACTGGAAAATCAACTCAGGGCATATTCAAAGGTAATTATCATTCCTTTTGCATCCTGAGAGGTTTGAGATTGTACCTAAATGCCTTGGAGCAGACGTTTCTTGATTTTGGTGCTGTATGAATCCACTTGATTGATTGACTGATTGAAATACTCGTTAAGACAAGATTATATTTTTAGGGTTAATCCCTTTCTTTAAACTACCTCCTCACTATTAAAGTCAAGCATTTTCTGCTAGATAAAGTTATCTTCAAAAGCAAATGAGCAAACTTTCCCTTTAAATATGCTGTTACAAACTTCATTAAAATCATTAATTCTTCAATAAAATCTCGCCTACCCCAAATAGCAAACATCTTAAGCAGCATAGTTTAAAGAAGTTAAATCCATACTGGAGCCATGATGGTTATACGCTGTTTTCTTGGCGTAAGCATCAGAGACTCCCTGGATAGAACCGCAGGTTAACTCACATACAGTGCTTGCACTGATCTGTTACTTGTTAGCTCGTATCAAAACTGAAATAGTAGATCCAAACAGTTCAGCAGACAAGTTAAAGTGGAAATTTTCACAAATGTAACACCATCATTTTCTTTGTACAGGCAAATAGTGAAGAAAGCATACGAAAGGAATTGGCACAGCTCCAAGAGGATAAACACTCGTATGAAACAACGGCGAAGGAGTCTCTCAAGAAAGCTTTAGAGGAGAAACTTGAAGCTTGTCGGAAATTTGCTGACATGGAGGTATGCTTACTAAGATCCATCCATCCAAGACTGTCATCTGTCCTACCCATCTTTCAGCATCTTTGCTTGTGTAGTATAGATATCTGTAAGCTTGGTTAAATTACATACTTCACACTTCACTTTTTTAGGAACGCATGGCATTAAAGGAGCACTAGACTGAAAAGTGAGGGTGCTTGCTTTTGCAAATTTCACAAATATATGATGCACAAAAGATCAATAAACTTCATGCCTCCATAGTTAGTCCACAGATGATGTAAGGGCAAAGGTTACTTGAATATTAATATTAACCAGAAATTTGCTATACCGTTGTGTGCTAGATAAGCATTTCATTTTTGGGGGACCCCTAAAAATACGCCCTCACTTTTCGGTCTAGTGCTCCTTTAATAATTATTTTCCCTTTGAAATAAAAATGCACCTAACCTTACAAACTCTTTTCTTTTCACCTAAATTTTTCTCGCACATTCAGCCTTTCCCTTTTATCTCTCTTACAAACCTTTCATCTCCTCACTATCCTTACTCTTACACCATAATTTTTTAACATTCTCTTGACACACTTGACTCTTGACTGTCGCGGTGCCGTAAAACATCAACAAACCAAACCTTGAAATGAGACCTTCATTCTCTGTGTAAGTTTGTGGCAGAACTGCATTGTTCCCCAGCATTCTATAAATATATACTGTTTCTGCATAGCGTCAAGAAATATCCTTTTAAACTTTTGCCAACATCATATTCCTTCTTTCCCACAATCTTAACCCGCGTCACCCCCTCTATCTATCTCAAGATGTTATTACCAATTCCTTGTTTAGTACAGGTTAAGAAACATATTTTTTTATATTAAGAAAAGCATTATGATTTAATGTGACCTTAACATAGTTTTGTCGGTGTTCTTTTTGACTCATTATTATTCTTGTAAATACTAGGTTAAAAAGCATTGTATGAGTAATTTCCTGTAGGGGTTTTTGTCGGGGTTCTTGTCATCTATTTCCTATACTCTTCTTACTGCAGTATAAATTAATTGTGATACTGAGCAATGCACCAATATAGGATGTGGTCATTCTGCATGAATGTAAATTTTTGATAAATCCATTATTTTGCAAACATCTTACCTGTCCTTGAAAACTGCAAGAAAGGAGAGTGATTTTTCACTTGTGAATACAAGCTCGCGATCAGACCTGTGACTGCAGGCGATTCAGATCCGCCAATTTTTTAATGTGAGAACACTCACGGATCTGATCACATTACTCGATCTTGATTCTAATGAGAGTAGGATCAAGGTTCCAGAGCAGGTGATCAGATCCACCCATTATATTCTCAAAAAATTATGTGTGAATGCAGATCAGTGACCTGCAATCAAGTTATTGCACAATATCCTGTAATAACTTGTTTATTTCGCATGAACAGTTAGCCTGCATGGTTACATTTTGCAGGTTTTTCAATGACCTACCTTTAGATTTGACGTTTCACACTTGTCCCACGATCAAATCGCCTGCAGTGTGTCTGATCGCAAGCTTGTACCCAAGTGAAATTATATGACATTATTTTTTCTGCAATAGAGTCGATTTATCGTTGGGCGATTATGATCCGGACACAAGTGTGAACACGGCCATGGTGAATTCCCAAATAATTTTTTGAGTTCTGGTCTGGAGAGATTGATGCAGGAAGCACACATTGATTATTTCCTTCTGCTGAGCAGAATCCTGTATTTTGCTGCTTTGTTTTCTTTATCTGTTTAGCTAACCATCAAAAATGATGGATTAGTGACAAATTCTTCCTTTTCTATTCAAAGATTGATGTAAATGTAATGTAGTTAAGAAAGCAAGTAATGTTACTTTTAGAAGATTTCCTGGAAAATCATATATATAGACAAATCACAAACCTGTCTGTGGTTTGAGAGAAAGAGAACTTGGCAAGAAATGTGATAGGAGAATATGATTAGGCCACACTGCTTACACTGATTTTAGTTCTGTTCTTTTCAGTTTGAATCTAAATTACATGATAGAACATAATTAATTTTTTTAATTAACTTAATCAATTAAGTTTACAATACAAAATCTGAATGAATAGTTACATGAGTGGGGGATCCACTAGCCAACCTTCCATTCACCAACCTATCTCCACTTACCCTGCTCCATAACCCAGGGGTATAGTCAGCCTTTCAGATTGGGGGTCGCCGAGATAAATACTAGGACCTTTAAGCACATTTTCTGGACCTTTTTTCCAATTTACCATTACCATTTTACTTTTTTTTTTTTTGGGATGGGGGGGGGGGGAGGGAGGGGATCACCCTGGCTACACCCGTGCTCTCTCATTCACACCTTCTGACAACTTTGCATAGACACATAATGATAGAACCTCCTTAAAGGTAAATGGTAAGACAGAGGCAACATTAACTAATGATGGAGGGAGAATGATAATGGTAAAGAATGTACATTGTTTCATTTAAAGAATAAAGTCTATGGTGTTGAGGTCTACTGCTCATTCCAAAACCAGGTGTGACATGAACATATTTATAAATTTCTGATTCTCAGTTGTTTTTTCTTCTTAAATTATGGGTTGTATGTGATTCTGCCTCATATACAGTTTTGAAACTAATAGACAAAATATACCAGGATATATAGTATCAGTAGCTAAAATATTCATTAAATTTTTCAGGAGAAAACTAAAAATTGTCTTACTGATGAGCTCACAAGATTTAATCTTCTCTTTTGAATATTGATAAAGGCTAGAGTAAAAGATCTAAACTTTTAATACTTTTTTATGGTGGATTTTCTACAAAGATTGCAATTATTTTATTAATTACTTCCAGTTTCAAATCATTGATCATACATAGTTGTTGCATGAAAGGAGTCCCAGGTAATGAGTATTTCCTTAGCATTGTAGGTTTATAGAGCAAATGCTCTTCTTTGAATAGCAATTAGGTAGAACTGTGAATTAAAGGATTATAGTCACAGATTTATGGCTACTCTGGGCTATTTTGATATATGCAAAAGATTTGACTTAGCAATTGAGATGAATAAATCTTCTTATATTTCTATCAATTCAATTGTTGATAATGATCTTAAAACTTGAACATTTCATGTTGATGTGTAAAAGAGTTTAGGTTCAAAAGTGTCAGTGTCATCTGCTTGTTTGCAAAGAATTGTGAAAAGGGAATAAAAAAAGACAGATATAGGCTGGAAAATAATGAGGTAGTCCTAGTTATAATAGAAAATTGTAATTTCTTGACTATATTGGTTTCAAAATTTAAAAGTACATTGTTTTCATTATTTCTTTGATGTTTAAGTAATCTCACCACTTGTTTCTATGCATGTCAGTGTCCATAGCCCAAATCTTCATATTACCTTGTTATACAACACATCAACTATTTTGTAAGTTTTTCTTTGATTTTTTTTCTTTCTATTTTGGTCAACAGAGAGAGTTACATATTTCAAAAGAGGAGTGTTCTCATGTGCTAAATGAACTTGATGATTTGCATAAAGAGCAAGGAACCTTATTAGAAAAATATTCAAATTCCATGTTGGAATTAAAGAACTTGTCAGAGGCCCTGTCTGAAGCAGAAAGGAAACACCTTGAGGAGCTAGAACAAATGAATGACGAGAAGAGGAGTTTGGAGGAAAGAGTTACTAAGATGGAGGAAAATGAAAGGTCCATGAGCAGAAGGCTAGAAGCATTGCAGAAAGGTGATCAGAATATAGTGAAATCATCTCCTTCAAAAGGTAACAGTCTTAGATGTGTTTCAAAATATATTTTGCCTTATCTAGAGAACCCCTTTGACTCCTGGAGAAGATTCAAGTTATTGTTGAACTCATGACTCTCATGATGATTGCAAGTGGGCCGTTTGTATGATGTTCAATCCTCACTCAAAGTTGGAACAAGTCGAGGTCGTTTCCTTACAATTTGCTCTGATAACTTTTTTCAGGTAGTTTTTACATTGAAAAGTTGACATTTAAAGGAATAGTTCAGTGGTCAAGCATGTTTATCTTATATGAAAGAGGACTTCAAAAGAAACAAAATGGTGAAGAAAGCATTGCAAAACTTCATTCCGTTATGGAGATATTCAAGTCTTTATGTATTCTATCATATTTTGTCGTGCGATTTTGTGGCTTAAAAACCATGGGATGTGTCAAAAAAGTAGTAAAACTGAATTAAGGAATGGTAATTATAATATACCACCTGAAGAAAGTTTGAGGGGAAATGATTTAAATAGTGAAAAAGAAAAGAGAAAAACTTTCTTTAAAATACATAAAGATTTTGGGGAATCTGAGGCTGTGACATAACAAATAGTGCGATTTCAAAAATTTGTACATTAATGATACCAAACTTTAAACTTGAGTATCTCCATAACGGAATAAGATTTTGCAATGCTTTCTTCACCATTTTGTTTCTTTTAAAGTCCTCTTTCATATAAGATGGACATGCTTGACCACTGAACTAATCCTTTAACCTTTACTCTACCACGCAGCGATAGTATCGCCGTTTTCAAACCACCTTTTTCTAAAAATGAAATCGAGACTTTACCACAGTCCCATAGGAGTAATCTTTGTATCATTTTAAAGTAATTGGATATTTCTTTCACAAAATGAAACTTTTTTATAGGAGTCATATTACATAATTTTAAGAAAAAGTACATCGAAAAAGGGTAAAACTCAAAAATTGCTAAAAAATTTACATTTTTTTTATTTTTCTCTTTTACATCTTACGTTAACTTCAAGATCACATTTTTGCTTCAAAATCAAATACGCAAGTCCTAAGACATGATAGTATTTTTTTCTGGTATAATTTTTATAATCCCTACGTGCAACTTTTGTTCTGGAGAAATTTCTTCAAAATCCCATAAATTTCTGCCATTTTTGACCCGTTTTTTTCAAAAAATTGTGTAACCCAAACCGTACACCACACATGCTTCGTTAAACCGTCGTTCGAAAGTGCTTGAAATTTCCTTTCTTTTGATATATAAATAAAGGCATACCCCCTTCTATTTAGAAGCTATCTTATAAGAAATATATTACACCTATCCAATTTGAACGACTATGTGGTGCAGAGGAAATGTACGCGACTAGCATGCGAGCGCTCAGGGTTCAAGTCTCACCGTGACCATTGCGTAATTATTTTTCTGCTGCAGCTTTCAGGGGTCGTGTGACTTATCATTTTGAAGTGTTTTCATCTTTCGTTTCTTTCTAAAAATTATAGATTAGTATCATTGGAAAGAATTTTTTTAAAAGAATCTAAATATGTAACACAAATCTCTATTTTCAATACTGACAAGAAGTTTTACTTCTGCAAAGATTGACCATTTGTTGACCAAATTTAGCCAAAAATTGCTTAATTTGCATAATTTTGTCCAATATTTCCTAAATTGTTTTTAATTACTCAAAAGATGAATATCTTGGCATCTATTCCAACCAAACTTGTAAAGAAAGAAAATGAAAGGAAAGTTGTCAAAAATGCATATGAAAAAAAAGTTACGAAAATTGGGGTCGCTTTTTTCAAAGCCCTGGTAGAGTAAGGGTTAATAGTCTTGTGGTTAAGCACACTCTGCCAAAATAGATAAACTTTTCTTACTGTTGGTAAGGTATTTTCCAAGGATCTGTTTTGGAAATGTGGATAATTGTTGCTAATAAATGACATTTTGAAAATGGTTTTAAAACAATGCACAGTCACCACCTGTGAAAGAGGCATAAAATATCTAATTTTGATATTTCAATGGTAGATCATTTTATTCATTTTGCTAGAATTAGTATACAAATATCTCTTTATTCTTGACTTAACAGTGAATATTTTTTTTATAATGTAGTGTACATTAAAAGATATAAAGAAGATCATAGTATAAAATGTGCAGGACTTTCAGAAACTGACTTACAACTGTTTTCAATCTTGATATTATTTTTACTCACAAATGGTAATGTTACTTAAACGTGTGGATGATGCATGACAGATAAGCTTCCTAACAGCGAATCAATGGCATGGTGGCAGGGGGGCAACAGCCCCCTCAGCAAAGCCTCTCAGCAAAGCTTTCTTAGGGGGCGCCAAAATTGTTGTGAGAAAAATATTAAGGCCCTGGGAAAATTTACGTGTTAATCAATAACTTCTTCCTATACTATTAAGCAAGTAATATTCC
Source organism: Chiridota heheva (assembly GCA_020152595.1). Classification (NCBI taxonomy): domain Eukaryota; kingdom Metazoa; phylum Echinodermata; class Holothuroidea; order Apodida; family Chiridotidae; genus Chiridota; species Chiridota heheva. The sequence continues at coordinate 455,723 of JAIGNY010003169.1, forward strand.
ATTTGTGTAGTCCAAAAACGCATAAATTTTCCACAAAAAAGATCAAATTTTCCGCCATTTTTTTTACCATTGGCACTCAAGCGGCCCCCTGGATTTCGCACTCGGACAGAAACCGATGCATGGCGATTTACCTCTATGTGCCCAACGTTTTTACTCTTATGAGCTGTTTTTTGCCACCCCCCTTCCCTTGTAAAACATGACCCACCACACCACTGCAGCCAATTATTTACATTGATTGTGATAAGAAATAATTCCTTGGTTTTATTTTAAATAGTTCGTTGGAGCAGCTTATGATATCTGTCAACTGGTATTGAAATACTTAAAGGATTTCAGTGGTTAAGCAAGTTTTATCCTATATGAAGGAGGACTTTACAAGAAAAAAATGGTGAAGAAAGCATTCAAAAAATGTATTCTGTTAAGGAGATATTTAAGTTTAAATCTCTTGTCTTGTAAATGACTGGTGTGGTAAGTCTACTATGGAAGGTTGGCGTTCTCATCCTCACATTGTTAACAATTGTTAATGTTTAATTTTAAAGAAAATGTATTGAATTGTTTTATTATTTGAATTATTTTTCCTTACTTTCTTCAAGTGGTAAATTATAATTATCCTTACTAGATTCTATTTTACTACTTTCCTAACATATCCAATAGTTTTTAAGCCACAAAATTGCAGGACAACATATGATAAAATTCATATAAACTGGGGAATCTGAGGCTGTGATGTCACGACTAGTCTGATTTCGGTCGTTTCTACACAAATGATACCAAACTTTAAAGGAATAGTTCAGTGGTCAAGCATGTCCATCTTATATGAACAAGGACTTCAAAAGAAACAAAATAGTGAAGAAACCATTAAAAAATCTTATTCTGTTGAAAATATCTAAGTTTTAAGTTTGGTATCATTTGTGTAGCAACGACTGAAATCAATCTAGTTGTGATATCATAGCCTTCAGATTCCTCAAAGTCTTTATGTATTCTATCATATTTTGTCCTGCAATTTTGAGGCCTAAAAACCATGAGATATGTCAGAAAAGTTGTAAAACTGAATCTAGTAAGGGTAATCATAATGTACCACCTGAAGAAAGTTTCAAGGAAAAATTATTTGAATAGTAAAAAATTTAAATAAACTTTCTTTAAAATACATTAACAATTGTTCAGAATGTGAGGATGAGGACACCAACTTTCCATACTAGACTTATTACATTAGTCATTTCTACACAGATAAGACAGAGGTTTAAACTTGAATATCCCTCAACAGAATAGATTTTTGAATGCTTTCTCCACCATTTTGTTTCTTTTTTAAGTCCTCTTTCATGTAAAATAAACATGACCCCTGCACTAATCCTTTAATTCGTTCAATCATGATTCGTTTTTATGAAATTCAAAAATTATTTGTGTAAGGTAATTCAAAAGTGATTTGTGTTAGCTATTGCCAAAGAGATGTGTGTTATGTGATTCAAAATTGATGTGTGTAATGTAAGTCATGTATGGTAGGTAATTCAAAAATGATTCGGGTCAGGTAATTCAAAAATTCCCTTATACCTGAACACCAGATCACACCTCTCCACTCTTTATTTCAATTTCCGATCTTTTCAAAAACAATCCTACTACAACTTCATCACCTGTCTCCGCATTAGCAATTTATTCCACATGATCTAAACCTCCCTTTCCTTTCCTTCCCTTCTCTGCCTTACCTTCCTCACCTCCTTTTATTACTGTAACTTATTTCCCTTACCCACCTTCCCTCCCTCCTTCCCTCTATCCCACCTCTCTTTTCTCTCTGTCCTAACTCAAGCACCTTAGTTTTTAACACCCTCTTGGTACATTTGACTCTGACTGTCGTGGTGCCATTAAACATCAACAAACCAAACCCAAAATGATTTGTGTAAGGTAAGTCATGTGTGCTAGGTAATTCAAAAATGATTTTTGTTTGGTAATTTAAAAATTCCCTTATACCTGAACACCAGATCACACCTCTCCCCCTCCATCTCAATTCCCGATCTTTTCAAAAACAGTCCTACTACAACTTCATCACCTTTCTCTGCATCAGTAATTTATTCCACCTAATCTAAACCTCCCTTTCCTTCCCTTCTCTGCCTTACCTTCCTCACCTTCCTTTTATTACCTAAACTTCTTTCCCTTACCCACCTTCTCTCCCTCCTTCCCTCTATTCCACCTCTCTTTTTCTATGTCCTTTCTCAAGCACCTTCATTTTTAACATCCTCTTGGCACATTTGACTCTGACTGTCGTGGTGCCGTTAATCATCAACAAACCAAACCAAAAATGATTTTTGTGTAAGGTAAGTCATGTGTGCTAGGTAATTCAAAAAAGATTTGTGTTAGGTAACTCAAAAATAATTTGTGTTAGGTAACTCAAAAATGATTTGTGTTAGGTAAGTCAAAAATGATTTGTGGTAGGTAATTCAAATGTGATTTCTTTAGGTAATTCAAAGATGATTTGTTTTTAAAAATTTAAGAAAGTGACTTGTGCTAGGTAAATCAAAGCTATGTGTCTCCCAATTATTTCTGAAATCTGATTATTTTCATACTGAAGGGAAAGAAACAGAAGAAGATTCTAACAGTACTGACCTCACATCACATGACCAGCATTTAGCCCTTGTAGATAAAACTGTCAATGGTACCATCCACCTCTTACCTGAACTCAAGGACAGGGATGCAGGAGGTAAGCTAATAACAGGTGTGCCTTCACTCTTTATTCGACATGAATATTCATTATTTTAATCTGTTTAAGTCTGAGGGATTTCATTTTGTCCCCAATAAATTGTAAGGAAAAGAAATTTCTTTATTTTTTCTTTACATGATATTTATTTATTTTTCTATCATATTAATATTTCAATTTATAGTTTTAATTTGATTTTAAGGTCTGCCCCTCCCGCCCCCCCCCCCCTCCCCTTACCCCAAGATTCCAGAAATTAATATAAAAATCATATAAAGATTTTGAGTTGTCCTCTCCATCATACAAAACAAATTTTGTTTGAAGTAAAAACTGAGTAAACTTTGATTAGCCATGAACCAGAAACTTAGTGCTATATTTAAAATTTAAAAACTTATCTACTTAGATTTTAATACTCATTCAATCAATATGCTATTTGTCCATAGGTTTAAATGATTAGTTCAGTGGTCAAGCAAGTTTATCTTATATGAAAGGGGACTTGAAAAGAAACACAATGGTGAAGAAACCATTCAAATAGCTTATTCTGTTAAGGAGATATTTAAGTTTAAAGCTTTGTCTTATCTTTGTAGAAATGACTGGTGTAGTGAGTCTAGTATGGAGGCTGGCAACCTCATACATTATTAACAATTGTTAATGTATTTTAAAGAAAATTTATTTAACTTTTTACTATTTGAATTGTTTTTCCTCTTCAGGTGGTATATTATAAATACCCTTTACTAGATTCTCCTTTACTTCTTTCCTGACATATACAATGTTTTTAAGCCATAAAATCACAACAAAATATAGTATAATACGCAAAGACTTTGGAAAATCTGAAGCTGTGACGTCACAACTAGTCTGATTTCTGTCATTTCTACTCAAATGATTCCAAACTTTTAAACATTAATATCTCCTTAACAGAATAAGAGTTTTTAATGCTTTTGCCTTCATTTTGTTTCTTTTGAAGTCCTCTTTCATATAAAGTGGATTTGCTTGACCCCTGAGCTAATCCTTTAAGAATTTTCTGTAGGAAATAAAAGATTAATTGGGTCTCTATCCATAGATTATGATAAATATCAGGTAAGCGGCAAAGATACATAACAAATCCTAACATATTTATGTTTCTGAACCTTTACCAGAAATTAAACAAGATTAAAGGCCCAACTAATTCCACTGTGATATTACATTGTAGCCACACTCCATGGGGAGACATCTATAAATAAATATTCACAGGAAGTCTTGCTTGATTTATTATTTGCAAGAGACTGGTTTGTGTTCTACAATGTCAGATTTAATTTGCTTTTCCTTCCATGCTTTGTTGTGAACATCCTCCAAGCACACATGGACATTAAACACCTGTATAATGTGAAGATAAGGAAAGAATTAGGGGAAGTGTTGAACTATGTGATGTTGTGTTATTCTTTAATTTATTTAAACACAGAAGTGCACATTCATAAAGGTTATAAACCAATGATAGTCCTCAGCATGTCTTATGTGTATTTGAAGTTAAAGGAGCACTATACCGAAAAGTGAGGGTGCTCATTTTGCAAATTTTACAGAAATATTGTCCACAAAAGAGCGATAAACTTCATGTCTCCTTAGGCCACAGACGATGTAAGGACAAGGATCACTTGAATATTCATGTCCACCAGAAAATTGCTATACTATTGCTTGCTAGATCAGCATTTGATTTTGGGGGGGAGTCCCCCTAAAAATATGCCCTCACATTTCGGTCTAGTTTTCCTTTAAAGACATACATACCTACATTACAGTACTGACCAAAAGGACCACAATTGATGCAATTTGAGCAATGAAGGATTGATGTATTTCTTACATGATAGGAAGAGAAAATGATTTAAAATTTAATAAACAAATTCTGAATAAAGTAACCTCCTATTAGAAATTTTAATATTGGACAAAAACGACAAACAAAACTAAAGAAACTAGGGTGAAATCTAGAGAGATATTTGAAAGTTGTAACAGGTTAGCATGAAAATGGCTGATGTAGAAAAATAACTTTTGAAGAGTGGACATCACATCTGGTTTTTTTGACAATTATTAAAGTTTGGTTGCGGCTCTAAAATTTCATAAAATCTGATTTCAATTATTTTGGCACAAATCATGTAAAACTTTATATAAAACTTTTCCTCAGATAGCTGTATTTTGTTGAATCTATATTTGTTTTCAGCTAGCTGTTCTTTACAATGTCTTTGTTTTCAGTGAGCTGTTCTTATCTTTGTTTTCAGTGAGCTGTTCTTTACAATGTCTTTGTTTTCAGTGAGCTGTTCTTTACAATGTCTTTGTTTTCAGTGAGCTGTTCTTTACAATGTCTTTGTTTTCAGTGATCTGTTCTTCACAATGTCCTTGTTTTTAGTGAGCTGTTCTTTACAATGTCTTTGTTTTCAGTGAGCTGTTCTTTACAATGTCTTTGTTTTCAGTGAGCTGTTCTTTACAATGTCTTTGTTTTCAGTGAGCTGTTCTTTATAATGTCTTTGTTTTTAGTGAGCTGTTTTTTACAATGTCTATGTCTGAATTTTGAATTAATTGTGATTCCCTCTAAAAGAATTTTTAACAATCCCTTTTTGATTAGAAAAGCGTCAGTAAAAAAAATGTGCTGTAACCAAGCATAACCAATGTCACAAGATTCTAAAACCCATCTTGCTTGAAAGACGTTGTAGCATTTAAAAAACATCTGCAAATGTTGATCTGCCATGTCTCTGTAGTCATTGGAGATCTGAAAAATGAATAGACTTCTTGAGAATTCCTTCTAATTAAGAGTATTCTTGATTTTTTTTTTCCGTTCTGCAAGATGGAAAAGAAATTAATTACAGATGAAGCTCATTAATCAATCTGCCATGTGTTTACAAGATTGAACATTATTGAGTTTCTCATTTCATATTTAAAGTGCTGTTAAATCCAACAAACTGATCTCATAGGTGACAGCTTATTTCATTTTGTTCATTCTTCTTTAATTATATATGAGCAACAAATTCTAAAAGTTGTAGTTTATGTAGAATTATTTCATAAGACAAATGTTTGGGTTGTCAGCACCAGGAAAATTAATTTGAAAGGAATGTAGCCAGGTTAGACATAGACATGGACATTGTACTCTTGTATTCAAATACAGCACAGATTAGTCTTTGTTTTTGCTCATTATGTTTTCTGTTCTTATATTTGGCTATGAGTTCTTTGAATTTTGTGAGACATTCTCTTGCACTATAGACCATTACAACTCTGAATCAGCAATTTCCGAAAAACTAATTTGAATAATGTCACATGGTCGAAATTCATGTGTCCACAATAGTATACTGGGGCAATCTTGTCGACGGCAGATTCTTGGCTGTCTGCAACATTTGCTCCAGTAACTGAAGCTGATTGGTTGGTTAACAAAGGACAAATTCCCCCAACAGATGATTAGGCAAAGTACTGAAGTAATCAATTTAAGCTAAAATTGGTTTGAATAGGTCTATTGACCTGAGAAGTTGACATCCACATAACAACAAAACATGAATCCAATCCTTTACTATCAGATGCATAATTCCTCTTTATTTCTTGTGGAAATTTATATTAATTTTCAGTCATGACAATGTTTTATTACAAGGAGAAATTTTGAATCTGGTAGAAATGTTTTTAGAATTGACCTGATGACACAGTTTTAAGGGTTTACTTGTATTGTAAAGAACAACGAAGCATTCCAAGGTTGTGTTGCCCTAGGTAGATGGAACAATACATCATTTAAGTATGATAACTTTCCAAACTGTGCTGTACTGTCTTAGAATCCTCTTAACTTGCCTTTAATATTGGAAGCCTGCAAGGTATTGGTAATAGTAGCTTTTTTCATTGAATTTTAATCAAATCATTTTTATATCTTATTAAGTCATTCTATCAATTAATGATCAAGGCAGCATCCTTTCCCCCACTCTCTTTAACCTGAGCATTAACATCATTGAGGACAATCTTGGCCCCAACATCAAATGTGGACGACACTACCATCTTCTACTCCTCCCCAAGCTTTCCTCTTGTTGAAAATAGGCACCAACTCAGCCTCAACCAGCTGCAAGACTGGTGCAACAATAACGGTTTTAAATTCTCCAAAGACAAGACAGTCTGCATGCACTTCTGTCATTTCAACAACCTCCACCCCAACCCGAACTTTGTGCTCAATGGCAATCGCATTTCTAAAGTTGACCACACTAAGTTTCTGGGTTTAATCCTAGACCCCAAGCTCTCCTACAAACAACACATCACCAAACTGTAACAGAAATGCGACAACTCCCTGAACATTCTCTGCCTCCTCTCCAACACCACTTGGGTTGCTAACCCCATGCTCTCCTCAAAATCTTCAGGCTCATAATTCGTGCCAAGCTGGACTATGGCAATATTGTCTACTGTGCCGCTCACAAATCTTACCTCAACACTATCCAAAATGAAGCCCTCAGGCTTTGTCTGCGTACCTACAGGATCTCCCCCATAACCAGCCTTCACGTTGAAACCAACAAACTCTTTTCTACTAAGGTGTTGAAAGCTTAGCCTTTTCTACACTTTTAGAGCCCTCACCAACACCTAGAACCCTGTTTACAACCTCATTAGGTACCCCAATTTCTCCACCCTCTTTGATAGGACTAAAACTCTATTCCCTCCATTCAGCTTATGCATCAATCTAGACCTCCACCATCTCGGCTTCAACCCCGCCACTCTTGGCACCTTCTCCTGGCCCATTTTTCCTCCCTGGGCCACCCCCTCCCTTCTATCCACCTGGGCCTCTCCACTCATCACAAAACCCAAACACACCCAAACCACTTCATCAACCTCCACAACCAAATCAAAGAACAACTCTCAAACTACACCTCCATCTATACTGATGACTGCAAGGAATGCGACAAGACAGCTGCTGCTGCCGTCATTCAAGACATCATCCTCAGTAGCAGGCTTCCTGACCACTTGTCCATCTTCTCGGCCGAGGCCAAAGCCATCCTCCTTGCCCTCAACTTTATTGAGTACTCCTTGCTCAGCCACTTTGCCATCTTCTCCGACTCCAAGGATGCCTTTACTTCTTTACTCAATCTTAAATGGGATAATCCCACCTCCTCCTCCATAAACTTTTTTCATCCCCCCTATGCAGAAAAAGTATTCTTTTCTTCTGGATACCCAGCCATGTTAGCATCCCTGGCAATGACAGAGCTGATGCAGCCACTAAGTTTTCCCTCAACCTCCCCCATACTACTTTTCCCAAAACCCTGTCTGACATAAAACTGCTTATCGTTTGCCTTGTTTGAGACTGCTGGTAACCTCATGGGATTCCCAAATTGATAACAAATGCCACGTCCATTCCGATCAAACCCACCATCCACAATCTCTCTCGTGCCAACAACGTCCACATTACCCACCTTAGAATAGGCCACACCCACCTCACTCACTCCCACTTTATTGGCTCCCCCACCCCTCTGCACTAATTGCCATTGCACCCTCACAGTCCACCATGTCCTCCTTGCTTCCCCCCTGTACAACCTTCCCAGAGCTTCCCTCACTCCCCACAACTCAATAGCCGAGTTCTTCCAGAAAAATCCTCCCCAATAAAATTATCTCCATTATGTTTCCCTCTACAACCATATTTAGTCCTCCTCTCTCACCCCCCTCCCTCTGCTTTCGCCCCTTTTTTCACCCATGCAACTCCTGTCTCGATCCCAGCTTTCTGGGTTTTAGTTCCCGTGTTTCTCTCAATCTTTTTTCTTCCTACTTTTGGAATGATCTAACCTCCCAGGCACAATTTGACCCTCGCTATCGTAGTGCCGTTAAGCCATCATCAAACAAACAAACAAACAAACAATTTATATCCTTGTTTTTACTTGTTGTGAAGATAAAGTTACACATCAACATACTATTATTCAGGTATTTATTGAATACCTGTTCATTGTTTGTTTTTCTTTCTTTCTATCAGATGGGGCTGAGACAACAGACAAAGAAATCAAACCAATGGTGGTGAATGGTGATGCAAACGAAACCGAATCAGATCACGATATTACTCATGTGCTTTCAAAACCAGATGGTCAGTAAATCTATCGGGAAAGGGAGGGGTCATTCAAACGAAACATTTTCAAATGCCCTATTTTGTCAACATTTTCACAACTTTAGTTGTAGTATAAAGCAACATATATTGTAGATAGATTTTTGAGAAGTCTTGGAAATCTCCTATTAAGTTGATTTCCTCAAAATCCTTCAATAAAAGTGCAATTGAATTTGTGATGTCATCCATGTACAGTGCAAATAATTATCCAATCACCAGTCGAGGAACACTGAACATAAACTTTACGTATTAAAACCAGACATTGTTGTAGTAAAAATCATTCATTGATCATTTATTTTGATTTTTCATTGTTACATTTCTTATTTTGATTTTTCATTGTTACATTTGTTGTTGATGTTATTGATTACTTAAAGCTGTCTGGTTATCAACCATCCTGTCAATAAGCATAGTTATCCCCTTGCCAACGAAGTTGGTAAAGAGGTGATATAGCATCTTTGCCGTTCGTCCATCTGTCCACATCTATTGTCTGTCCAGCCTCATACATTGTTCACCTACTAGGGAACAAAAGATTGCTGCCCTAGGAAAGAAATTCCAAATATTTTTATGAAACGAAATTTATATAAAGGGCAACAAATGCATTCCAAACTTGAATGGCAGCAATAAAAGGATTTGTTATGAGATGGAAAAAAAATTGAATAATAGAACTGATGACAGAATGGAATTTATAATGAAGTGTTTTGGGAATGAATAGGGAAAAAACAATAAGATTTAACGTAATAGACCTATGATAAACTCCAAGTTAATCTGCAATGAATTTTCATTCTGATTTGGTGGATAGATTTTTTTTTTTTTTTGGTTTATTAAGGGAAAAAAAGCTGAGCATATTTCTATTGGAAGTGCCAGATTTAAATCAGGGCTGGAGGGAGAGGGGGAGGCTGCATTGCAATGGAGTGAATGGAGATTATAGTGAAGGTTGGAATGATGAGTTGGTTAAGAGCATATTTGGTAGATGAGTGGATGGCAAAAGGTGGGTTGGGATAGTACGTGAATGGATGATGGTAGTTGAATGGGGGATGGTAGGTGAATGGAGTTTGTTCAGGAATAGAGGATGGTAGGTGAGTGGAGGATGGTAGATAACGGAGGATGGTAGATGAACAGAGGATGACAGATAAAGGGTTTCATGTAGGATTTCATGTAGGAAGAGATATAGGATGGGACATTATGCAGAACAGAGGGTGGGATGGCAGTTGTGACATAGGGTGGAAAGTTTGTTATTAGCGGTAAGGGGATTTGCATCGTTTGCGATGTCTGGTTTGTATATATTGCGCACACAACAAAGACTAACTTCTGGAGATTATATCTCCAGAAGGCTGTTGTTAAGTGTGTTAAACATCACATACACATGCTCTATTAGTTAAGTGGTATTAGGAACTTATGCTTATGAGATCCCATAAGAAATTATTTTTGTGAGAATTTATTTTATGTATCTATTTTAAGGTATATGGACACGTAGATGTAAAGTTAATTATTTGCTTTACAATCCTTTAAAACTCATTATAAACCCAAGTAGCAAACGTATTATCTAAAACAGTAAAATGAAGCAAAAAAACAAAACAAAAATTGGCCATTCTAAAGCGTTTTGAATGAACTCAGGCATCAATATGCAGGTTTTTATGCAAGTTTGTGGTGTATGACAGAGCGAATTTGGTATTTATTTATTTTTTTTTTTTTTTTTGAACCTTTTATTATATTTCTCTTAAGTGGTTTTGCAAATTCCAACCAAACGTTTATGAATCTTTACCATACCCCAACCATTTGCCCATGGACCTTTAATTATCATCTTTAATTCAATTCAGTTTAACAAAGAATACACATAAATTATAACAGATAGTTCATTACAACAAATAGTCAAAATATTCTACCAATAAAGTTTGAACAAACCATTACAAGCAATACAAGTTGAGAAGAATTCAACAAAATGAAGATAAAAAAGACCAGACATAAGTAAGCTTTTCTAGTCTGGCACTTTCAAAGAAGCTTCACTAATAACAATTTTATCATCGTTAGTAATAGTGATTTTTTTAAATTCCAAGTAATTGTTTTCCATTTTGCGCCAGTTTCTCAGTTAGAGGAAAGTCATAAGTTCCGTAAACTTTTCTATTCTTTTTGAAATGATGAAGATTGTTTTTTTGTTTTTTTGTATTTTTATGTAGAAAAATCTCACGAAGAAGAAGAAAACATTAGTGAATCTTTAGAAAGATTAAAAGGTAGGTTTTGCAACACAAAATGTTTTAATGCTTTTTCACTTTAGATGTAAAACGTTGTATTATTTGCAAAAGTAGATTTCATCAGAAGTGTGGTTAAAGTTATTCAGAAAATGTGCATAAAAATTATAAATTGAAAACTGAATTGAAATTTGAGGTAGGGAAAGTTCTAAGAAAACATTAGTGGCCCTTAGAAAGGTAGATTTTTGCAACAGTTATTAAGTTTACATATAGAACAGGGTTTGATTACCAAATAAGGTTTAATTAGAAGTATGATCAGGTGGTTTAATTATGCAGAATATAAGAAAAAATCTAAAGTTGCAAATTGAATTGAAATAAGAGATATTGTGGAGTTTATCTACCAGCCCTTTACTCATGGAGATCAAATATTTAAGTGTATGTAACGCAGAGGTGCAGTGGTTAAGGAGTCATGCTCGTATTCGAAAGATACCGGGTTTGATTTTCATCGTAAGTGCTGCATTGTTCCTTAGCAAGACACTTTACTCTACTTGCTTCAATCCTTTAGATGTAAAATGAGTACCAGCACTGCTGGGGAGTTAATCTGTGTATCCTGTCCAGGGAGAGTCATGCACTGTCACCTGCTTCCACCATGGAAACCAGGGATAAGCACTGGCCTAATAGGCTCGGATGGATTTAACTTAGCTAGGTAGCATAATAGAATGATAAAGAAGGGCTAATATTAGTTCTATTGTTTTTTGTATGTAATGCTTTTATTTTTGTGTATGTACCTATTTTGTGAAAGAAAGACATATTCTCCAGGTTCTTGTTTCCAATTTTCAGAAAAACTAAGAGAAACTGAAGAACAATTAGAAGAAAGTGAGAACAAAGCAAGCCAGCTAGATTTTGATATATCACAAGCACAAATGGAGACAGCTGTTCACATGGGTAGAATACAAGAGCTCGAAGGTAAATTGTATTTGTTTATTTATTTATTTCAGTTCTTTTATCAGGTTAGGTAGCCTGTTCAGTCCAAGGATTCATTTTACACAGGGCCTGAGCAATAAAAACAGTACACAGTCAAAAATATAAAAAAGAAATATATAACAATAGAGTTAAGTTTCGTAAATTGCATGAAAAAATGAAAATAAATAAATAAAACAAAAAACATACAATAAACACCTAAACAAGATTGAAAATGATAATAATAAACAAAAAAGGAAGCTAGTAAAATTGTAACCAATAGTAAAAATTGAAAGTGTGTAAAATCATAAAAGGAAAATAATAAAATATTAGCGCTAAAAGAAGTACAAAAATGAAACTTAAAAGATAAAAGCTTTAATCATCAGTATCAGTTGTTTAATTTGACTTTTAAAAATGGCTAAGGAATGACAACATTTGTAATCCTTATCTAAATTGTTACATACTTACTTTTTCCAGATACAAAAGATTTTCATATTCACATAATGAAAATGGTAGGGTTTACCACACTTAATAGACTGCTCCGTCTAAACTCTCCTTAGGATATCCATCACTCACCTCATTCAAAGATATCTTTCACAACAGTCACATCAACATTTAACTAAGCTCTTGAAAATATAATTCATTTCAAAACCTGAGTAGACTGAAGCAAATAGAGGAAAAAAGATTTGCTCAAAGTCTTACACGTGATTACATCTTCATTGGATATTTTTATAACCATGATGTACCTTCATTTCCCTAAAAGACAAAAAAAGCTGCTTTGTTAATTCAGCATTTCTCTGATCTTAAGAATTTATGTTTAATAAAGGGATTTCATCACGTGACTCTTAACTCATCTAGTAGTTATTTTGGCAGGAAAGCATCGTTGCTTTTCACACGTCTTCACACAGCTCAGTCACATCACACATACAACGAACATACTGCCTGCTAACCTACTAGTACCAGTTTAGCAAATTTTACTGATTGCAGTTTTTTTTGCTCACTTCCGATTTTTCTTAATATTTTCCTTAAGTAAGTTATATTTGTACTGGGTATACAAAGAGTAACTTTAACGTACGCCATCTGATTGTTCGTTATACTCAGACAAAGCATACGTACCTGATATAAAGTGCTCGCTGCAAATTCTAACGTTAGTGTGCAAGGCCTACCGTATGTTAACAGCCGCTGCGTTGTACAGCAGAAACCCACTTCGAGCGTCAATCAGGATCAGATGGAATCTAGAAAATGTCTTTTTATTTTCCCGCACTCATCTATTAGTGCAACCAATGGCACAGCAAGATTCCAGCATAATTATTTTACAAAAATATTCTTATATAATAACATGCAAATGTATGTAAGTCTAATTAAGTGTACAGCAGACGTAACCTCGTGACGTCAGCTGAAACACCCTAATTTGTTTTGTCTTCTCTGCTAATGCCATCTTTAATGTAATGATAGGTATTAAGAGTGTTTAATCATGTAACTGGGTCATGCAAAGTTGAGACTCGGCGGTAACATTCCATTAACATTGCCTATAAAATATTCTTTGTTGATAGAAACTTGATTTAAATGTAGAAGATATTTTAGTTATGAAGAATCCCTTAAGGACAATTGTGAAAAGAAAAAAAAAAATTGTTGGCTTCAAGGAATCATATTTATTCAAAACTTTTGTTTGTCCTTTTTAGCACAACTCAAAGAAGCAGAAGAGAAATTAAGCGATTTACAATCCAGGGCTGCTGCAGAAGGTAATCATAGCTTGAGAGTTGTATTATTTATCAATTAATGAAAATTATAGGTAGGGGGAAAATGGTTAGCTCAATTAGTACAGCACTTTGTTTTCAGCCGGTTGTTGTTGATTCATTTCCTGTCCAAGTCATACCAAAAACATTAAAAATGGTACCTGCTGCCTTCTTGATTGGTGCTCAGTGTAAGGGATTGGAATAGGGTAATAATACCTGATCGGTTTAACAACCGCTGTGCAGTGATGGCTGCACGGTTAATAATAGTCTCCTTAGACTTGAGAAAAATTGTAGCTAGGAAGACGATTGGACAATAAGGTATAAGTGTTTTAAGCTCAATAGTAGGAAAGCGCTATGAAAATATAAAAATAAATAATAAATATTATTTTATATTAAAACTGGTAACATCCATTAGGTACTAATTATCTGAATGAAACGATAGCTTGAGTGATAAATTATTCAGCCTTAATGATAGAAATATCATAAAACTTGAATTTTTATGAATTCTCCAAATTTTCCTTGTAAGAGGACATAGATTGTTTTCTTACTTTCTGCTGGGGAGGGGTGGGCCGATAATCTGTGATGCTTTTGTTATGTACAGCATCTTTGAACATGGAAGATAAAATCATGGAAAGATATCCTGAATTATGTTGTTTCCAAAAATTGTTATGCTTATTTCAGCATAGTTTGTTCAGATTATTGTCTATAGCAGGAAAAGACAGAGAGAGCTGTCTGTTGTCAGCGTTCAGTTTTAGCCTAAGCATATTTTTCTTGTATTTTCAAGTTCTTATTCACATCTTTCTCAAAAGAACTGAAAACAGCAAATTTTAGTCTCAATTGCAATTTGAATCTCACTTTTTGTGATAAACATTTTATATCTTCATTATGACATGGTAACATTTATTACATTTTCTGTTCATGAATTCTCTATAGATTCAAGTTTGTTCTCCAATTTGGGAAGTGTTAATGACTCTGGCACATTAAAAGCATTTGGCCGCAGTAAAAGCATGGGTATGATGGCAGACCTAACAGTCATCCAGAATCATGTAGACAAAGAATATATAGGTAAAGTGAATGCTTTCTTGCTCAACTTTTCTACTTCTCTTGTTTTGATTTTCTGTCTTTTGGTTTCGTTTTTTTCTACGTGTTCTTCAATATGAGGAAATTCTTTGTTTGATTATCATTTTCAAATATTCTTAATATCTGTTCTGATGGAGGCACAATAGTATTATGTGCATATCATCGCTACAATATCTGTGTTACACCTAATGCACGATACACATGTACTTTAAACTCCTAAATGGGATGTCGTTGTTTTTTGTTTTTTACAGCTATTATAATTTAATTGATTAATTTGTTAAAAAATATCACTAATTTTGGGCAGTTTGATTTGTTTTCAGTTACTAAGTCCTTACAGTTTTGTTGATTATTTTTTCAGTGAATTTTTTTCAGTTGCTGTATGTTATTTTTAAAAGGTTTTGGAATAGCCCTGAAAACATCATATACAAACTTTTAATTATATAAAAAAAAAATGACATATTGGTTTGAAGATGGTTTAATAAGAAATTGCATATGCATCAGAAAGAGAACAGGTGCTTCCATTTATTTCATGAATAGACCTTCTTGCTTAGTTTCTTTCAGCTAAAACAATTCTGCTCATCCCATAAAAGGCATGTGTAATGGAATTATCATTTTCCATCAAAACACTTTGATTTATTGCACTGCTTTACAGCTCAACTACAACAAAAACATAGTGAACAGATGGAACATGAGTACAAAGAAATAGAATACTTGAAAAGTGAGTTTTTTGTTTTCAGTTTGTATTGTTTTAACCCCATTGCTTCTTGCTCGAATGAAGTGCATCTTAATGACAGTGAGCTCAGATGTATCGTATCATCTTTTGTCCTTTCAATGTCAATTTATATGAGTTTAAATCCGTATGAAAAGTATTAATGGAAAGAAAGTTTTTTTTTTTTTTTCTTTCTCAAAATGTTGGTTTATGGAATTGCATAAGGGTTGTTATGAGATGTGAAAAACAAGTTTAGTCACTGTGATATGATATGTTTGGGATTGGAAAAAAATTACCCCAAGTACCACAAGTATGAATACATAATGAGCCATTCTGTGGACATATTCTAAATGTGAGGCAGATGTATCCTCAAAGTTCTCATTTAAGGCATGTGGATTTTTGTGTTCAGAAATATACCATGAGGTAGTTTACATTATTTGCACAAAAGTACACTTAAGGTCATTTGTTTTACATTGGTCATATGCTTTATTTGCCTAAATGACTTGCATAATAATTAACAATTTGACAAACTCACTCAACATTGATGGGAAGGAATTGAGTGCTTTGTAAAGTAGAAATGCATGTCTTTGCATGAATTCTAGTCTTGTGGATTTCGGAAAGAGCAAAACAATGGGTGTATGGCTTCAGATTGCATGTTTCAAATGCTAGCTTTTCAGCAAAGATATATGTTGAAGTAAATTTTACTTCTAATTGATTTGTCAGTCATGCTATGTGTAATATGATGTTGTGTAAACAGAAGTGTGGTCATATTTTATTCTCATCATCATTAAGCTATTTTTCAGTGAATGTAATCCTTTTGCTAACAAGTTCCATGTATTCGAGTATGCTGTCCTCAAACTTTGTCTGACTTTAATGTGAAAATGAATTCTGAAGAAATTATTTCAATAATTTGCTTTTGGGATGTCATGGATATTTAACTGCGAAATTCAATCAAGATGCTTTGCCTTATGTGTGGATTGTTTGAAGTGCAGCTTAATGGATATCATGATAGCATGAAAATGCTGTTAAAAGGTTATAAATGTGACAATTAATTTCAGTGGTGTTAATTATTGATGGTAATAGGGACATTAATTGTAGCTTATTAAGTTTTGAAATCATTCTGACTAACTGCTGACTCTGAAGATACTTTACAAAGTTTTCTACTAAAAATAACCCTATTTTTATGACATTTCCTTAAAAAAAAAACAAGTACTCATTTTGTGTCATTGGTAGATGATAACAACAAAATCACCCATTATGAAAATGGGGATAATTTGTAATATTACCTTAATAGCTCTATCAAAAGGATGTCTTGGATATTTTGTAACAATGGAAGTGCCTTAAAGATTTAAGAAGTTTGAAATTGTGTAAGACATGGCATCTCAACTTCAAATAAATGTGTTATACAAAATGAAGGTATGTCACAGTCAGTATTAATTTGGTAATGATTTCAACATGTTGAAATTATGTCATGATGTGAATGTTCCGTTATTTTCAAACTTCAAAAAAAGGCAATACTTACTTAAAGGAATTTTCAGTAGAAAGCAAAGGGGGAGAAATGGCGCATCTCATAAATATGTTAACTGGCATATTGTGGTGCAAAATTCATCATGTTTTACAAAATGACTCTCTGGTCCGAGTATTCCTGGAGCATTTGTTTCTCTCTTCTTATTACCATTGTTTACTTTAATCCTTTTCATAACATTGACAGTGTCTCTTTCGAGGTTGCAAACTTGTAGAACAGAGCAGGAAAGTCAAATTCTTCAACTTCAAAGTAAGGCTAAACCCAAGATATATCAGCCAATTAGTCTCATTCATGGACAGTTTGAAATTGGTGCTGCTTAAATTCTGCCGCAAGTCCTTTATTTCTTTATTTTTGTGCGATTTTATGCTGTAAAAGTTGCAATTTTCTTAGCTACTGGTGCAAAGTATAGAAGTATATTAAAAGTTAGTTATTAATTGTATAATGCTACTAATTTAAAAGTATTCTGAGACAAATTTACAGAAGAAAATTTGTTGTGTAAAAGGATAAATTATATACAGAATATTGTGCCAAAATGAAATAATTACTAGAGGAGAAGCATATTTCTTGAAATTGTCTACCACATTGTTGATGTAATTATAACTGAATAACAGATTGTTGCAATTTTACATCCTCAAGTCAATTTGCAATACAATTGGATAAATATTGAGCGTTCGATAGCAATCAATCGTCTTGGGTTTCGTGGTCAATGCATTCTCACCAAAATCAGGCCACATGGAAATAATATTGACCCTTTGTACACAATATGTCGTCTTTGCTTCATTGCCACAAATTTTCTCTGCATTTTATTTATTTCCTTGTTTTTAAGAATCCAAGTTTGCTTAGAACCAAATGTTTACTCTTTTATATAAATCAAATTCCCCAACACAGTTATGAGACAGGGCTGATGTGGCCTATTGAAAAGTGCCAATGTAGGCTTGATTGCTGAAGGCATGATAGGTGGATAAAGCATGGGCCAAAAGTTAATCAATAAAATTAAAAATTGTTGATTGAATTAGTGCCATAGCAATACCGTTCTGCTGTGTTGGGGGCTATGGCCCAGTGATAGATATTAATAGATTTGTGACTTAAAAAAAGTTAAAAGTTGAAATCTTTCCAGTGAAAGTCTCTGTGTAGTTTGGATGCAGAAAAGCTCACCAATACTCACCTGTATTCAAGAAAATCACATTCATGATGTAAATAAACCTTCACAGAACATTGTGCTCATGGTATATTTATATTCATATGTTGATCAGTTTATTCATAATCACTCATCATCTCCATTATTTTTTGGCTGCAAATAAAGCCACATGAGAGATTGTTTTAAGCCAGTTGGTAAAAAAAAAATATTTACTTGAATCTTTAGATTCTTGTAGATATTTTAAGCTTTGTTATCTTAGGGTATTTCTCACTCAAGGCTTTGAAATCCATTGTTATTTTATGTACCCATATAGAGTGTGGGCATGTGACCTCACACACACACATAAGGGGGGTTTCTTGGGTCCAGTAGTTGGGATTTTACCCAACTTGAAAAAATACGTTTATTGACAGGAGTTAGCAACCTATGTAATCAAAGACACCACGTCTAAAACAAGCGTGACAATTTTGTAAATGCAAATGCAACAGAAATGGATGATTTTTATTTTGGCAATGTGCATTTTAAGAGACATTTTTGATACCCATCATGCCAACACATGAAGGCAATCCACGAGCATATTTTTTGCATGCGCTGATTGTTTGTTTACTATTGTTTGATTGGTGAATGGGTGATTTCATACACATGTGCGCACATGATGTTGGTGCAAATCTTGTATTGTTTCTTGTTGCTCAATGGTGTCTTTGAAGTCGGTAAATAAAGCTTAAAAGCCAGGGATATCATGTTAATGTGGAGAAAAGAATACACTACAAAGCAAGACTTCTGATTGGTCAAAATATTTACACAATTTACTTCCAAATTGTATCTTATCTTCCATGCTATAAATATGCAATCCGGTCCCTAACCTGCTTCTAACGCACTTCTAACCGAACTAAAAATGTAGTTACCAACCCAGCCCTGACCTCCAGTATACCTCTAACATCCCTCACTTTTTCTCAGTGTATTGCTAGACACAACATCATTAAGGCTGGTTGAGAATTTCTTCCTGACATTTCACCCTTACTCTAGCCATTTCAATCTAGCAGCTCTAACCGTGAAGCTTTTCAAGCTGGTTTGACTTTTCTACAAGCTTTTTCCAGTCATCTTGAGTAAGATGAGGTGACCTTCGGCCCGCGAAAATAATCTTCAGTCCAACTCACAGGACACCCTCCATTGAGTTTGCACTAAAGTACAGAGTAGATTTTCCATACAAAGCGGGTGGCCCAACAAGTTTCCCACTGTTGTGACAGGAGGCTTTAGTCCCTAGAGCACCTGGTGTGCTGGTTTTTGGGGCCTCTTTTTCTCTGGTAGACATGTTTTCACCCTACGCTCCCTGCCCACCACAAGGGTAGACATGTTTTCACCCTAAGCTCTCTGCCCACCACAAGGGTAGCCTAATGTTATACTGTGCTTATGTATTACATGTTAGGATATCTTCAATACAGGTTCCCTATGCATTAGGCCAACAACTCGATTTGCTGTTGGCGCATTCGCAAGAGTTTGACGTCACTAAGGATGACTATGGAGTCGGCTGCAACTATCTCCAAGGATTTACAAGAGGGCCTGTATTTTATTTTACATTACCATACTTAGCATGAGGTTGTAAGTCTAGTACTATTTGAAAAAAAAGTTTTTAAATTAAGTGCTCGATTAGGGGGGAGCAGGAGGGACTCTGGTGCCCCCTTTTCGAGAGAATTCACCTTTCATTTTCTCTCCACAGACACTAAGAGAGCATTGGCTTGTGTTTTCCACACCCCTCCCGTGCATTCAAAAATTTTACTTGCATTTTCTCAGGTTTCAAAAATAAGAATCATTTTTCTGATGTATAGATTTCTGTAGCTTGTCTCGTACTATGTATGTTGACTTCTGCGGTGCTGTCTCACCCTTGTAAGGGTCGTCTGTACATCCCCTGTAGGGAAGTTTTGGTGTAAATTATATTAGTTGCATCTTTATGACGTTAACACTGACAAACAACATATAATACCAGTGCATCATGACTCTCAGTCTGAGTCAGTGAGTCACAGATAGTGGTGTGTTATTACATAACCATCACACAATTAATTCACTCTCCTCTAAACCATGCTACAGCTATTTATAGTGACAGTTTTTCCCCGCCCAAACTAACAAAAATATTTTTTTCAAAAATACCATACAACAACCCTTGAAAACCCATTCATTAATCGTGTTATTATGACAACACTTAAATCTGGAGCCTATAAACATGTGTTGTAACATGTACAAGCCATAAGTACATGCCATAAGTACATGCATGGGTCAGTTTGGCGTGGTTGGGTGTCAATTCGTAAATGGTCTCGTAATACTTGGCTTGCGATTTATGATATATTTTTCAGGATTTATAATGGATACCCAAGTATTTTAAAAGACAAAAGGACCATGTGATTACCTTCAGACTTGCATACTATGCAATGACTGAGACGTAGTGGCGTAGCCAGAAGACACGTAGTTCAAGGAGCAGCACTTAAAAAAATTCACAGCGAGAGTGGAGAGGAGAAACACTGATTACCAGTCCTTTTCACCCACCTCCTCCTCCACCATGCTCAGCAACACTCCATATAGGGCCGCCCCTGTCAAGCAGACGAACTCTGTATCAGACACTTTCTACAGGTTTCACCAGCATCCAGCATATCACTCACTTCTCTCCCCCTGTCCTCCCCACAGCGGGGCAGGTTCCAGGGGCAGGGCAAGAAGCAGGAAGCACTTCTCACTATCTTTCTTCTCACCTGAGCCCAGGCATAGGCATAGGAAGAAAAATAAAGCGTTAATCCATGAGAGTGTGTTTCCAGCCCTCATAAACTCCTTAAAATCCAGGCTTCATTCTTGGGTCACACAGGCTGTGGAGGAGAGGCTGCTGCCTCCCATGTACCACCAGCCAGCAGCAACCACTGCATACATTCAATGCTTCTCCAAATATCCCAGTCTCAGGGATGATGCCTTTGACATCTACCCCTTGGATTAAAGATGGTTTCACAGATGACCAGGATCTTCCCATGGAGACACCAGTCATCCCCAGAATGGTGGACCGCTCCCTCAAGAAGAGGGACCCTCCCACCATGCCATTCCAGACCTCTGCCATCCTGAACTTTACAAAAAGTAACTTATGGTCGACAGAGGAGAGAGTTCTAGCCATGAAGACGAGAGTGGATTTCCTCCTCTCCCAGCGAATGTTGAGAGACTGCCTGACATTCCTAGGCTGCTTAGCTAGTCTGGTGGACATAGTCCCCATGTGCAGGTTTTACATGAGGGACCCACGTCTCCTTTTACTAAACCTTTTGTGGTCCCATCCAGGACACCTCAGTAGTCCCGCTCCATACCTTCAGACGGTGGTTCCCATGTCTAGTGGTGGTGCGACCACTCATTTCTGTCGTGAGGAGCGAGATTCCACCCGTCAGACCTTCACCATCAGTGGTGACAGATGCATCTTGGACGGGGTGGGGAGCACATTTAATGTGGTCCCCAATTGCAGAAACCTGGACTGGTACTTGGTATATTCAGCACACCATTATGCTGGAATCACAGATTGTATGCCGGGCACTTTAACATTTTTTACTGCAAGTACGGAACTAACAGTTCAGATACGCACCAACATAACACCACTGTTGTGGTCTCTTTCTCAGGAGGAACAAAATCCAGCAGTTTGTGGACTCTTTCCTCTTGTCTTAGTGCATGACGAACTATGTCAACCTTCAGGCCATTCACCTTTCGTGCTAAGAGAACATGATTGCAGATCTGTTGTCTCGCCTTCGTGGAACACCCACAGGATGGACGTTCTTGCCACAAGTGACCAATAGCCATCTGGATAACATTCGGCCTCCTGGACGTAGATCTGTTCGCTTCCGTGGACGATTGCAAGGTACCAATTTTCTGTGCTCTGCTTGTGACCCACGGGTATGGGAGTCGACGCATTCACAATCAAAAAGACTCACTACGTGGGTTACGCCATTCTGCCATTCGCGTTAGTACCGAGGGCACTCAGCAAGGTGATGTATGACCGGTAGCACCCGTTTGGCCTGGCCAACTGTGGTTCCCTCAGCTGCTCAATCTTAATGCAAGCTTCCCGTATGAGATTCCGGTCAGAAACGACTTATGTCTCATTCCCGGGCTTCGGCAAACTGCACCACAATCTCAGAGCACTTTATTTGACTGTGTGGCCTTTCTCTGCCAATCCTTGGTGTAGCAAAGCTTTTCTGAGGAGTCGAAGAGCCCCTTTTTTGAGGATGTCTTCTCCCAGACTTGGGATTCTCCTTAATCCAGTGTCAGATTCGATCGGTTTCCCCATATTCAGCATCTCTTGGTAGCGTAGCCGATTTCTCACTATACCAGTCTGCCCTGGGTAAGTGCATTGATACAGTCGAGGGCTTTAGGATAGCTGTAGCAGCCATCCACTGATGCTTTCCAGTTGGGTCAACGGTCACAGACTCGAAACCACTGGAGAATGTAGTGAAAAGAATGTTGTTATAAAGACCTTCTTTCAAGATACTTGCGCCCTTGTGGGTCATGCAAGTTGTGTTAGGCACACTGGTTAAAGCTCTGTTCGAGCCCCACGTGCCCATTTAGGGAGTTGACGCTTACAAGAGTTTTCTGCTTTCCACAGACTCTACTAATAGTAAATGCTATTTGTGCACTTTCTTTTAAAGAAGGCCATATTCGTCTTTTTCCTGGAGCCAGTATTCTTACAGTCACTTTCCGTGCCTTCAGAACCCATCAGAAAACAGAGTCTGGTGTCTAAAAAATTGCATTAAACATACGCAGTCGCTGCTCAGCGATACAAAAGTGTTTTTTGGTTTTGTTACGGAGATCTCTGTGTCGCTAGACACAATGGATCGTTCAAAACGATCTCTTAAAATAGTTGGCGTTGTTCATGGAGCAGCCAGGGTATGCACTCAAGTAAGAGGCGTAGCCCCTTACACGGGGTAACTCGTGCAGCTGTTTGAAAAACGCCATTTATTCTCTTGCATTTACTTGATCAATTTACAGAGGTATTTTTAGAGGATAAAATTCTTTATACTTTCACTTAAAATAAGGAAAAGGTTTGAGTTTTCAGGCCAGCCATCGTAGACTTCGGACCTAAACTCCCTTCCTTCCAATCCTTGGTTGCAATCTGATTGCATATTTATAGCATGGAAGGTAAGATATAACTTTACCCCGCTTAGTGTAGCGGGGATATTTGCAAGTGTTATACTTACCTTCCATGCATCCGCCCTCCCCTCTCCTTCAGGCCTTGGAAGAATTTTAAGTGAGGAATGTTAGAGGTATACTGGGGGTCAGGGCTGGGTTGGTAACTATGTTTTTAGTTCGATTAGAAGTGCGTTAGGAATTTGGTTAGGGACCGGATTGCATATTTATAGCATGGAAGGTAAGTATAACTCTCGTAAATATCCTTGCTACACTAAGCAGGGTAAATCACTGACAAGGCAATCAATTACCGGAAGTGACGTCACTAGTTTCCATCGGATAAACTTGTGGCAAGTCAAGCAATTTCCTTAAATGAGATTGCCTATTGAGCACCAGCTTATGATGTTGTTTCCTACATTGGTCCTCAATGCCAGGAAAAGATATTTATATAACAACATTAGCTTCTAGCCACAAAACTCCCATACATTATTTTTGGCTCCTTCCTTTAAGCATGAAATTTAAATTGATGATGGAATTTTAAGTATAATGGTGATAGTTCACAAGAAGTGAAAATTCATATTATTTAAATAGTATCACGATGATTTGTAAGGAGAAAATTTCGAAAATTTGCAGTCTAACGCTGGAGAGAGTTCTACATTAATTTGCACAAAGTTTGCCTTTTTTTTTTTAACTTGTATGTTACCACTGTCTTGACCACATGATGGGTGCAAGAGCAGTCAAAGACAAATGGCCAGCCGTTTTTAAAGGTCACTTGTCAATGTAGGCTGAACAAATGAGGTGCATTTGGTGTTTTAGTAATTCTTCCTGAAGTGGGAATACTTGTTCCAACACATTCCCCGCGACTGCTACCTCCATAGCCTGGTGTTTTCTTCTATCTACACATTGTTTTGATCTAGCTATATGTAATCTAAGCAAGTCTGATGTTCTATCAGAAAATGTAGAAGAAATGTAGAATAGAAATAAAAGTAGGAAGTTCGTAGATCTGCCATATATGATAGATAACCCAGATCAGCTCATTTCATTGATGGTATAATATGTTCCTCTGTATGCTGTGGTGATGTTAGACAGCATTATTGCATGTTGTTGGTATGCACTTGGTATGCCCATGATCTCTGATCAGGTTACATGATTGTGTAATTTCATTTTGCCCATTTATACACATTGTTTTAATCCAACTTCAAATCAAATGAACCGACTCTTATGTTATCAGCAAATGTAGTAAATTAGTCTTTAGATCTGCAAATCTGAATAATAGTCAAAGGTGTAGCCAAGGAGGGTCAAAATGGTTATATGCCCTCCCCCACAATAAAAAAAAAAGATATAAATTGTCTAGACACAATTAAATCAATCTTTCATAACTGCTTTTCTTTCTAATGATAACAATTAATGTTCACGTTCCTATGAAATTTAATCCAGTTTTTGGTTGCGATGCAATAGCATCAGGAAACTTTGCGGTCATGATGGCGTGTGTGTGTATGTATGTGTGTGTGTATGTATGTATGTATGTATATATGTTTGTGATGGCCAGTTCATATATTTGGTACACAGGTAGCCCATGGTCTGTAGATGTGCTCTATTGTTTTTGATAGTGATGTCGTGCATATTAATGAGTAGGCGATATTTAATGTAAAAATCTTGAAATGTTAATATTTTAACAACCCCATGTCTGTTTGATTTCATATTTGGTCTAATTATGATATTAGCTGGTGTGTACATGTTCATGACATAAAAATGATGAATTTCATTAATATGCATAGTGGGCGGAGCTTAATGTGATTTTGCTGAAAAGAGCTTGTAAACACGGTATCCAAGAACAGTAAACTGGATTCATGTCATATTTGGTACACAGACAGCCCATGGTCTGTAGATGTGCCCTATCGTTTTTGGTGGGGATAACATGCATATTAATGAGGCGGGGCTTAATATAAAAATCTTGAAATGCTCTTATTTTGAAAATCACATGTCTGTTTTGTTTAATATTTGTTATAATAATGGTGATGGCTAATGTGTATGTTTTCATGTCATAAAAATGTTGAATTTCATTAATATGCATAGTGGGCGGGGCTTGATAGGAATTTGTAAACAAAAAGCACAAGTAAACATCTCAAAAACTATGGTCTGGATTCACATCATGTATGGTACGCAGGTAGCTCATGGTCTGCAGATATGACCTATGTTTGTGGTGGTGATTTCATGCATATTAATAAGTGGGCGGGCTTAAAGTGAAAATTTTGAAAGAGTAATAAATGAGCAACTGTATGTCCGTTTTGTGTCATATTGGGCATGATAATTTTGTTGGTTATTGTATACATGCCTATGAAATCAACAGGTGTCATTGATATGCATGGTGGGCATGGCTTAATGTGAAAGTGCTAAATGATGTAAACACCATAAACGATATATTAGATTTATGGTATATGTAGTACACAGATGGGTCATGGTCTGTACGTATGTTCTGATGTTGCGATAGTTATGTTATGAATGCTAATGAGTAGGCGGGGCTTACTGACAAATTCTTGAAATATGATAAATGAGCATTCGTTTTTGCATCGTACTTGCTTTGATGATGTTGTTAATTAGTGTGCAAATGCTAATGTTGTCAACATTTTTATTGATCTGCATGGTGGGGTGGGTGTGGCTTATGAATACATATCATGGAACAAATATTTCATGATTTGCAATAACATGACAGTTAATACAAATTTTGCAAATCAATCAGCTGATGAAAAAGCAAAGTAAAATTTAAAACTACTTAGTTTTATATTTTCCCTTGGGAGTTTTAACTGTAATATTGTAATGTTTTTTCCTGTATAGTTTGCTTATACCCTCATTTCTATCCTAATGAAAGCCACAGTGAATTTCTTACCACATGATGTTATGAGATAAAATTCTTGTGTTTTACAGCATGATGCTGTGTAACGATTATGTAGCTCATCTTAATATCATCTTTTGGGCACTTCCATTTTAATAAGCCAACATTGATGATGTTTTTTTGTGGGATCTAAGACTTTATTGTTATTATATAGCAGATTATAACCTTGTACCTTCATAATTAAACCTTGTAAATCCCTTAACATTTTTCTCTCCTTTGTCTCCATTGGTCCCTGGTTATTGAGTTGTATCTCCTTTTACCTGTCTCTTACTCAAATTGGTATACAGTGCAATGATTTCTTGAAACTTGTTAATTTTTCCATCCTTTTTCAAGCAGCACAGCGGAAATTTTATCATGATTTTTTTTTTTAGACAAATCATTCAGAAAATAAAGCAAGGTATACATACCAGCCAAAATAACATGTTGAGTTGCGATGTTTTAACATTCTAGTTACGTCTTTTGCTTTCCTTATTGAGCGGTGTAAATTCCAATTGGTAGAAGTAGAGTTTACAGAATATTTACAGAACTCGAGGTTATGGGGAATGTTTTTAATGCCTTTGTTTTAACCTTTCTGTCTTATCATTTATTATATCATTACTAACTTAATCTCTTTTCATTTAACAACTGAAAATAATTGAAGAAATTTTACCATGATTAATCCTTCTATTTTTGTGAATTCAGTTTTTAGTTCCAGTGTTATTGTAGCCCCATCATCCATATCATATATATCTGTGTTATTTCCACATTATCTACAATCAATTCATGACAGAAATATCCACAATACTTTGATGTGATTGTAAGATATATTGTTGCACTATGCAGTTCCCCTTTTAGTTATCATGAGAAAGCATTTTCAAGAAACAGATTGTACCTTAAAGGAGCACTGTGACAGCGCATTTCTCTGGAGTCTCGCAAATATTCCAACACACTTTTCATGCATGTGATGATATTAAAGGATTAGTTTAGTAATCAAGCATGTCCATTTTATATGAAAAACACTTCAAACGAAACAAAATGGTGAAAACAGCAATCAAAAATCTTATTCCGTTAAGGATTAGTTCAGTGGTCAAGCATGTCCATCTTATATGAAAGAGGACGTTAAAAGAAACAAAATGGGAAAGAAAGCATTCAAAAATCTTATTCCGTTAACGGATGAGGATTAGTTCAGTGATCAAGCATGTCCATCCTATAAGAAAGAGGACATCAAAAGAAACAAAATGGTGAAGAAAACATTCAAAAATCTTATTCCGTTAACGGATAAGGATTAGTTCAGTGGTCAAGCATGTCCATCCTATGGACATCAAAAGAAACAAAATGGTGAAGAAAACATTCAAAAATCTTATTCTGTTCAGGAGATGAAGTTTAAAGCTCTGTCTTATCTGTGTAGAAGTGACTGGTGTAGTAAGTCTACTATGGAAAGTTGGTGTTCTAATCCTCACATTCTTAACAATTGTTAATCTAGTTTAAAGAAAGTTTATTTAATTTTGTTCACTATCTAAATTATTTACCCTCAAACTTTCGTCAGGTGGTATATTATAAATACCCTTCCTAGACTCAGTTTTACTACTTACATACTACTTTTTGACATATCCTATGGTATTTAAGCCACAAACCCGCAGGACAAAATACGTTAGAGTACATAAAGACGTTGAGGAATCTGAGGCTGTGACATCACAACTAGTCTGATTTCAGTCGTTTCGACAAAAATGATTCCCAAATTTTAAATTTAGATGTCTCCTTAATAGAATAAGATTTTGTAATGCTTTTTTCACTATTTTGTTGCTTTTGAAATCCTCTTTCATGTAAGATAGACTTGCTTGAGCCCTAAACTAATCCTTTAATAACTGTTCATATGAGTGTCAAATCAACTGTTAATTATTTCTTAGGAATACTTAATAGTTCTTCTTCCATGACAGAAGTATCAGAAAGAAATTATATGTGTTTTATTACAAAACATACCCATGAAACCAATATGCCCTCAATTTTTGATTGAGAGCCCCTTTAAGTTGTTATTTCCATTTCATGAAATATTCCTTGTTAACATCTTATATTTGTGTTTGATATCTGCATGATTTATTGTAATTTGTCTGGATATCTTGAAGGAATGATTTGTACTTTACACAGATGATTATTTATTGACTACCATTCTTGACAACAGTTGAAAAGTTGTGATATTTCAAAATTTATAAGTGGAGTTTTGAAGTGTGGAAGAAATGTCTTGTAAGATGTTTGAAAAGGATTATGATACCTCACAAACCAACTAGTCATAATTGTTATATGCTTAAAAATAAATTCTCAATTTGTCACTCAACGGTTTAAAAGTTTGCTTCACCAGCGGTGAAGGATTTTGCTATTTAGGTCAAAAATACTTTTTCTACTAAAATTCCATTCTTCTTTTTTTTCAATTCAGACTGTTAGAGCTCATTTTGATTTTCCTTCCCTAATTGATATATTATCTTCTTTTTTGTAATTCTAGAAGAGATGCAAGCTGTTGAAGAGAGATGTAAAAGATTGATTGAGGAAAATGAAATCCAAAAGAAAAATCTGGAGAATTCACAGGCTGAAAACAGGCAATATGCACAAGAGAATACCCAGCTGCAAGGTAAGAGCCATCCATGTGGAGAGAAATGTTATTTTTGTTTATGTATGTAGATGGAAGTGACTATGATATATTTTGGATTGTCTGTGATTGCAGTTATTGATGTAGTACAGATTGTAGCAATAGTAAGCTTCAGTTACTTCTTTAAAGAAAGTAAAGCCTCTTTTAAAAATCTCTTAAAAAAGTAAGTATATGTTTTGGAGTATTGTCGTTGTATAATCGTTGACAATTTTTACTTTTAAAAATGCAAAGGCAAATTTGATTCAGATAAAGATGGCTTTTTAGAATTTCTTTAGTTGCTCTCTTTGAAAGAAATCAAACCTTAAAACAAAAGATATATACATTTAGCTAAATTTTACAATGAATTG
Source organism: Chiridota heheva (assembly GCA_020152595.1). NCBI lineage: Eukaryota > Metazoa > Echinodermata > Holothuroidea > Apodida > Chiridotidae > Chiridota > Chiridota heheva. Next base: position 484,782 of record JAIGNY010003169.1, read on the forward strand.
ACGACACAAAGGATCTTGTTGTATTTCAATCCTTCCTGAAAGAAATATATATTTCTTTTGGGATGTATTGGGAATACAGATCAAAATCTGTACAGAGTTGTACAGATTTCTTTCCTCAATTTCAGTCATTTAAAATAATCAGAATATCTGTTATAGCAAAAACCGTATATTCATTATCATTAAACTAGTTATAATTGATAGACATTCCTTGGAACTGTGTATTGTTTCATTTAAATCCCAAGTCGCAACTATGCGGTAGTGCAATTGTAGTGACGTTGGATTTGAAGAATTATCAATGTTTGTTCTTACTGTGTGCTTATGAGTTTTGTGATCAAGTCTTATTTTGTTTGGAATGCATTTTTCATGTCAGTGATTTCTAGTGTTTTATATTTTCTTCATATGATTTTGTATGATGTGTTTTTCAGAACAACTAAAAAAGTCAATAACTGCTGCAACAACAGTAAAGAAAGAAATAATGGAATTGAGAGGTAAGTCAAAACAGGATGATCTCTGTTTCTGTCATTCAGTCTCATCCTTTTGCACCATGGAAACGGCGGATAAGCACTGAACCTTTATGAGTTGGGAAAGGATTAACTTTGAACCTTTACCTCAACCATTGTTATGCTCATAAACCAAACAATCTAACCTCAAACCTTGATGGGCGAAAAACTGTCCACATTTCCAATTGTGTGGATAATTGACTAAATAGAGGTGCCTCTAAATGCTATCTTCAAAATGAAAGTTATCTCCATTTTGGGTTAACTACTTTGAATTCTAACAATGCCATTCGTGATGCATTTCTGTACAAACTTATGATGTGATAAAGGATTGTCAGCAAATTGATCCATCCACTTGTGAAACAGAGAAAATTGATTCTCTTAGAGTAAGTCAAGAGAGTACAGAAGAAAGTGGTTTGAACACTGATTTTATGATAGATTGTGCTGTAATGATCTACAGTACAGTCCATCTCCCAAAGCAATGTTATAATGTTTATCAATGTTCAACTTTGCATTGTAATGTTACACTATGATATGCAGTATTGAAGCAGAAAGGGTATAAAAACATCTGCCACAGATAACTTGAAGCTGTGTTGAAGGTTTAGTGGGAAGGTTCAAATGGTTGTAAATATTAAATTTAGTTGTCACTTGAGTGAGTATTGGAATAATGTTCAGGATACTTTACTAAGTGTTTGTGCTGCATGTCCCTATCGCTTTAGGTTGTCATTCATTGTGAAGGTATTTATGAATTTTCTACTGTGTGTGAAATGGTGCTGTTTTGTATTCTTCATTTATGCATATTTATCCCTTTGTTGGGTGTGACTCTTTTATATGATGTTAAATTTACTAAATGTATCCAAGAAAAATCCCCAGGGCTTATTTGAAACTTAATCTAGAAATGAGGGAAAGAGATCACCATAATATGAACTGCCTCAAAACATCATTTCTGAATTCCTGTCAAATTTGATGTGGGAGTAATCTGGTATAACTATTCAATTCCTTTTAAAAAAGCTACTGAAATATGTCTTTTTGATGAACTGAGTCTATGATGTCAGCATCTTGCAAACCCCTAGCTTGATCAAGAAAGGTGGCAGAAAAAAGGGTAAGGGTGGCAGAAAAGAGGGGAAGGGTGGAACAAAAAAGCAGGGTGGAGGAATAGAGGAGCAGGGTGGGGAAAAAGAGAGGAAGGGTGGGGAAAAGAGGGGCAAGGTGGAGGAAAAGAAGGGCAGGGTGGAGGAAATGAGGGACAGGGTGGAGGAAAAGAGGCGCATGGTGGAGCACCCCTCTTGTGGTTCCATGCGACATCTATTCAAAATCACAGTAGCTTAAAATATTCACATTCTGTACAGTATAGTCGTGTGTTCAGAATTAAAAGTATTTTCATTCTTTCTTGAGTGCAAACACACATTGACTAGCATTAGCCTCATGAATTGAAGCTATTGAGTTAAAGTGCTCACACACTTGTTACTTTTTATTAACTTGAAATTTCTTAGCTGTAAGAATCCTAAAACATTTACTGGCAGAATTGATAGGGGAAATCATGTCACTCATTGAGTGTCAAATCCTCTTATTTTCACAATTGAGTATAATCTGAATGATTTGACCTTTTCATATAAAAACTATACTTTCAAATATGTAATTTAGGCCTTGGACTTAAAGTGAAATATCGGGGATGGTATTTTAGGTAGTGAAAAACATATATAATACTTCTTAAAATTTCTTTTTTTTCTCTGGGACTTTCACTGTTAAAGCATGAAATACAGACAATGACTACCTCATAGTTTAGATAAAATGTATTGAAAATGCCCTTTTGTATTGCTAAGGTATTGCAGCTCTGAGTGCATTGCTTCTGGGTGTATTGCATCAGAAAGATCATTGTTCTCATTTGCACGCTATTTTCAGATCAATTGAAACTTGAGAAACAGGCTTCCAAAGTTAAGGAGTCTGCTGCCCAGCATGCAGAAGGTACCTCCCCTTTTATTCACTCCTTTTCATTTTACGTGGTCAGTCATTTCATTTTCATTTCATGTTCTTGAGTGTTAGCTCGTTCATTTTGTGTGGTTTAATATATTGTTAAACATTTCATCAGATTGGATCAGCAGTTGCTTGTGTTATTCATGTTAGTGTTGTATGTTGCATATTTCTACATGTTAGCACTTAGCAATATAAAGCTGTTCAAAATATGATAATGAAGTAGTTGCTTTTAGTCACTGATCACATTATGGTTTCTAGTCTTAGAAAGAATGATTGATTTGATGGTATGAGATGGTACTGGTATATGTTGGTAGGCTATGCCTCATAACGATAGATTAAATTAAATTTAAATTTTGAGAAAAAACAGCTAGCTAACGGATTATATTGAAAAAGCTATTTTCTTCAAAAGTTAGGAAAAGTTTTTTAGAAAACAGAATGAGAAATCCTTTTGGTATAAATATGGATCATTTGCTTGCGCACTCTGTATAGCTTTTCACTCTTACCTTGCCTAAACTTGTCAGTTACCTCCAGATGGAAAGATGTACATTGTTCATCTCTTACCTTGCCTAAACTTGTCAGTTACCTCCAGATGGAAAGATGTACATTGTTCATCTCTTACCTTGCCTAAACTTGTCAGTTACCTCCAGATGGAAAAATGTACATTGTTCATTTCGACTACACAAGTTGATTTTTTAAACAAAATTGAAAAAAAAAAAGGAAAAGAAACATTTTGACCTCTTGTTTTCAGAGAAGCATTGTCATCACATGGCTATTCAGATGATAACTGAAAATTGATTAAAAGGGCCTTTCTATGCCCATTAAAGCAAAATTCACATCGCGACAAAATCGCCCCCCACTAAAGCGAATTTCTCCACAGTTTGAACAAAAAAGCATTTCTAACAAATTTTCCAGTATCTTTGGAAAGCTTTAATTATAAACTTCATCGTGTAAAAGCAAAAAGTCAAAGATCTTATAATATTTGTTTCCTGTATGATTATTTAGAAAATCCCTCACTGCGTTGCATTTGGGGTTTTATGGCCTTAACAGTTTGAATTGAATATTGGTAAATTTTCCTGTGTCGCTTTCAAGAATAATGCTGTTTTGTAAGGAAAATGAAATATGAAGTTCATTTGTTTCATACATATCACCGATTTATCACATAATTAACATTATTTATATTTTGAAGTGTTATAATCCCTTTCAACATTTTCATTGCTATCAAATATATATCAAAAATTTAACAAGGTTTTAGTCATGTGAAAGTATACATTTATGGTGGTTGATAATAATTCATGCTGAGTTTTTCTCTGCCCAAATTTGGTCATTTTTCATATCATATCTAGTAAATCCATTGCTTTTAGTTATAAGTATTTTTTTTTTTGGTGCTTTCAGGATCATTATAACTTTTGAGATTCGGCATAAATCAAGGAAACCATCTAGTTGATCCTCTTCTCGTTATAATGCTCCATCTGTAAAGCAAGATTTATAGGATTATGTCAGGGGTCAAGCATGTTCATCTTATTTAAAAGAGGACTTCCCAAGAAACAAGATGGTGAAGAAATCATTCAAAAATCTTATTCTGTCAAGGAGATATTTACATTGAATGTTCTATATCATTTGTGTAAAAGCAGCTGAAATCAGACTAGTTGTGACATCACATTCTCAGATTCCCCAAAGTCTTTATGTGTTTTATTATATTTTGTGGCTTAAAAACCATTGGATATGTCAGGAAAGGAATAAAACAGAATCTAGTAAGGGTAATTATAATTTACCACCCAAAGAAAGTTTGTGGAAAAATAATTCAAATAGTAGAAAAGTTAAATCAGTTTCTTCAAACTACATTAACAATTGTAAGGAAAGTGAGGATGAGGGCACTAACATTCCATTGTAGAGTTACTACACCAGTCATTTCTGCATAGATAAGATCTTCTCAACAGAATAAGGTATGGAAGTAGTTTCTTCACCATTTTGTTTCTATTAAAGTCCTCTTTCATATAAGATAAACTTGCTTGACCTCTGAACTAAGGTGTATCCCGCCCTCTTTAAACTAAGAATGCAGATATTTTGCTTTCTCTAGGTCTAGGTATTGAAGTTACCTGTAAAATCAGGTTTCATATTATTTTGCTGTTTACCCAAAAATAAAGAATTATGAATGCAAGAAAGTGTAATGATATGTTAGTTGAATCCTCAGTAATAAACAGCATTAACATTCATAGGAAGGGGGAAAAGATTTTCAAAACCTGTTTTACCTTGTTTTTGAAGGAAAAAAATTGTTTTATCTTGTTTAAAAAAAAAAAAAAAATCTGTATTTTAATATAAAAATTCTCTTAATAGTTAAATTATTAAATTTTCTTATATGAAAGGCAAATATATGAACTATATTTGAATCCTCATTGATACTAAAAGAGCAGTAACATTCATAGGAAGGTGAAGAAAGTACTTTAAAACCTTTTCAAACTTGTTTTAAAAAGGTCTGTATTTTAATCAGAATTTCTCGCAGTAGTTGAATTATTACAAATACTAATGTGAAAACCAATTCTTAAACAACATTCTTCACTGTTTTGTCAGTTGATTGTAACCATTTTAATCCTCGTTCTGAATTTCATGCCCATCTTTTGCATATGATATTATCAGCCATGTATTATCTTGATTGCTGTGATGCATAACAGCCATATAACCATCATCCTCTTTCTATAACAAACCTCTTTAGACTGTCTTGATCTTGAAAAGAAAGTCTCTCAGGAGAGGAAGAGAAAGCTGGAAGAAGTTGAGAGTAGGTTTTATTCTTCTTTCCATCTTAATTCATATTCATTGTGTGATGCAGTAGAATTGAACTAACTTGTACTTACACAAGAGGAAATTGTTCTTTTATTCTAACTCCTCCCACATATTTGAACATCAGAGCGATAACATCTTTTCAAAAATTGGGAAACATTGAAGGAGTTTGGAAGCAGAACTGTATAATCATGAGAAAGTTATCAACAGGATGTAAGCCATTCCATCTTACCCTCTTATCCATGGTTGAGATCACTTTTGACACAGCACACGGCGGTCATTATGGGCCTTTTTCAGGCATAACGCACCATCCTTGTGAATGAGTAGAGTTCCTGCGTCAGTCAAAGGTATCTTCTCGAGGTACAGGTACCTGCCTCATGCCCATGTCAGTATCCTCTTTCAGCCTCAACGATTTTTCTACACCAATGGGGATTTGGGAAATATCATGCTTAATAATAAATGATAACAACCGTATATTTGATAAGGATTAAGTTGAATAAGTAAGGATTATTACGTCAATGAATGGTAAGGGTGAAAATGATTCTAATGCCAGATACTATACCTTCTCAGTCCCAAATCCAAAACATTCCAGAGAAATAGCTACATCTCTAGTTTTAGTTACAATTAAGGATCACTTCCAGGGTTCCTGCAATTTTGCACAAAAGGAGAAAAAAGATGTAAAGATCAAAATCCCTCCTAGTATAAGGTGAAGTAACTAAGAACCTTAGTACAACTCATTTTGGTGCAGGAGTCGTACTCATATGCGGAACGTATCAGGTTCGATTCCCATTGCGATCGCTGCTTTGTGTCCTTGAGCAAGGCACTTTACTCTACTTCAGTCTACCATGAATTGCCCTTCTCCTTAAAAATTTGTTCCAGCAAATCATAACCACAAACTTAATGTAGCAAATAATGAGACCACTTATCTTAATTAAAATAACCACTCAATAAGGATTTCATCCATTGCTAATATGATACTCAACACCAACTTCTACAACAATCCAGGACCAACAGAAGAACTAGTACAATGGAGCCATTGATAAGGGAAATTTGATCCTAATTCCTTGTGGCTTTCAGAATAAAGAAAATAAAGGGGAAAAGTCTGACCCGACCTGCTTATATATCAGGTCGGGTCTGACTGTTTTGAATTTTAAGGAGCATAACAACTAATGACTCAGCTGTAAAATGAGTACCAGCACTGCTGTGGAGTTAACCTGCGATGGACTAGCGTCCCGTCGAGGGGGAGTTATGTACTCTCATCCGCTTGCGCCGTGGAAACTGGGGATAAGCACTGGCTCTGTGAGCCTAATGGCTCGGATGGATTTAGCTTTCTTTCTTTTTTTGAGGAAGGAAAGGTTGCTTTTAAGAGGTGTATTGTAAGTATTATGCAGTCAAGTTGTTAGCTTGGATAGATGAAAACCTTATATTTGGATGCTTTTTTTAAAAGATATTCGCCTTTCACAATTTGTTATTTATATATGTTAAGCTGTCATCATTTCCATGAATCTTGTGAGGGGTTATAGGGTAAATTTCATATCCATATCTTCTAACTTTTTGCATATGTTTTGCTGCATATCTTTCTTATTTGCAGAAGATTTATGACTGGAATTGTACTTTGCTGTGGTTTGAGGGGCATAGCTGCATATTGCATTCATCTATTTTCTGCTTATTAATCTGACATAATTTATCTCAAAAATGTTTTTGAACTCTTGTATTCAATATTTAAACACCAATCCTAAAAATGGCCTCTGGAAGTACTTTTGAAATTTGTTTCTATATTTACAAGACCCAGTGGTGAATACACATCGCTGATTGCCATTTATGTAATAGTCAAGTTCAATAGTTTAGGATTTTCAAAAGTTAATTGTTTTTATGCCTGATCAGTCTAGCCAGTGGTTTTTTGCACAATGTTGTCAAAAGTGAATAAGGGCTACATATTTTACTTTTTATGTAATTTCTTCTTTTTCTTCAGAAAATAGCTACATATTTTCCTTTTTATGTAATTTCTTTTTTTTTCAGAAAATTTTTCTGATGCTCAGCATTCACACAAAAACAAGGAAAGAGATGCTGGAAAGCTTCAGGGTAAGTTGGTAACATTTTAGACTTGGTACGTTTTAAGTTTGGTGCTTTATTCCAGCATGTCACAATTTTGTTTTTTTTCTTTCCTGAAAGGAATTATCCCGTGAATTTCCATTTTCATATATATGATAGAAGACTATCAAAGAAACATTTTGGTGTAAAATTCATGTTATTATCTTTTTACCATTTATGAGTCATTTCAAATATTGCATTTCAAATATTGCATTTCAAATATTGTGCAAGTGTGTTGAAAAGTGACTTCGCAGTGTCAAATGTGATTTCATAAAGGCAGATCCCAGCCAAAGTATTACTATTAAACAAAAAATGTTTTCTTTTTACTTAAGGTGGAAGGCTCATGAGCAGGTGGGCAAATCACGTTCTTATAAAAGTGTATATTATACCCCATCTCAAAAAATAAACAATAATTGATTTTCATAGAAATACACAAAAATTATTTTGGGTTTGCCTTTATGACATCACACTGTCCACTGTAAGGTCACTTTTCAACACACTCGTGCAATCTTTGAAATGTGTATATTATACCCCATTTTAAAAAATAAACAATAATTGATTTTCAAAGAAATACACAAAAATTGTTTTGGATTTGCCTTTATGACATCACACTGTCCACTGTGAGGTCACTTTTTAACACACTCGTGCAATGTTTGAAATGTGTATATTGTACCCCATCTAAAAAAAAAAAACAATAATTGATTTTCAAAGAAACACACAAAAATTCTTTTGGATTTGCCTTTATGACATCACACTGTCCACTGTGAAGTCACTCTTCAACATACTCGTGCAATGCTTGAAATGCAAGAACTCCTAAATGGAAAAAGGTATCAACATGATTTTTACACCAAATTGTTCTTTTCATAGTCCTTTATCATATATATGAAAAATTCACGGGAATATTTCTTTAAGCCAACAGACTAGATCATATTTTTGTTGGAACTGAGTGTTGTGCAGTGTTTACATTACTAGTGACATCTAGCAAATTTATACTTATGTGAAAAGGTAGCATTCTGACTAGAACATGCTCAGTTTTGTATAAAATTGCTCAGCTTTGCATAAACATGTTCAGTTTTGCATAAACATGCTCAGTTTTGCATAAAATTGCTCAGTTTTGCTTAAACATGCTTAGCTTTGCATAAACATGCTCAGTTTTGCATAAACCTGCTCAGTTTTGTATTAAATTGCTCAGTTTTGCATAAACATGCTCAGTTTTGCATAAACCTGCTCAGTTTTGTATTAAATTGCTCAGTTTTGCATAAACATGCTCAGTTTTGCATAGACATGCTCAGCTTTGCATAAACATGTTCAGTTTCAGATCAAAAACGTTCATACAAATGAATAAGATTGATAATGAATCATGATTCTTTAAGAATTTACCTTTTCCGTACAGATTAATGTTAATAATAATTCCACTTAAATACGTGAGGGATGATATAAAAATTTGTTATTGACTTTGATTTCAATCATGTGCTTTACTTGTAGTCACAAAGGAAGTGAATCACTTTCATGATGTTCTGACCTTATTTTTGTTTCTCCCAACACCCAGATCAAATCAAGAAACTCACGGAAGAGTTGGAACGGGAAAAGACAAAATGTACGGATCTAGAAAAGGAGTATCACCGCCTCTCGTCCATAGTAAAAGAATTTGAGAATGAGAAATGCGACAAAAATAAGATTGAGGAGGAGAAACAATTATTACAGAAAAAAATTGAAGAAATGGAACGAATCAGCATCGTGAATGAAGAAGTGCTACAGCAAAGCAGAGGAATAGGTCAGTTGATACTTTCCTCATGTGTACAATGTCATGACTACAGGAAGTAATGTTATCAGCATAATACTTTGATCGCAAGTGACTTCTAATTCCCAGATTTCCTATCGTTTACTTGTATACCACCCGGCAGGATATCAATACAGCTGGATATTTCCCCTCGATAAATAGCCTGTATAACTTTTCCTTTTTTTTGTATATTTTTGTCGTTTTTATTCACCTCATTGGATGCTATTGATAAATGTTGTGAGCATGTGAGAAATAGTCAAGGTGATTAGTTCATTTAGTGCTGGGATATGTCTTTGCAGACAGGTATTGTAGAATGGCTGTTCACCACAGGAGTAAGTTTCGTCTAAAGCATGTTGTGCATGTTTATCTTTTTCATTCATTCATAGAAGGAATATTATTCAAGGAAGATCATTCAAGAGCATCATTCAAGGAATATTTTTATATCAGAAGATTTTTCAGTTGTGAAATTTGTAACAACTTCCATTTTGTTAGAGATATGGTATTGTAGTATGAATTGCCATCATTAAAGGTATATGGACATGTAGCAGCATTATTATGTAAATTGCTATAAAATCTATTAAACAGTCACAGACGCAAACAAATTATCAAAATTGGTTAAACATTCACTATTTCACAGTGTTTTTAAATCTCATACACAATTTGTATATTTCATCGACATTTTGTGATGTATTAGAGGGCAAGCATGATATTTTCTACAGTAAATCCTTTTTTGTTAATGTCTATCTTAATTCCTTGATATAGTTTTTGAGTCTTTGCATTAAAATTCTAGCAGCAATAGTCTTTCCCGTCATTTTCAGTGACTGAGGTTTAGGAAAGAAATGGAAAGAATTACATCAAGATTTTGAACTGTCAGCCCAGTCATACATCACAAATTTTGCATCAATTAAACACTGATTAAACTTAACTCTGATCCACTATGGCAAGATATGTATAATATGACAAGATATGTATGATATGACAACACATGTATGAACTCAAAATAAAATACAAATTTCTTCTCAAAATTTAGAAACTGATCTGCTCAGATTTGAATAGTTTTTCAACCAATTTAAAAATTGCTACATGTCCATAAACCTTTGATTGAACATGTGTAATTCTCTGTAGAAATGTTCTTTTTGTTTACCTTTTCTTTCAAGAATGTTTTGAATTAATTTCTTATGGTTCCATTTTGTAACAAGAAGTTTGGAAGTCTGTGTATGAGAATAAGCTATTTATCCTCAAAGTAACATAAACACTATTGCCACAAAAGATACAAGGAAGTGCTGTAGCTCAGTTCAGTGGTAGAGCAGCTGACTCATACCCCACAGGTACTGGGTTTGATTACCTATTTAAGTAACCATGTTGTGTTCTTGAGCAAGTAGTGAAATGAGTACCAGCTGTTGGAACCATTTTTTGGTGCAGTGAAATGTATTGCAGATTTCCACATTGATATCCAAATGTGGTTGATAATCTTGTAGATTCTATTATTTTCTCATTGATTTTATTGGAGTTTTCTGTTCTCTTTCAGTCACAGAAACTATACCAACAGCAAACCACATATCAGAGAGGAAAGATTCGTCCTCAGGTAAGCCTAAAACTGTTTACTTTTAGTTTGAAAAAGATACCTACGTAAATATTTCAAGCTCATATGATGAAGTTTTGTCACGTATCTGTTCCTGACTTTTGTTGTGTTACATCGATCCACCACTTTGGGTAATACATGGTACATAACTTGTGCTATGGGGATCAAACTGGTCTATTACAACTGACTACTTCCCTAAGTTTACTCCTCAAACCCTCTGTACTGTTACACGCCATCTACCTTCTCGTTTTTGCACCACTATTGCTTTTGATATGAAAGATCCTTTGTGATGTATTGATTGGTTTTGATCTCTCATCAATCAATAATTTACATTTAACAAGAGGGACAAATACCACCACCTTTCTGCACTCCACAACCTCTTCACCCCTTTCTGACATAATTTAATCTTTCTGGCACAATTTGACCTCGTTGTTGTGGTACCTCACAAAGCAATCAAAGAATTTGAATCAAGAAATGGTTGATCTAATTTTATGAATTTGGTGTTAAATTATTTTCAGTTGATTAATTTGGTTTGTTTTATGTTCACTTTTTCCATCACAGAAGTCAATGTCCTAAAACAGCGAAATGAAGATCTCCAAAAAAGGTTAACGAGTGCAGAAGAGAAACTTTCTGAGTAAGTGTAGAAAGAAGTGTTTTCTTTTGTATTGTACTTTTTGTTCTAAGTTTTTTATTTTGATGTAATTAGGTTCATGGGCGGGATTTGCTTACCGCAAGTGAGGGGAATGTCAAAAGTGTGTGTGTGTGTGGGTTGGGGGGAATGGGCAAAACCACAAAATCGTGCTAAGATGCAAAAACCACCGTATAAAAAAATACAAATTTGGAAAAAAGTGGATACCCCTCCTCAAATCCTGCCTATGATTAAGATTGTGTTAACCCCCCAAATTTTTAGCAGTTTCAGACATACATCAATTAAAGGTTTTTTTTTTAAACAAATAGAATTTTTCATATCAAAAATTCTCTTCAAATTAGGTAATAATGAATACATAATATTCTGTTGCAAATTTGAAATTATTTTCCAAATTTAAAGAATCTTCTCCATGGAATTCACAAATTTGGATATTTTATGGAATAGGCAGGCCATAAAACTCCAAACAATTGATGAGATTTTTAATTGTTAAGTAATTTTGTATTAACTTTTTAGTAAGAAACTTTTTGGTTTTGAAATCCAATGTCCGAATTTTTGGTTCCAAATCCAGTGTTTGAAATGTATTCTCATACAATCATCAAATTTGATACAATAAAGTATTTAACTCATAGTCATGTTTATTATTCGTCATTGTGTTTTTCTAGATCAAGATTGCAAGTCAGCAGACTTACAGAAAGTGTGGCCTCTTATGAGAAGAGGTTAAAGGAGAGGGAGCCAGAGAAAAACAAAGTGCCTGGATACGAAGATTTTGTAGATGGGAAGCCATTACCTAATAATGAAAATTCAGAGGTATTGTGTATTTTCTTTGTGTGTTTGGGGCAAGGGGAGAGGGTTCTATGTTTGTATTAAAACGTTTCTCTACTTGTGAATATCCTTGGATATGTTGGTTGGCTTCCTCTGTAGACCAAAATGGAGAGTTAAGAGTACTTTATTTTACTTATCTATGTTTGACTTATTTTGCTTTGGCTCTTTTGGATTGATGTAATATATCATTCTATTTCATGGCTAAGATTGTGCTGGTTAATTGAGCAAGCTGATTACATTAGTTGTTGAATACATTACACTTCTTATATGTACAATATAAGTCAACCATTTTTTTGGTTCCGATGCCAGTAGCATAAGGAACCTATGCAGTCATATTGGCACGTGTATGTATGTGTGTATGTATGTGTCTGTGACAGCATGTTCATAAGCACGATATCTGAAGAACCATACACCAGACTCATGTCATATGTGGTACACAGATAACCCATTGTCCGAAGATGTGCCCTTTTGTTTTTGGTGGTGATGTCATGCATATTAATGAGTGGCTGAGGTTTAATGTAAAGATCTTGAAATGCTTATATTATTACAACTACATGCCTGCTTTGTATCATATTTGGTGTAGTTTTGTTGTTAGCTAGTGTGTATATGTTCGTGGTAAAGAATGTTTAATTTCATTAATATGCATAGTAGGCAGGGCTTAACATTATTTTGTTGAAAAGAGCTTGTAAGCACAGTATCTCAAGATTGGTAAAGCCGATTCATATGATATTTGGTACACAGATAGTCCATGATCTGTAGATGTACCCTATTGTTTTGGTGGTGATGTCATGCATGCTAATGAGTAGGCAGGGCGTAATGTGAAAATCTTGCAAAGCTAATATTTTAACAATCACGTGTCTGATTTGTTTCATATTTAGTATAATTATGTTGTTAGCTAGTGTGTATGTGTTCATTGTATAAAACCGTTAAATTTCATTAATATGCGTAGTACGCGGGGCTCAATATGGTTTTGCTAATAAGGAGCTTGTAGACTATGGTATATTTCAAAAAGGACATGCTGGATTCATGTCATGTGCTGTACACAGATAACCCATGATCTGTAGATGTGCCCGTTTTTGGTGGTGATGTCATGCATATTAATTAGTGGGCGGAGCTTAATGTAAAAATCTTCAAATGCTTGTGTTTTAACAGTCTTGTCTGTTTTGTTTCACATTTTGTAGAATTATGATGTTAGCTAGTTTGTACGTGTTCATTTTATATAAAAAATTGTATTAAAAAAACAATGAATTTTATTAGTATGCATAGTGGGTGTGGCTTAATATGATTTTGCTGACAAAAGCTTGTAAAGACAATATCTCAAGAACAATTTATGTCATGTCATATATTTTATGATATGCAATGACATAAACAGTTAATACAAATCAATCAGCATGAGAAAAGAGAAAAAAAGCATCAGAATCACAGAATCTTTTGGTTCTGGTTAGATTATTCATGCCACAACCATTTTTATAGTATTGATGTTGTAATACAGAAGGCCCATGTTCGTCGTGTTTATCACATAGAATGAAACTAAGAGTTTGTTGTTAGCATGTCAGAAAGTACACTAAGAAAGTTTAGTGCAAATATTACTTTGATTTGTTTTGTCAGTTGTTTGTTGTGTGTTATTTCACTGCAAAAATGGTGCATTACATCATGTTTGGTTGGGCTAAGTTTAAAACTTAGTGGGGGAACAGGGGAATAGCAAGTTATGAGGTTGTTGGAATAAGTTAATTATCACCCCCTACCCCCACTATCACCCCCTCCCCCACTATCACCCCCTACACCCAATCTCATCCTGTTACATATACACATTCTTCCAAGCACATATCTATATATGCATTCAATCTGTGATACCTATTATTGTTCAAGGTAGAGCACTTTTTTGTGAGATTCAAAATCTTTATGGGTTTTTGTGCATTTTTTTTTACAGCTTTCAAGAGCATTCATCGAAATTGAAAGATTGAAGTCTGAGTCGGAGAAATCGTCTGAAGAACAGGACAAACTACTGAGGGAATTGGAGAGGATACAAAATCTTAATGGTGCTGATAATATAGTAGGCATTCCGGTAAGCTTTTAAAAAGAATTACATTTTTGTTTAAGTTGTTGTTCTCTTTCAGATAATAAGTTGTCAGCAACATTTGCTTCCCAGTTCTTATTCTGTTTGCCTGTGTACTTAATTGTTAAAGGTTTATGGTCGGGTAGCAACAATATGAGCTTCAGTCTAAAAAGCATGCAAACTGCAAAGTCTCATCAAAATGTGTTCAAAATTGAACATTTACAGCATTTTAAAATGTAGATACCTAATAAGCATAAATTGTGCAATGTTTCATGACCTCAGAATGGGACAACTGGAAAATTGTTTTTCAGTCCTCGCCCAAATATGTTGAAGAAGTTGGCTACAGTGAACTGGAAATTGGATATTATTATAACCTTGACCCATATTTAACAGGAGAGCACAATTTGAAAACCTTTGTTATTTGAAATTGCATTAATCCTTTTCATACATCATCACTTGTATACATGCTGAAAAGGTTTGACAAATTATGATTAGTCATAACTTAAAAGCTCTTAGTGCTGTTATGACCATTTCAATACCGCTTTGCTCCAAATTTAGTGCTCTTTCATTCATGTGTCTAAGCAAAACACCTGTCCGTAAACCATTAACATTCATGTATCTATTTGGAAGATATTGCACTGGTTAATGTTGTAAAATGTTCACCAAAAGAACAAACTTTCTTGATATATATATATATATATTTTTCCACGATTTTTTACGTGTTTAAGTTTCCTCTGAGCATTAAAGGGAAATCTCAGAATTACAATTTTAATTGTTTCATTCATCAATTACATATTTCACTCATTGGATATATTAAAGATGGAATCTAGTCTCTTGCTTGACCTTGACTAATAAATCCGATCATACTAATAATTAACCCCACTTCTGCAGCAGTAATTAATTGGCATTTCGGTGCACGGTTTGTAATTTTGTTAACAATTTGACCAATCGGAAACATTGGATTGTATCTTATTTCTGATCTCATTTGTCACAATAGTTAGTGTATTTTAAAGAGAGTTTATTTCATTTTGTCTAAATTATTTTTCCTCAAACTTTCTTCAGGTGGTTTATTATAAATACCCTTCATAGATTCAGTTTTACTACATTTTTGACATATCCCATGGTTTTTACGCCACAAAACCGCAGGACAAAATATGATAGAATACATCAAGACTGATGAATCTGAGACTATGACATCACAACTAGTCTGATTTCAGTCGTTTTTACACAAATGATACCAAACTTTAAACTTAGATATCTCCTTAATGGAATAAGATTTTTGAATGCTTTTTTCACCATGTTGTTTCTTTTGAAGTCCATTTTGTAAGATGGACATGCTTGAACACTGAACTAATCCTTTAATTATCTATGGATGCCTAGAGATTTTTAACCCACAAGAAAGAGCATTAAATTCTAAACGCAACAGTCTTGAAATATTAATAGTCATTGATAGTTTTTGAATTATGACTGATTAAAGTTTTAGCGATCTGCAGTGAATGCATGATTTATATTAAATTTGTGATGTATGACCAGGCGGTAGCTGTAAAGCTCAAGGTAATTCTTTATATTTCCTTCCTAAGATTTCACTTCCTGAAAATGATGACAAAGCCAATTCCTGCTAGATTTTGGTTAAGAGTGTGGTCAACACTTAAAAACATTTGGTTAAAATTCCTTTCCATTTTTTACAAATGTGTGACTAGCAATTAAGAAAAGCAAAGGGCTTACATAAAAAGATTGGAACTTCAACCCTATCATACATCACAAGTGGAATTTAAAAAGAAACCCAAATTTGCATATTTTGGCCTAAAAATTCAAAATGTTTTAAAATGGTCAATTTTTAATCGATTTGGATTACAGTTTATGCTATTTTCATCATTCTTCATGGATTTGAAAGCAATTTAGCATAAGTTGCTGCTATATGTCCATAGACCTTTCAATCTGTATTATATTGATCCAACACATGGAATATTTCATAATCTATGATACAATTTTTGTCAGTTTTTAGTATAAAAGATTATTTTGTTACAATTTTCATTATTTGGTTTTTGTGGTTTGTTAAGGGAAGATATCTCTTCTTCATGCTTTCTATGATACCCTCAATCATTAAAACTACATTGATAATAAAAAATAAAGTATTAATATTTAAGATAAGAAAGCAGTCCATGGAGTTGCTGATCTCATCACCTTAATCATACAGCATAGTGGGGGAAATAGCTAACAGGGTCACTATAGCTCTGACTTTTGGCTCAAAAATGTACAAATTAGTACATAATTACCCCCTAAAATCACATATTTGAGCTCTGACCCTTGACTCTAATCACTGAAACAACTGCTGAAATTTTTCACATTTTCGTACCCTACTGTATTACACCATTCATGCTCATGTCACACTTTCCATTCCATAACTACAGGAGGAAATGGTGAAAAGTGGTCAATAGCTTTTTGACCTTTTGACCCCAGAGTCTATGGGACACAAATTCTTGTACCAAGGTATCATGGTACAACATGGGGCTGGTATAGGTCTTGTACTTTTGTAGTTTAAAATCCTGCAAAATTTTGCATAAAAAGCACTTATTTGACCCATGACCTTTGGACCTTCAATTATTTTAAAGTTTTGTTAGAATGTTGAACCCTACCTACCTATTCAATTTGTAAAGATACTTAGTATTCCTTCAAAAGATACAGCCATCACCTAAAACTTTGTCCCTTTGACCTTTGTATCCCAAAACCTTGGAGACAAAAGTTCTAGGCCAGGGTATAACCCCTAATATGAGGTCATCATATGAGACCCCCTGGTAGGCCCACCAACCCCCCTAATATCAAGGGGGTGGCCATGTAGTGTAGGAGGTATAGGCAGTTATTCGCCTATACAGCAAAGTAACTACAATATCTCATCCCCACATATATGTATATGTGGCTGATTAGATATTAAAATCTGAAAAATATACTTTCTTCAAAGTATAAGAGCTTAAGAAGACAAAATCTTGTTTTCTTTGCAGGTGAACCAAGTACCCATTGTTGTGATCTGTATAGCAGTGTTTGCTGCACTGGTACAAAATATACTTGCCCTATGGACTGCAGAATAGAGGCAAGTACTGGAAAATACAGGAAAGGAATTCAGAGCACATGCTCTGTAAAAGCTACTCTTAAATCTTGAGAGAAGGTGAAGTTATGCATCAAGGAACCAGAAGTTGCGCCTTGGAGGAGACGAGTGCATCTGGAAGTCGTATGATGATCAAGAGCCTAGGAAGGTTCATGAATGGTATTTTCCATTTGAAAGGATGGTCCATCTGTTTTGAGTGTAATTTATTATTTATTGATAAATTTATCCCTTTTGATTGGACCTTAATTTGCAATGCATTAATTTGTGTGGGTCTGGCTGTCATGACATTGATAAGTACAGTGGCATCAACCTGGGTTGCTTGTCATTATTGCAATGAAATTTATCATAAAGGTAAAGTATTCCAGCAATTTCATGGTTGGGAAATTTAGGAAGAGAGAACCAGTGCAGTGCAGGCAATCACCTCCATGAGGGCCATTATTTCCAATGTTGCGGATTGATTGCGTAATAACTTCTGAAGATTTTGATCTGATTTATTTGAGAGAGTGGGGGAATTAATATTTGAAATTTTTCTAGCCCATTTCACAACAAACTTTTGTTTTGACATTCATTGCTTCAGAGCAAATTTTGGATGGTGTGTATGTAATAGATGAAAATGTCACGCATATATTAACTGTGGGGTTTGTATAGGGGAGTAAGGGCACATTGACTCAAAAAATTATAAATTTCCCCACGCTGTGTGTGTTTACTTAAGCATAGTGAGTACACCAGCTTTAATCCCTAAAATAGATTGTGTGTAATCCCCACTTGGTCAGAATATACTTCTAATGGCTCTTAACTGCCTTAAGCATTGTAGGAGATGTGAGATACTTAGAGAACTGAAACATGAGAACCAACAAAAATTTCTCACAGTGACCCGTTATTGGTTAGAAAAATTTTGGGGACGCAGCAAGAGAATTGAAGTTTAGAAGAACCAGCAACAATGTGTTGAAGACAATACAAATAGAAAGTTGCGGAGACAGTTAGTCATTTGGAGACATACTTAACACTGCTAGTGAAAGTCATATGATGTTGCCTAGATGGTTTTGTTATCCTACCAATTAAAGCGTTTTGCATGGAAGTTCCATTTTGTAGTTTTGCTTGGAAGTTCCATTTTGATGATACATCTTCAATATGTACAAACACTGCACCATACATGTATGTGTTCCTCCATAGAGAAACTTTAAACTTTTTT
The DNA here is from genome assembly GCA_020152595.1 of Chiridota heheva. Taxonomy (NCBI): domain Eukaryota; kingdom Metazoa; phylum Echinodermata; class Holothuroidea; order Apodida; family Chiridotidae; genus Chiridota; species Chiridota heheva. The sequence continues at coordinate 503,303 of JAIGNY010003169.1, forward strand.
CCCTCAAATTTTCTTCAGATGGTAAATTGTAGTTACCCTTACTAAATTCAATTTTACTTTCCTCACATATCAAATGGTTTTGAACCCACAAAATCGCAGGTCAAAATATGATAGAACACTTAGACTGAGGAATCTGAGGATGTGACGTCACAACTAGTCTGATTTCAGTCACTTCTACTCAAATGATACCAAATTTTAAACTTGAATATCTCCTTAACAAAATTAAACCAAATTTTAAACTTGAATATCTCCTTAACGGAGTAAGATTTTTTGAATGATTTCTTCACCATTTTGATTCTTTTGATTGACCCCTGAACTAAACTGAGTTATATAAGATCAGAATACTTAGCAAGTTGTGTTTGTGTACTCTACACTGCATTGGTAGACGCCAGATAGTGACTTTATATTGTATAACTCAATCAGCCATCAAATATCTTAACCTATTTTTTTTTAATATTCATCAAGATATTTAAGTCTTCCAGTTTTATTTTAAAATGAGCATTGTTTAAAAAGCTGCATTGTATCACTTTTGTACAAACCATCCTGTTTTTTGTGCACAGCGTTTACCTAAATGTGCAAGTGTGAAGAACTTGGTTACATTGGCACATGCCATTAAAACTACTTGCATCGATAATTTATGTATGCCAGGTAATACAATTTTTGCATAAAATCTTGACATAGAATGAACACATACAGTGCAACTAAAAAGACGATGTCGTAACTTCAGTTTGTTACACCTCTCATTCTTATTCCACTACTTAACATAGACACAAGAGTTACGCATCGAAAACCTATTGTTTTTCAGCATATCGGGGGATGATTTTTTTAAGTGAATTGAAATGACAGTTACAAAATAATCTTGAAGAACTTAAGTTCTGTATCAATGAATAGGTATTGTTTTCTACCAATCTTAATGGTTTTGCATATGTCATATTTTCAGTCATTCGGATAAATAGTTTGTGTTTTGTTTGATCCATGGGGTAGCAAAAAACATCCTTTTAATTCTGCAAATAATTCAAGCATGTTTGCATTCTTTAGAAAATACAATGATTAGCAAATCTTTTGGGATGGGGGCAAGTGTCCTTGCCCTTAAGCGAGATTTTTCACAGTTAATGCATGTAAGGTAGTTCATGATATATAAGGAGCAGGATTTGTCTTTGGTAGTTTGTAATATATAAGGAGCAGGATTAGTCTTTTTTTTTTGGTATGTCTACAGCAATATGTAATACAACACTAATAGTCTCTTATTTTGTATTGAATAGAATTTTGCATCACAGTAATATTTTTTCCGATTGATTGATTTATTTTTTTGTATTGATTAATTTGTAGTAAGTTTTGAAATGAGATGAAGGTAATTTATAAGAAAGTCAAAACAAGAGAAAAATTAACCTTTAGAACTGCAAATAATATTTATATGTTATGTTTAGAATATTATTTAAACAATGTACACATGTGGAAATGATCTTTACGTGTACAAACAAAATGTACAGTGTAGATATGAAGAAAGTGATTTTGTAAAATTTCCTTTTTGTTACCATGATGAGTGTGAATGGGAAGCAGCTAATATGCCCCTATATTTTGCTTTAAATGTGAATAATTTGTTTTGTATTGTAGATTGGTCTAGTTTGCATTTCATAATTTGCTGTTTGGAGAATATTATTTTTATGGTGATATAATGATTACTTTTCTTGTGTTGCAATTTATATGGAATTAATGGCATTGGTATATATTATTTTTTGTGCATATTTTGTTGTGATCCTTTGTTCAAATCTTACATGTGTCTGTTCATACAAATGTTTGACCTTTCAGAAGTATATATGACCTCATGCATATTCATGATGATTGCCAATAATAATTGCTGATTGTTTTTGGGTATTTTTTCAGAAGAATCATCCTAAAAACCTTGTGGGTTTTTTTCTTCTGATTTTGGGGGTCATGGAAAAAGTGATTGCAATAATAGCTCTGTTTCGTTTGAAGTTTTTAATCTAGATTATGATCAAATGTATTGGAAAATAGGTCCATTGATATGATGCTTCAAATGATGATGATGATCAATCTAGTGGTTTGTCTTCCCTGCTATGTAGTTCTTATTCGCTAGCCAATCATTTGAATGTGAATTGATGTAAGATGTAACTTTTTCAAACTTTAACAAATATTGCACCATTGGACAACGATAGTGATAATTGAGTTTGGTGTGATATCGCTCTGCTCCAGTAGTCCTTAACACGAAATGAAAGTCTGGTTCTTCACTTCAGAAGCATCATTGTCAGCTGTTAATTTTTGTTTTAGTTTGTTTTGTAAAACAACAACACATGATCGAGTGCACAGATATTTGGTCAAACTTTTTGAGGACATTTTTCTGTTGAGTAGCACCACTGTATGATTTCTGTCTTTGTGGGGTGTGATATAATAGAACAATGAGTACTTTGATGTCTTGGTTCGATCCCTTTCAAGATTCTGATCATTATTTGACCTGGGTCATTCACTTGGATTACGCTAAGTGTTGGATCTAGTTCTTTACACTCTTCATGTGTGAATTTTAACTTTGAAATAAAGCAAGTGTCCTGTTCTTTGGTTATGTGTATGTTCATGATTAATATAGAGGTGGAGTGCAGGAACTTCATTGAAAGGCATTGTGTTCAAGTATTTAAAAGTTTTGACTAACATATTGTGACCCACTACCCCTCCCCTCCCCCCCCCTTCCCTCCATCAGTTTATTTAGTTTTCTGTTTGTAGTACAGGAACTTCATTGAAAGGAATTGTGTTCAAATATTGAAAAGTTTTGACTTTGCAATTTGGCCGTAACATATTGTGACCCACTACCCCCCCCTCCCTCAACCCCCTCCCCTCAACCCCTACCCCAGTTTATTTAGTTTTCTGTTTGTTGTACAGGAACTTTATTGAAAGGTGTTGTGTTCAAGTATTGGAAAGTTTTGACTTTGCAATTTGGCTGTAACATATTGTGACCCACTACCCTCCTCTCAACCTCCCCTGACCCCCAGTTTATTTAGTTTTCTGTTTGTAGTACAGGAACTTTATTGATAGGCGTTGTGTTTAAGTATTGGAAAGTTTTGACTTTGCAATTTGGCCGTAACATATTGTGATCCACTACCCTCCCCCTCCCCTCAACCCCCTACCCCCAGTTTATTTAGTTTTCTGTTTGTAGTACAGGAACTTCATTGAAAGGCTTGTGTTCAAGTATTTAAATGTTTTGACTTTGCAATTTGGCCATTACGTATTGTGTCCCACTACCCTCCCCCTCCCTTCATACTTTTATCTTTTTTTTTCAAAGGTGCAGATTGTCATGTTTATGTCTCCATTACACATGATGTAATGTATATGATCTATGCATTTGTTTGTATGTTTGGTGCTTGTAAGAAGATCCTTGTAATTATTACATCATGTTTGGTACATAATTTTTTTAAATTAGATGCATTTTGGTGAGAAAAGCATTTTTGTAGAAGGTCGTCCTCCTTGAATCGTGAGAGGTGGGAACAAACATGACAGCTTTATCATTATTTTACTACTTAGAAGGTCATGTTATACCAGAATTAATCATTTGTTCTCAATCAGTAAAGGGACATTTTTTAATGTCCTTTAATAGTTGGTTAACCCTCACGTGGGTGAATTGCTGCATTAGGAAAATATGATGTCATTGCTACATACATGAATGATTATTCTTTCATATATAATTTGCATGAGAAGAATTTGTTGTATTTCATTTTGGTTCCAAATTAAAATCTTTTGTTGTTTGTTTGTATCTTTAAGTATTATACAATGTGGGGGTAGGGAGTATTTGTCCCTGAAACTCAGGAAGGTATCTAAGAACATTGTGTTGCATGAATATCCATTATTCTTTGAACAGGTGAAAAATGAAACCCATGTATTTGTTAAATGTAATGCAATGTGGTAAATGGAGTTTATTAACTCTCATCTTGGAGGGGACGATAATATTGAATAGATCAATGACTTATTGTATATACTGTAAAGGAAATCAAATATGGAGTGCCAAGAGTATTTTTGGATGCCCCTTCCTTCCGCTCTGCCTCCCATCAAAGACAGTTCGCTGTCTTTGTTCATGGCAGTTCATTTTATTTTATTTATCAAAAAGCTGTTTAAGAATTGTGACTGATCTAATCCTTTTGACAGGAAATAATATTTCTAAATTAATAATGCCTATAATGTTAACATAAAGTCAAAAGGTACACGTGATTAATGATTTATTTTTTGTATCATAAATGCCATGTGAGAGCTAAGTTCGGCTAACTGTAGACTTTTAACCGTAGGGACACTGGATACAGATGTACACTCTAGGAAATCATATTCCTGTCAAGTTTGCAGAATGTATGTGAGAATGCAAAGTGTATTGAATATAACAGGTAACAGGAGTTTATAAAATATAAAGAGAGTATGTTGTATATTCTTGCTTCATGTACTTAATTGTGTACATAAATAAGAGCTTGGTAATTAATTGATTATGCACAATCCAACAATCTGCTTTTTTTAAAGAAAAATGCCCCCATGCCTTGAGAGGGCAATAGTCTTAGGGATCCATCCCTATGATTGTAGAGAAAAGGTTCCATTATGCCTCGATAAGATTGCTTTTTAGATCGACCAGAATGGACCCATGTAAGATGCCGCTACACTTATAAGAGGGCAATGGTAATCTATGCTTGGAAAGGACAAGGCTCTCTATTATTAAGGGTCCTGATACCTTGAGAATGTGAGAGTCCTGATACCTTGAGAATGTGAGGGTCTACCTTGAGAATGTGAGGGTCCTGATACCTTGAGAATGTGAGGGTCCTGATACCTTAAGAATGTGAGGGTCCCCAAACCTTGCAGAATGTGAGGGTCTTGATACCTTGAGAATGTGAGGGTCCCCAAGAATGTGAGGGTCCTGATACCTTGAGAATGTGGGGGTCCTGATACCATGAGAATGTGAGGTTGCTGATACCTTGAGAATGTGAGGGTCCTGATACCTTGAGAATGTGAGGGTCCCCAAACCTTGGAGAATGTAAGGGTCCCCAAACCTTGGAGAATGTGAGGGTCGTGATACCTTGAGAATGTGAGGGTCACCGAACCTTGGAGAATGTGAGGGTCCTGATACCTTAAGAATGTGAGGGTTCCCAAACCTTGCAGAATGTGAGGGTTCCCAAACCTTGCAGAATGTGAGGGTCCCCAAACCTTGCAGAATGTGAGGGTCCTGATACCTTGAGAATGTGAGGGTCCCTAAGAATGTGAGGGTCCTGATACCTTTAGAATGTGAGGGTCCTGATACCTTGAGAATGTGGGGGGTCCTGATACCATGAGAATGTGAGCATCCTGATACCTTGAGAATGTGAGGGTCCTGATACCTTAAGAATGTGAGGGTCCCCAAACCTTGGAGAATGTGAGGGTCATGATACCTTGAGAATGTGAGGGTCGCCAAACCTTGAGAATGTGAGGGTCTCCAACCAAACCTTGGAGAATGTGGGGGTGGTGATACCTTGAGAATGTGAGGGTCCCAACCAAACCTTGGAGAATGTGAGGTTGCTAATACCTTGAGAATGTGGGGTCCTGATACCATAAGAATGTGAGGGTCCTGATACCTTGAGAATGGGAGGGTCCCAAAACCTTGGAGAATGTCCTCACATTGTCTTGATACCTTGAGAATGTGAGGGTCCCCAAACCTTGAGAATGTGAGGGTCCTAATACCTTGAGAATGTGAGGGTCCCGATACCTTGAGAATGTGAGGGTCCCCAAACCTTGAGAATGTGAGGGTCCTAATACCTTGAGAATGTGAGGGTCCCGATACCTTGAGAATGTGAGGGTCCCCAAACCTTGAGAATGTGAGGGTCTCCAAACCTTGAGAATGTGAGGGTCCTGATACCTTGAGAATGTGAGGGTCCCGATACCTTGAAAATGTGAGGGTCCCAAACCTTCAGAATTTGAGGGTCTCCAAACTTTAAGAATGTGAGGGTCCCCAATGCTTGAGAGTGTAATTGTTCCTTAGGGTAGGGATTCTCTATGCCTTGGGTGAGTTACGGTCGTCTCTGTTTTGAAAGAATAAACCTTGAGTTTCAAAAGGGTTCCCATACCTTGAGAGACATAAAGGTATGGCTTCACTTTGCCTTCAAGACCCCTTTGTCAACAGGGGGTAAGCATTCCCTATGACATTAGAGGGTAAGGGTCCCCTTTGTCTTCAAGGGTAAGGGTCCCATAATCCAATAGAGAGTAAGGTTCCATTTGTCTTCTGGAGGTAAGGATCCCTTTGCCTTCAGAGGGTAATGGTTCCCTTTGTCTTTAGGGGGTAAGGGTTCTCTTTGTCTTCAGGGGGTAAGGTCCCCTTTAGATGGTAAGGGTTCCCTTTGTCAACAGGGGGCAAGGTCTTCTTTGTCTTCAGAGCTTAAGTGTCCCCTTTGTCTTCAGAGGTTAAGTGTCCCCTTTGTCTTCAAGGGTAAGGGTCCCCTGTGCCATCAGACGGTAAGGGTCCTCTTTATCTTTGGGGGTAAGGGTCCCCTATGCCATCAGAGGATAATGATTCCTTTGTCCTCAAGGGGTAAAGGTCTCTGCTTTCAGAGAGTAAGGATCCCCTTTGTCACCAGGGGGTAAAGGTTTCCCTTTGCTTTCAGAGGTAAGGGTCCCCTATGCCATCAGAGGTGAGGGTCCCCTATGCCATCAGAGGTCAAAGTCCCCTTTTGTCTTCAGGGGTAGGGTTCCCTTTGTCTTCAGAGGTACGGATCCCCTTTGTCATCATAGGGTAAGGGTCCCCTTTGCCTTCAAAGGGTAAGAGTTTCCTATGCCATTTGAGGATAAGGGTCCCCTTTGTCTTCAGGGGGTAAGGGTCCCGTATGTCATCAGAGGGTAAGGGTTCCTTTTGTCTTCAGGGGGTAATGGTCCCCTATGCCATCAGAGGGTAAGGGTCCACTATGCCATCAGAGGGTAAAGGCCGCCTTTGTCTTCAGGGGATATGGTCCCTTTGCCATGAGGGGTAAAGGACCTTTGTCTTCAGGGGGTGAGGTAAGGTCCCCTATGCCATCAGAGGATAATGGTCCCCTATGCCTTCAAGGGGTGAGGGCTCCCTTTTGTCTTCATGGGTTAAGGGTCCCCTTTGTCTTCAGGGTAAGGGTCCCCTTTGTCTTTAGAGGTTAAGGGTCCCCTTTGTCTTCAGGGGTAAGGGTCCCCTTTGCCTTCAGAGGGTAAGGTCTCCTTTGTCTTCAGGGGGTATGGGTCCTCTTTTTCTTTAGGGAGTATGGTCCCCTATGCCATGAGGGGTAAGGGACCTTTGCCTTTATGGGGTAAGGGTGTCCTTTGTCTTAAGGCTAAGGGTTTCCTTTGTCTTCAGTGTAAGGGTCCCCTTTGCCTTCAGGGGGTAATAGTCCCCTATGCCACCAGAGGGTAAGGGTCTACTATGCCATCAGAGTGTAACGGCCCCTTTGTCTTCAAGAGTAAGGGTTTCTTTTGTCTTCAGGGGGTACTGTCCCCTTTGTCTTCAGGGGGTATGGGCCCCTATGCCATAAGGAGTAAGGGACCTTTGTCTTCAGGGGGTAAAATAAGGTCCCTTATGCCATCAGAGGATAATGGTCCCTATGTCTTCAAGGGGTGAGGGCTCCCTTTGTCTTCATGGGTTAAGGGTCCCCTTTGTCTTCAGGGTAAGGGTCCCTTTTGTCTTTTGTCTTCAGCGTAAGAGTCCCCTTTGTCTTCTGGGTAAGGGTCCCCTTTGCCTTCAGAGGGTAAGGGTCTCCTTTATCTGAAGGGGTAAGAAGGGTCCCCTTTGTCTTCAGGGTTAAGGGTCCCCTATGTAATCAGAGGGTAAGGATCCCCTTTAGTCTTCAGAGATAAGGGTCCTATTGGCTTTCAGAAGGTAAGGTTCCCTTTGTCTTCAGGGATAAGGGTCCCCTATGTAATCAAGAGGGTTGGGGTTCCTTTAGTCTTCAGGGGTAAGGGTTCCCTTTGCCTTCAGAGGGTAAGGGTCCCCTTTGTCTTCAGGGTTTAAGGGTCTCCTTTGCCTTCAGAAAGTAAGGGTCCCTAATGCCTTCAAGGGATAAAAGTCCCCTATGCCATCTAATGGTAAGAATCCCTTTGTCTTTATGGTGTAGTGGATGCCTGTGGCTTCAGAGGGTAAGGGTTTTCTGTTCTTCAAAGGATAAGGGTTTCCTATATCTTTAGTTGGTAAGGCTTCCTCCTGCCATCAAAGGATAAGGGTACCCTATGTCATCAAAAGATACGAGTCCCTATCCCCTATGCTTTGTCTTCAGGGGTAAGGGTCCCCTTTGTCTTCAGAGGGTAAAGGTCCCCTATGTCATTAGAGGGTAACGTCCCCTTTGAGTTCAGATGGCAAGGGTCCCCTTTGTCTTCAGGGGATAAGGGTCCTCTATGACATCAAAGGGTAAGGGTCCCTTTGTCTTCAGGAGGTAAGGGTTCCCCATGCAATCAGAGAGTAAGAGCCCCCTTTGTCTTCAAAAGGTAGGGGTCCCCTTTTGTCCTCAGGTGGTAATGGTCTACTATTCCATCGGAGGGTAAGGGTATCCTTTGTTTTTACAGGATAAGGGTCCCCATGCCATCAGAGGGTAAGGGTCCTCTTTATCTTCAGGGAATAATGGTTCCCTATGCCATCAGAAGGTAAGAGTCCCCTTTGTCTTCAGGGGGTAAGGGTCCACTATGCCATCAGAGGGCAAGGGTTTCATTTGTCTTCAGAGGGTAAGGGTCCCCTATGCCTGTAGAGGATAAGGGTTCCATTTGTCTTTAGGGGTAAGGGTCCCTTTGCTTTCAGAGGGTAAGGATCCTCTTTGTTAACAAGGGGTAAAGGTTCCCCCTTTGCTTTCAGGGGTAAGGGTCCGCGATGCCATCAGAGGGTAACGGTCTCCTTTTTCCTTCAGGGGTAGGGTTCCCTTTGTGTTTAGGGGTACGGATTCCTTTTGTCATCATAGGGTAAGGGTCCCCTTTTGCCTTCAGAGGGTTAGGGTTCCCGATGCCATTAGAGGGTAAAGGTTCCCTCTGTCGTAAGGGGGTAATAGTCCCCTATGCCATCAAGAGGATTAGGGTCCTCTATGCCATCAGAGGGTAACGGTCCCATTTGTCTTCAGTGGGTAAGGGTCCCCTTTGTCTTCAGGGGGTACAGGTCCCCTTTGTCTTCAGGGAGTAAGTGTCCCCTTTGCCTTTAGAGGGTAAAGGTCCCTTTTGCCTTTAGAGGGTAAGGGTCACCTTTGTCTTTAGGGGGTAAGGGTCCCATTTGTCTTTAGATGGTAAGGGTGCCTTTTTTATCAACAGGGTGTAAGGTCCCCTTTGCCTTCAGAGGGTAAGGGTCCCCTTTGTTTTCAGTGGGTAAGGGTCCCTCTTGCCATGAGGGGTAAGGGCCCTTTGTCTTTAGGGGGTAAGGGTGCCCTTTATCTTCAGGGGGTTAGGAACCCTTTGTCTTCCGGGGGTTCGGTAATGTCCCCTATGCCATCAGAGGGTAAGGGTCCCCTATGTCTTTAAGGGGTAAGGGCCTCCTTTGTCTTCATGGGGTATGGATCCAATCCCCTTTGTTGTCAGGGGGTAATGGTCGCTTGTGGCTTCAGAGGTTAAGGGTTTTCTGTTTCTTCAAAGGATAAGGGATTCCTTTGTCTTCAGTGGGTAAGGGTTTCCTTTGTCTTCAGGGGGTGCGGATCCCCCTTGTCTTCAGTGGGTAAGTGTTCCCTTTGCTTTCAGAGGGTAAGGGTTACCCTTGTTTTCAGGGGGTAAGGGTCTCCTGTGCCATGAGGGGTAACGGTCCCATTTGTCAACAGCGGGTAAGGGTCCCCTTTGCCTTCAGAGGGTAAGGGTCACCTTTTCTTCAGGGGGTAAGGGTCCTCTATGTAACCAGAGGGTAAAGGTCCCCTTTGTCTTCAGGGGGTAAGGGTCTTCTTTGCCTTCAAAGGGTAAGGTTTCTCTATGTCTTCAAGGAGTAAGGCCTCTCTTTGTCTTTAGGGGTAAAGGTTCCCATTGTCTTCAAAAAGTAAGGGTCCACATTGTCTTCAAAGGGTAAGGGTCCCCTTTGTCTTCAAGGGGCACGGTAAGGTCCCCTATGCCATCAGAGGGCAAGGGTCCCCTATGTTTTCAAAAGATAAGGGTTCTCTTTGTCTTCATGGGGTAAGGGTCCCCTATACCATCAAAGGGTAAGGGTCCCCTTTGTGTTCAGGGGGTAATGGTCGCCTACAACTTGGGATCTGCATTCCTGTAGGCGGTGTGTTTCAAGACATTAAGTTATGTTATTTATTTCAAATTAAAATTTGAATTATGTCGAAAATTGTGTGTGTGTGTGTGAGGGGGGGGGGGTCACCTGCCCACATGAATTAAGGTCCTGGCTTTGATAATCCAAATCGTGTTTCTCAGATAAATATTTCGTCACAGTCGAAGTGTCATCGCTCTTCAGTTTTCCCAACGGATTGACCTGTTGAATGCCTGACAGCCTGACAACCTGGTCCATTTACACTTGCATATGCCAATGCGTATAGCCGGATAGCCAATGTGTATAGCCAACAGGCCAATGCGTATAGCCAATGCGTATATAACCAATGCGTATAGCCAATATAGCCAATGTGCATAGTGTTTTTATTTTATTTTATCTCAACTTGCTGTAGTGCAGATGACTCACAGGGCGTAATAAAAATACCCCTTCTTGAGTTTCGTCCGTGGCACTATTGGATGGCGTCCATGTCCCTACCACCTGTATTTGCCCCATTCCAGGGTCATAAATCCTGGGGGTATTTAACATAAAAGGTTTTGAATTAAAAACAGTGTTGGTGAACACTGTCTGACTTTTGGGGGAAATATATGCGTAAATAATTAAAGTAAGGCATTAGAATTTTAAATGGTGGGTCTGCAACCAGTAAGTTCACAACTGGTTATTAAAGGCCGTGGGACATTAAACGTATGCTATGCTAAATGCTGTAAAATGGTCAATTGTCAATACACCTAGATGGAACGTTCTAATGCATAATTTCTTCCAATTAAAACTCAAGGTATTGCTAAATGTCAGGGTGGTAGGAAGCTTTTGAAAAGTGTGTGTGTGAGAACAGAGGGGGGAGGGGGGAAGGGGGGCTTTCCCAAGTCATATGCACAAGTCCGCCTCTGTTTGTAGACAATAAAGTGGCCTGGAAGGGCACTGTCTTTTTAAAAAAAGGCACTTTTCCAATGGGACTACATTCCCCCGTACATGAGATGGCACAAATCGCAATTTCCTACTATTAGGTCAGTAATTATGGGGAATTTCTGAGATTATATGCTATCAACAAATTAATTTAGCATTAATCACGGAAGGTTGTAAGGTGCATACACGGCAACTAATTCTTGTAAGCGTGTGTGCACTTACACTGAGGTATATGAGGATATATTGCTGCTACCAACTTTCCAGGCTACCGTATAATATATGGTAAAACCGATGTAATGAACGTGGGCAGCGGATCGATTGGTTTAATCCTTAAAATGGGCTTTCAGACAAAAGATTTGAAAAAATGGGAAAAAAAGAACGGTTAAAGGTGAACTAGACCCATATTTCAGGGTGTCTTTTTGTTGAATTTTCAAATTTTCATTTACCTGTTTTACCTCCTTAAGTGAAAAATTATATTGTTTATGAATCTCAGAAAACTTTACTTCGTATCAATATTTGTGTTAGAGAAGTTTTGAGGCTCTCTAAAAGGATCGAAAAACATTGGTGAGTCTCTGGAAAATTATGTCCTCACTTTTCGGTGTAGTGCCCCTTTAATATAATTGAAGGAGATTACATGAGGTCACGATGCAGATGTCAAATGTCAATGAATGCAAGAGAGACGAGGGGAAATTTTGAATATTTGTTATTCTGGATTTAATCAATGCACTTCGAAGACGTCTGAAGCTTGCTGTCTATTAGGCGGGAAAATCAACCTCTTCGGAAAAGGTAATTAATGCTTGAATAATTTGTTATTATATCATAATCTAAGAAAGAATGAGTTACCATGTTTATTCATTGTGTCTTACATGTGCTTTTCCTGGGATATGCCTAAATAAAGTGAAATACAAGTGAAATGTTTTTTGTTATCATAATTCTGAGTAATAGGCCTAACTAACGTTTATTGACAAATATCTTTGATTGTACTAATACAGCCTTTGATTCTCCTCGGTTGCAGAGCTTTTGTTTCCCTAACTGTATTTTGAAATTCGTAGATTAATAAAAAGAATACAGTAGGCTATAAGGCAGAACCGTAGCTAGCGGGGGGGGGGAAACCCCAGATTTTTCGTCGATTGTGAATTTATACACGTAAGGCATATGCATAACATGGGAACCATAAGGCATTTTGTCCCCCCCCCCCACCCAAATCTACCATGCCAATGTTTCTCATATTTTGCCCTTTAGAAAGTTTGTGCTATAAGGACAACATCCGTTAAATTTACTGATGCAGTTTTGTACAAAGTCGCATACTTTTTACCTTAGACCTATACACTGTCAATCAGATCAACTGAAAACCCATAATCTCCATAAAGCGGTTTTAACCTTAAATTAACCATATTCTCCATAAAGCGATTTAACACTGTGATTTTAACTTACATAAATTACCCATATTCTCCATCAAGCGATTTAACACTGTGGCTTTAACCTTAAATTACCCATCTTCTCTATAAAGCGATTTAACACTGTGATTTTAACTTACATAAATTACCCATATTCTCCATCAAGCGATTTAAGACTGATTTTAACCTTTAAATTACCCATATTCTCTATAAAGCGATTTAACACTGATTCTAACCTTAAATTACCCATATTCTCCATCAAGCGATTTAACACTGTGATTTTAACTTTTCCATTTTTTCATAGACGTTTGCTGTTAGGCGGGTCAGTGTCAATGAATGCAGCAGAGTGAGTTTAAAAAGCGAAATTTTGATCATTTGTTATTCCGGAATTTTTCATTGCACGATCGGAGACAGCTTAGCTGCATGCAGTCAGGCTAGGGCAATGTCAATACATGCAGGAAATGAATTTCATATAGCAAAGGACGCGATAAATTTGGAATATTTTTGTTATTTTGGATGATCATGGTTCTTCGGAGACAGTCTGCAGGGCAACCAGGCTGGGAAAATCAGCCTCTTTTGGAAAGGTAATACCTTCTTTTTTTTTGGATATATATACCTATGATAGCATGATCTAAGAAATAATGATTTATTATGTTTATCAATGGTTTTTATAAAAAAAAATGAAAAATATGTAGGCCTAAGTGTTATTTTTCTAAAAACCATTGGATATGTTAGAAAAGTATACAGAATCTAGTACTATAATTTACCACCTGAAGAAAGTTTGCGCAAGAGTGCCAACATTATACAATTCACTTATTACACCTACTACCCCCTGCGTCGGCGTCGGCGTCCAGCAAAGTTTTGGTTAAAGTTTTAGTTACAGTTTTTATAACTTAAGTTATGAATGGTGTACATTCATGTGACTTGGCATATGGGTAGACGACATGGGTACTGATCAAATAAGCATGATTTGAAGGTTGTGTGCATACTAATTAGCTTATTTGCATAACAATGAAAATATTGTTCATGTTTTGGTTACATTTTTTGGTTATAAGTTTTTTGTTAAAGTTTTCATAACTTATGAATGATGTACATTTATGTGACTAGGCATAGGGTAGAGGACATGGGTACTGTTCAAATGAGCATGATTGAGGGGTTGTGTGTGCATACTAATTAGCTTATTTGCATAACAATGCAAATATTAGTATCCATGATATCTCTTAAATTAAAGTGGATGTGGGGATTTTGTTTGCACAAATGATCATATATGTAAAGAGTATTGTCTACACTGAATGATGAGGTGAAGTGTGCATATTAATAAGGTTATTTGCATAACAATATACTCGTACAAAATGTTTAACATTCATGAGCGCATAACTTAAGTTATGAATAATGTACATTCATGTAACTTCGCACAGAGGTAGAAGACATGGGTACTGTTCAAATAAGCATGATTGGGGGGTTGTGTGTGCATACTAATTAGCTTATTTGCATAACAATGAAAATATTTGTATCTATGATTTATCATAAATTAAAGTGGGAGTGAAGATTTTGTTTGCACAAATGATCATATATGTGAAGAGCATTGTCTACACTTAATGGTAAGATGTAATATGCATGTTAATCAGGTTATTTGCATAACAATAGACTTTCGCATAAAATATTTACCTTTTGCATAAAATATTTAACTTTTAGATAATAACTTGTTACTTGTTACAGGGATAGAGAACATAGCTACTGTTCAAATGAACATGATTTGGGGTTGTGTGTTGCTACTAATATTAGCTTATTTGCATAACAATAAACATATTTGTCAAATTAAAGTATTGGTTAAAAGTTTTTCGTTAAACTTTTCATAACTTATGTTATGAACAGTGTACATTTATGTACTTAGCATAGAAGAACTTTTCAAGTGAGCATGATTAGGGGTTGTGTGCACACTAATTAGCTTATTTGCATAACAATGAACATATTTGTATCTGTGATATCTCTTAGATTAAAGTGGATGTGGGGATTTTGTTTGCACAAAAGATCATATATGTGAAGAGCATTGTCTACACTTAATGCTGAAGTGAAGTGTGCGTATTAGTTATGTTTCTTGCATAACAATAGACTTTCGTACAAAATGATTAACATTTATAAGCGCATAACTTAAGTTATGAATGGTGTACATTCATGTAACGTGGCACATGGGTAGAGGACATGGGTACTGTTCAAATAAGCATGATTTGAGGTTGTGTGTGCATATTAATTAGGTTACTTGCATAACAATAGACTCGTACAAAATGTTTAACATTCATTAGCGTATAACTTAAGTTATGAATGGTGTACATTCATGTAACGTGGCACATCATGGTTAAAGGACATGGGTACTGTTCAAATAAGCATGATTGAGGGTTGCGTGTGCATACTAATTTGACTTATTTGCATAACAATACAAATATCTCTTAAATTGAAGTGGGAGTGGAGATTTGTTTTACACAAATGATCATATATGTGAAAAGCATTGTCTACACTCAATGGTGAGGTATAGTGTGCATATTAATTAGGTTATTTGCATAACAATAGACTTGGGTACAGAATATTTAACCTGAGATAATAACTTGCTATTTGGTTCGGTGGTAGAGGACATTGGTACTGTTCATTTGAGCATATTTGGGGGATTATGTGTGCATAATAGTTAGCCTATTTGCACAGCAATAAAAATATTTGTATATGTTGTATCTCTTGAATTAAAGTGGGTATGATGATTTTGCTTAAACAAATGATCATACAGTATATGTAAAGGACATTGTTTACACTTATTGGTGAGGCATAGTGTGCATTTGCTGCAATATGTTTGACCGGAGATAAAAAAATATGTATAGCTTATGGCTTACTAACTTCACATTTCTAGTTTTGTTATGATATTGACATTCCTGACATGAATAGCAATTAAAATGTTTGTCTTTTCATGAACAAAGAAGCAAATAAAAGTGTCATCGCTTTAAAGAATGTTCAATTAGGGGTTTGGGAAATATAAACCATAAGCAGAATGTGGAGTAGAAGATGACATGATGATAAAGTAGCTGAAGGAATTAGGATGAGGTCATGTGGGACAGGGTGGAATTGTATGTTATGGCAGGGTGCGTTGGGATGTTGGTCAGGATGTGTTGGCATGTTAGACATGGTGGATTGGTATGTAGAACAGGGTGGGTTGGCATGTGGAACAGGTGGGTTGGCATGTGGAACAGGGTGGGTTGGCATGTGGAACAGGGTGGGTCGACATGTGGGATTGGGCGGAATGACATGTGATGGGATGTCATCTGGATTTCAGTTGTGATTGCATATGGGTCTTGCAAGTGGTGGAATGACATACAGTATCTGGTTTTCAGGTGTGATTGCATGGAGTATAGACGTGGGATGACATTTGGGACAGGTTGGGATGGAATGTGGGACAGTCTAGAATATGCATTATTATAGCGGTGAGGGGATTTGTATCGTTTCCAATGTCTAGTTTGTCATGCCTTGAAGCAATATTGTTTCGCATAATTTTGCTTTAGTGTTATTGTACTTTTTTATGCTGCTTGACTTTGCTTGACACACATATTTTTTTTAAATTGGAGTTGTATTACAATCCAAGATGTAGTTATGGGAATGTGTAGGGGCTTGAAGCGGGTACAGGTTGGAAAGGGGGTTGGGTGGCATTCTTTCATTGACATTGACAAGTCAGGGCCTCTCCTTTCTTTGTTATTCAATTGATAGAACCAAAAGAGGTGTTGTAGTTATAAAGACTGCTAGATTTACATGTTTTCTGAGTTACTTTAACTTTTTTGTCTTAAAATATCTTGGAATATCTTAAAATATCTTGAAATATTTTGAAGCTTGTAGCGCAAATGAAAATGTAAGTACATCTTTCAAAGCACAAGTAATTTGAAATCATGTGCCCCTACTACCCTATTTCTGTATATACTTTTCTCTATAAGCCCATTCTCTACACTAGCTTTGAATAGTCAAGCATACTGTCCTTCCGACAGTCCTGGTAGCATTCAGAAATCTTATTTCGTTAAGGAAATTTGTTAATTAAAAGTTTGGTATCTTTTAGAAACGACTGAAATCAGACTTGCTGTGACATCACAGCCTCAGATTCCTTAAAGTCTTTATATATTCTATCATATTTTGTCATGCGATTTTGTGGCTTAAAAACCATTGTATATGTAAGGAAAGTAGTAAAACAGAATCTTGAAAGGGTAATTATAATTTAACACCTAAACAAAGCTCGAAGAAAAATAATTCCAAATAGTAAAAACTTTCAATCAATTTTCTTTAAAACACATTAACAATTGTTGATAATGTGGTTCTATAAAGAAAACTTTTAGTTTAATGACTGGGCTCCACAGCTGCAGGCCGTGCTACAAATCCACAACAAAGAGATACAAGCACAAATGAACGAGGAACGAGTACGGACAAACCCTCTATATTAGACTTACAACACCAGTCATTTCTACATAGATAAAACAGAGCCTTCAACTTGAATATCTCCTTAACCGAATACGATATTGAAGTAGTTTCTTCACCATTTTGTTTCTTTTCAATTCCTCTTTCATGTAAAATAAACTTGCTTGACCACTGAACTAATCCTTTAAAGTCCGGTCTATATATATACACATTAAAAGTATATGGTGCATTATGGGAACATGCATCAAATTAAATGAATTTAAAATTAAAATCTTTAATTTTAAAGAAGTGAGCCCTTCGAATTACTCCCTGACTGTTTCTCTGCTTCTACCTGCCCACAAAAAAACAAGTATTGATTAAAGATCTATGGACAGGTGTCATATAGCAATAACATCAATCATGAAAATAATCCCCAAAAAGTAACATATAGCGACCATTTTACTGCTGCATTTTGAATTTTCAGGCCTTATTATGATAAGTTCTCTTATCCGGCTCCCCTGCCCCTCTCTGATCCACTTGCAACATCAATCTCTCCATCAAGCATATATTATTAACCTGTCCCCTCTACCAGAACTTCAGATCTCTTCTCTCCTCACTCTCCTCAATATCGGACCAATTCGAAAACAATTCTTCCTCAAACATCATCAACTTCCTACGCAACAACAACCTCTTCCACCACATATAATCTCCTCCCATTCTACACCTAACCTTATACACCCCCTTCCTTTTCACCTATTTTTTTTCTCTCCCATATTCAGCTTTCCCCTTTATCTCCCTTACAAACCTTCCATCTCCTCACTATCCTTACTCTCACGCCATTATTTATTTACACCCTCTTGGCACAGTTGACTCTCACTGTCGCGGTGCCGTTAAACATCAACAAACCAAACCTTATAACAAATTATGCAAATTGATAGAAATTGAGACATAGTATCAAGTTAACCTATTGTTTTTAATCCTCCAAGAACGTTTTAAATCTCCATCATACCTTTATTCAAATTTAGCAGGCGAAAATAGTTTTGATTTTTAGTGACTGACATTTTGGAGAGAAAGCATTACTTTAAAGATATTTAGCATTCTTATATACATCAAAACTTTTGCGTATATTTTAATTATATCTTATTTTTGCATATATTTTAATTAGCCATGTATGGGAAACTACGGGTGCTTTTGACATAATCAAAAGACATTCTGTTCAGCACTTAGGAATCTTTGTGGTGAATACACCATCTCTATCTGTTCATAAACACATCTAAATCAGGTATTTGTTCTATAACACATCATGCTAAGATCCAACATGCTATTATTCATAGTTCTTATCATTAGTATTTTTGCTGTTGAAAATCTTCATAGGTTCTTTAATATGGAATGTAGAATGCAATGACATGTCGGTCATCAGGTCATAGATAGTGGGATGGCATGTGGATCACAGGTGGGGTGGCATGCGGATCATAGGTGGGATGGCATGTGTATCATGGTGAGGGTGGCATGTGGATCATAGGTGGGATGGCATGTGGGTCATAGGTGGGGTGGCATATGGGTCATAGGTAAGATGGCATTCGGTTATAGGTGGGTGGTATGTGGATCATAGGTGGAATGGCATATGGGACGTAGCTGAAATGGCATGTGGGTAATAGGCGGAATGGCATATGGGGCGTAGCTGAGATGACACGTGGGTCATAGATGGGATGGTATGTGCGTCATAGATGGGATGGCATATGGATACAGTTCGGGGGAACGGTATTGGACAAAGGGTGGGTTTGTGTATAAGAAATTGGGTGATATGAAATGTGGGACATAGGGTAGAATGGCATATGGTACATATAATGTGATGGCACAGATAATACGTCACATTGGACACGTGATAGGAAGGAGAGTTGGGTGGTCTATATGGTTCATAAGATGGAATGGCATATGGGGCATAGGGTGAGACGTCATATGGGAATTGATTGGGATGAAAGGTAAAGAGTAGGATTGCGTATAATGGAATATCATATGGGACATCGCGTGAGTTGGTATATGGGACGAAGTGGGATGGCATGTGTGAGATGGTGGATATGATGGCGGACATGTAGAAAACAGGGTGGGTTCTGAGACACAGCATTGTATGGAAAATGGATGGGATGGAATGCGTGGCACAGTATTGCATGGCATATGGGAAATGGATGAGATGGAATGCGAGGCACAGTATTGTATGGCATATGGGAAATGGATGAGATGGAATGCGAGGCACATTATTGTATGGCATATAGGAAATGGGTGAGATGGAATGCGAGGCACAGTATTGCATGGCATATGGGAAATGGATGGTATGGAATATGAGGCACAGTATTGTATGGCATATGGGAAATGGATGAGATGGAATGTGAGGCACAGTATTGTATGGCATATGGGAAATGGATGAGATGGAATGTGATGCATAGTATTGTACGGCATATGGGAAATGGATGAGATGGAATGTGATGCACAGTATTGTATGGCATATGGGAAATGGATGAGATAGAATGCGAGGCACAGTATTGTATGGCATATGGGGCATAAAATGGGTTGGGTGTTACATAGATTTGAATCACGTATACGCGCATAGGGAGCGACGACATGTGTAACGTATGGTGGCTGGGTCGATGATGAATGTGAAATGGACTGAGATGGGAAATAGGAAATAATACAAGTGGGGGATGCATGATAATGGATAGAGGGTTGCATTGCTATACGAAAAATGGTCGAGTATAATGTGGGACAGTTTGGGATGGTATAGTGGGTGTAATGGCGAACGTGTATAAGACATAAAGTTTGCTGTCATATGGAACATAATTTGGAATGGCGTATGGGACAAGGGTGGTATGACTTATGGCGCATAGCATGGAATTGCATATGAGGCATAAGGTGAGATGGATGGCATATAGTACATAGATTGAAATGCCATGTGAAGCATACTGGCATGTGGGACATGTATGTTGAGCATAAATGGTAGATAGAAAATATTTTAGATAGAGGATGGGATTGATTAAAAGAGAAAGGGTGGGATATCATGTGGAGCATGAGGTGGGTTGGCATAAGAGACGTGGGGTGGCATAAAGGGGATAGTGCGCGTACGACATGGATGGCATATGGTACTTAAGTTTAAATGTCACATGGAGCATGTGGGTCGTATGCTGCGATAGAAAATATTGGATCGAGGGTGGAATTTATTATACGACATAGGGTGGTATATTATATGGGACATATAGTGTGGAATGTCATATGGGACAAGGGTGATATGTCACATTGTAGAATGTCATTTGAAGAGAGTGATTTGTATATGATAATGAGTTTGGCGTACACTTATGCGACATAGCGTAGGTTGTCATATGAGACATGTGGTGGGATGGGACATATGGTGAAATGGCATATGGGACATAGGAGTGTGTTGTCATATGGGACATAGGGTGGATTAGGGGCATATGGTTGGGATGGTATGCGGGACATAGAATAGGATGGTATGTGAGACAAAATGGTGGGATGGAACATACTGGATAAAGGTGGGATTGCGTATAAGAAAGAGTTAGATATCATTTTGGACATTGGATATGGGATAGGGTGGCATGTGTAGTATATATATATAGAGAGAGAGGCAGCGATGGCGTACACAGGATGGGTTGGGTGAAAGTATAACACTGGATAGTATATGGGCATAAGATGAGATAAAGAGCTGGATGGTACATAGTTGGAATGGCATGTGGGGCATAGGGTGCGATGGAATGTGTGACATAGGGGTGACATAGTGTTTTGGACATGAATGGAAGGTATTGCATAAGGGTGATATTGCGTATAAAAAATATGTCTAGTTTGAAATATTATATGTAATATTGGGTGGATCGACATATGGAATTAGGTGATATGCATAGGATAGTGGATTTGGCATACACGTATGCAACATACAGTGGTATGTCATATAGGACATAGTTTGGGATGGGACATATGATGAGATAGCATATGGGAAATAAAATGGGATGACATTTATGACATATGGTGGGATGGCACGTGGAACATAGGGAACAAAGTAGGATGACATGTGTGAGATGGTGGATATCGCGTACATGTATAATAAAGAGGGTGGGTTGTAATATGAGTCATGATTGGAATGGCATATGGGACATGGATGGGAGGGTATATGAGGCATGATATTGTATTGTAAATACATATATTGTAATACAATATTGTATATTGTAAGGTGGGACATACCGGGTCGGATGTCATATGGTACATAGGTTTTAGTGACGTATGGGGCATAGGGTGCGATGACACGGGTGACGTATTGTGGCTGGATCGATGGCGTATGCGACATGGGCTAAAATATTAAATGGGAAATAGGGTGGGGTGGAAGATATTGGACATGTATGGGATTGCGTACAAATGATAAGATATAGGCAGGGGTATCATAGGACCAGAGACCTAAATAGCAGGTTCCTGGTAGGACATAGGATGAACTGGCATATGGGACAGGGTGGGATGGAATAGTGGGTGTGATGGCGGACATGTCTAAAACAGAATAACAATATGGACATAGGATGGTTTATGGCATAAGGTGGTATGGAGGTTCGGATCATATATGGGACATAGGGTGGGATATCATATGGGTAGGGATGCTACTTGGTATGGAGGTTGGGATGGCATAGCTTGTCTCTTAAGCTCTCTCTTATGCTTAGTTTATTTTAAGGTATGATGAGGTATAATTTTAATATTTACCAAAAGATATTGAAAAACCTTGAATTTCAAAATTTTGAAATTTTTAATAAATGCAAAAGTTGTTGTTTCAATTCCTGTTCATTGTAGCCAGATTCTTCCATTCAAAATATTTGAGGGAAGGACCGAAAAAAGATCATCATACTATACAAACACTTTAAAATGCAATTAGGAAATCTTTAACATTCCATATCTTCTGAATGGAATATGTATCAACTTGATTTGTGTACCAAATTGGATCTAAAAGTATGCTTTTTCAAATAAAATTTTACAAAAAACCATGGGAATATTCCTTTAGGTTGCGACTTGAGGAGGTTGCGACTTGAGGAGGTTGCGACCTGAGGAGGTTGCGACCTGAGGAGGTTGCGACCTGAGGAGGTTGCGACCTGAGGAGGTTGCGACCTGAGGAGGTTGCGACCTGAGGAGGTTGCGACCTGAGGAGGTTGCGACCTTGCGACCTGAGGAGGTTGCGACCTGAGGAGGTTGCGACCTGAGGAGGTTGCGACCTGAGGAGGTTGCGACCTGAGGAGGTTGCGACCTGAGGAGGTTGCGACCTGAGGAGGTTGCGACCTGAGGAGGTTGCGACCTGAGGAGGTTGCGACCTGAGGAGGTTGCGACCTGAGGAGGTTGCGACCTGAGGAGGTTGCGACCTGAGGAGGTTGCGACCTGAGGAGGTTGCGACCTGAGGAGGTTGCGACCTGAGGAGGTTGCGACCTGAGGAGGTTGCGACCTGAGGAGGTTGCGACCTGAGGAGGTTGCGACCTGAGGAGGTTGCGACCTGAGGAGGTTGCGACCTGAGGAGGCTGCGACCTGAGGAGGCTGCGACCTGAGGAGGCTGCGACCTGAGGAGGCTGCGACCGGAGGAGGAGGCGGCGACCGGAGGAGGAGGCGGCGACCGGAGGAGGAGGCGGCGACCGGAGGAGGAGGCGGCGACCGGAGGAGGAGGCGGCGACCGGAGGAGGAGGCGGCGACCGGAGGAGGAGGCGGCGACCTGAGGAGGAGGCGGCGACCGAGGAGGAGGCGGCGACCCGAGGAGGAGGCGGCGACCCGAGGAGGAGGCGGCGACCCGAGGAGGAGGCGGCGACCCGAGGAGGAGGCGGCGACCCGAGGAGGAGGCGGCGACCCGAGGAGGAGGCGGCGGAGGAGAGGCGGCGACCGAGGAGGAGGCGGCGACCCGAGGCGGCGACCCGAGGAGGAGGCGGCGACCCGAGGAGGAGGCGGCGACCCGAGGAGGAGGAGGCGGCGACCGAGGAGGAGGAGGCGGCGACCCGAGGAGGAGGAGGCGGCGACCCGAGGAGGAGGAGGCGGCGACCCGAGGAGGAGGAGGCGGCGACCTGAGGAGGAGGAGGCGGCGACCCGAGGAGGAGGAGGCGGCGACCTGAGGAGGAGGAGGCGGCGACCCGAGGAGGAGGAGGCTGCGACCCGAGGAGGAGGAGGCTGCGACCCGAGGAGGAGGAGGCTGCGACCCGAGGAGGAGGAGGCTGCGACCGAGGAGGAGGAGGCTGCGACCCGAGGAGGAGGAGGCTGCGACCCGAGGAGGAGGAGGCTGCGACCCGAGGAGGAGGAGGCTGCGACCCGAGGAGGAGGAGGCTGCGACCGAGGAGGAGGAGGCTGCGACCCGAGGAGGAGGAGGCTGCGACCCGAGGAGGAGGAGGCTGCGACCCGAGGAGGAGGAGGCTGCGACCGAGGAGGAGGAGGCTGCGACCCGAGGAGGAGGAGGCTGCGACCCGAGGAGGAGGAGGCTGCGACCGAGGAGGAGGAGGCTGCGACCCGAGGAGGAGGAGGCTGCGACCCGAGGAGGAGGAGGCTGCGACCCGAGGAGGAGGAGGCTGCGACCCGAGGAGGAGGAGGCTGCGACCCGAGGAGGAGGAGGCTGCGACCCGAGGAGGAGGAGGCTGCGACCCGAGGAGGAGGAGGCTGCGACCCGAGGAGGAGGAGGCTGCGACCCGAGGAGGAGGAGGCTGCGACCCGAGGAGGAGGAGGCTGCACCGACCCGAGGAGGAGGAGGCTGCGACCCGAGGAGGAGGAGGCTGCGACCCGAGGAGGAGGAGGCTGCGACCCGAGGAGGAGGAGGAGGCTGCGACCCGAGGAGGAGGAGGCGGCGACCCGAGGAGGAGGAGGCGGCGACCCGAGGAGGAGGAGGCGGCGACCCGAGGAGGAGGAGGCGGCGACCGAGGAGGAGGAGGCGGCGGAGGAGGAGGAGGCGGCGACCCGAGGAGGAGGAGGCGGCGACCCGAGGAGGAGGAGGCGGCGACCCGAGGAGGAGGAGGCGGCGACCCGAGGAGGAGGAGGCGGCGACCCGAGGAGGAGGAGGCGGCGACCCGAGGAGGAGGAGGCGGCGACCCGAGGAGGAGGAGGCGGCGACCCGAGGAGGAGGAGGCGGCGACCGAGGAGGAGGAGGCGGCGACCCGAGGAGGAGGAGGCGGCGACCGGAGGAGGAGGAGGCGGCGACCTGAGGAGGAGGAGGCGGCGACCCGAGGAGGAGGAGGCGGCGACCTGAGGAGGAGGAGGCGGCGAGGAGGAGGAGGAGGAGGCGGCGACCCGAGGAGGAGGAGGCGGCGACCCGAGGAGGAGGAGGCGGCGACCTGAGGAGGAGGAGGCGGCGACCCGAGGAGGAGGAGGCGGCGACCCGAGGAGGAGGAGGCGGCGACCTGAGGAGGAGGAGGCGGCGACCTGAGGAGGAGGAGGCGGCGACCCGAGGAGGAGGAGGCGGCGACCCGAGGAGGAGGAGGCGGCGACCTGAGGAGGAGGAGGCGGCGACCTGAGGAGGAGGAGGCGGCGACCCGAGGAGGAGGAGGCGGCGACCTGAGGAGGAGGAGGCGGCGACCCGAGGAGGAGGAGGCGGCGACCCGAGGAGGAGGAGGCGGCGACCCGAGGAGGAGGAGGCGGCGACCCGAGGAGGAGGAGGCGGCGACCCGAGGAGGAGGAGGCGAGGAGGAGGAGGAGGCGGCGACCGAGGAGGAGGGAGGCGGCGACCTGAGGAGGAGGAGGCGGCGAGGAGGAGGAGGCGGCGACCTGAGGAGGAGGCGGCGACCCGAGGAGGAGGCGGCGACCCGAGGAGGAGGCGGCGACCTGAGGAGGAGGCGGCGACCCGAGGAGGAGGCGGCGACCCGAGGAGGAGGCGGCGACCTGAGGAGGAGGCGGCGACCGAGGAGGAGGCGGCGACCCGAGGAGGAGGCGGCGACCCGAGGAGGAGGCGGCGACCCGAGGAGGAGGCGGCGACCCGAGGAGGAGGCGGCGACCCGAGGAGGAGGCGGCGACCCGAGGAGGAGGCGGCGACCCGAGGAGGAGGCGGCGACCCGAGGAGGAGGCGGCGACCCGAGGAGGAGGCGGCGACCCGAGGAGGAGGCGGCGACCCGAGGAGGAGGCGGCGACCCGAGGAGGAGGCGGCGACCCGAGGAGGAGGCGGCGACCCGAGGAGGAGGCGGCGTGAGGAGGAGGCGGCGACCCGAGGAGGAGGCGGCGACCGAGGAGGAGGCGGCGACCCGAGGAGGCGGCGACCCGAGGAGGAGGCGGCGAGGAGGAGGCGGCGACCCGAGGAGGAGGCGGCGACCCGAGGAGGAGGCGGCGACCCGAGGAGGAGGCGGCGACCCGAGGAGGAGGCGGCGGAGGAGGCGGCGACCTGAGGAGGAGGCGGCGACCCGAGGAGGAGGCGGCGACCCGAGGAGGAGGCGGCGACCCGAGGAGGAGGCGGCGACCCGAGGAGGAGGCGGCGACCTGAGGAGGAGGCGGCGACCCGAGGAGGAGGCGGCGACCCGAGGAGGAGGCGGCGACCCGAGGAGGAGGCGGCGACCCGAGGAGGAGGCGGCGACCGAGGAGGAGGCGGCGACCCGAGGAGGAGGCGGCGACCCGAGGAGGAGGCGGCGACCCGAGGAGGAGGCGGCGACCCGAGGAGGAGGCGGCGACCCGAGGAGGAGGCGGCGACCCGAGGAGGAGGCGGCGACCCGAGGAGGAGGCGGCGACCCTGAGGAGGAGGCGGCGACCCGAGGAGGAGGCTGCGACCCGAGGAGGAGGAGGCTGCGACCCGAGGAGGAGGCGGCGACCCGAGGAGGAGGCTGCGACCGAGGAGGAGGAGGCTGCGACCTGAGGAGGAGGAGGCGGCGACCCGAGGAGGAGGCTGCGACCTGAGGAGGAGGAGGCTGCGACCCGAGGAGGAGGAGGCTGCGACCCGAGGAGGAGGAGGCTGCGACCCGAGGAGGAGGAGGCTGCGACCCGAGGAGGAGGAGGCTGCGACCCGAGGAGGAGGAGGCTGCGACCCGAGGAGGAGGAGGCTGCGACCCTGAGGAGGAGGAGGAGGCTGCGACCTGAGGAGGAGGGAGGCTGCGACCCGAGGAGGAGGAGGCGGCGACCCGAGGAGGAGGAGGCGGCGACCCGAGGAGGAGGAGGCGGCGACCCGAGGAGGAGGAGGCGGCGACCCTGAGGAGGAGGAGGAGGCGGCGACCTGAGGAGGAGGAGGCGGCGACCCGAGGAGGAGGAGGCGGCGACCCGAGGAGGAGGAGGCGGCGACCCGAGGAGGAGGAGGCGGCGACCCTGAGGAGGAGGAGGCGGCGACCCGAGGAGGAGGAGGCGGCGACCCGAGGAGGAGGAGGCGGCGACCCGAGGAGGAGGAGGCGGCGACCCGAGGAGGAGGAGGCGGCGACCCGAGGAGGAGGAGGCGGCGACCCGAGGAGGAGGAGGCGGCGACCCGAGGAGGAGGAGGCGGCGACCTGAGGAGGAGGAGGCGGCGACCTGAGGAGGAGGAGGCGGCGACCCGAGGAGGAGGAGGCGGCGACCCGAGGAGGAGGAGGCGGCGACCCGAGGAGGAGGAGGCGGCGACCCGAGGAGGAGGAGGCGGCGACCCGAGGAGGAGGAGGCGGCGACCCGAGGAGGAGGAGGCGGCGACCGGAGGAGGAGGAGGCGGCGACCCGAGGAGGAGGAGGCGGCGACCCGAGGAGGAGGAGGCGGCGACCCGAGGAGGAGGAG
Source organism: Chiridota heheva (assembly GCA_020152595.1). Taxonomy (NCBI): domain Eukaryota; kingdom Metazoa; phylum Echinodermata; class Holothuroidea; order Apodida; family Chiridotidae; genus Chiridota; species Chiridota heheva. The sequence goes on from JAIGNY010003169.1 coordinate 529,913, forward strand.
GCGGCGACCCGAGGAGGAGGAGGCGGCGACCCGAGGAGGAGGAGGCGGCGACCCGAGGAGGAGGAGGCGGCGACCCGAGGAGGAGGAGGCGGCGACCCGAGGAGGAGGAGGCGGCGACCCGAGGAGGAGGAGGCGGCGACCCGAGGAGGAGGAGGCGGCGACCCGAGGAGGAGGAGGCGGCGACCCGAGGAGGAGGAGGCGGCGACCCTGAGGAGGAGGAGGCGGCGACCCGAGGAGGAGGCGGCGACCCGAGGAGGAGGAGGCGGCGACGAGGAGGAGGAGGAGGCGGCGACCCGGAGGAGGAGGCGGCGACCCGAGGAGGAGGCGGCGACCGAGGAGGAGGAGGCGGCGACCCGAGGAGGAGGCGGCGACCCGAGGAGGAGGCGGCGACCGGGAGGAGGAGGCGGCGACCGAGGAGGAGGCGGCGACCCGAGGAGGAGGCGGCGACCCGAGGAGGAGGCGGCGACCGGAGGAGGAGGCGGCGACCCGAGGAGGAGGCGGCGACCTGAGGAGGAGGCGGCGACCCGGAGGAGGAGGAGGCGGCGACCCGAGGAGGAGGCGGCGACCCGAGGAGGAGGCGGCGACCTGAGGAGGAGGCGGCGACCCGAGGAGGCGGCGAGGAGGAGGCGGCGACCCGAGGAGGAGGAGGCGGCGACCTGAGGAGGAGGCGGCGACCTGAGGAGGAGGCGGCGACCCGAGGAGGAGGAGGCGGCGACCCGAGGAGGAGGAGGCGGCGACCCGAGGAGGAGGCGGCGACCTGAGGAGGAGGCGGCGACCCGAGGAGGAGGCGGCGACCCGAGGAGGAGGCGGCGACCTGAGGAGGAGGCGGCGACCGAGGAGGAGGCGGCGACCCGAGGAGGAGGCGGCGACCCGAGGAGGAGGCGGCGACCCGAGGAGGCGGCGGCGACCCGAGGAGGCGGCGACCCGAGGCGGCGGCGACTTGAGGAGGCGGCGACTGGCGAGTGGCGGTGGCGGTGGCGAGTGGCGTTGGCGAGTGGCGGTGGCGAGTGGCGGTGGCGAGTGGCGGTGGCGAGCGGCGGTGGCGGTGGCGAGCGGCGGTGGCGAGTGGCGTTGGCGAGCGGCGGTGGCGGTGGCGAGCGGCGGTGGCGAGTGGTGGCGAGCCGTGGCGAGCGGTGGCGAGTGGTGGCGAGCAATGGCGAGCAGTTTCGAGCACTGGCGAGCAGTATGCGAAAGTGCGCGCGTGTATTGTGTGTTAGAGTGCGCGCATAATGTCTGCGGGGAGTGCGCGCGTAGTATATGTAATAAGGCGGGTGTTGTATGTGTGGAAATGCGCGCGTTGTGTCTATGGGGAGTGCGCGTTCTGTGTCTGTAGGAGTGCGCGCGGTTTATATCTATTTAAGTTCGCACGTAATAGTTTTTGAAGTGCTCGCGTTGTGTAAATGGAAGTGCGCGCGTTGGGTTTGTTGGAGTGCGCGCGTTGGGTTCGTGTGGTGCGCGCGTTTTTCTTTGAATGCGCGCGTATGCGTATGGTTAGGAAAGCGCGCCTTTGCCCTGAAAAGCGTGCGTATTTTTTGGAAAGCGCGCTTATCCTTTAGAAAGCCCGCGTATGCCATTGAAAGTGCGCGTATGCTCCGGGAAGCGCGCGTATGCCCTCGAAAGTGCGCGTATTCTATGGAAAGCGTGCGTATACTAAAGAAAGCGCGCGTATGTTCCGGAAATGGTCCAGGGAAGCGCGCGTAGGGTCCTTGGCGGGCACGCAGTGTACTTGGAAGGAGTGCATGATCGCTGAAAGCCACATGACTTAATTAAAGTCACATGACTTAAAGCCACACGACTTAAAGCCACACGACTTAAAGCCACACAACTTAAAACCACACAACTTAAAGCCACACGACTTAAAGCCACACGACTTAAAGCCACAGGACTTAAAGCCATACGACTTAAAGCCACACGACCTAAAGCCACACGATTTAAAGCCACACGACTTAAAGCCACACGACTTAAAGCCACACGACGACATAAAGCCACACGAAGTCATACGACTTTAGTCACAATTTCAATTTGTAAGTTTTTCTTTAACCAACCAAGCAACTCTTTTATCTATTTGCTTTTTAATTAAGGGAACACTAAACCGAATGGTGGGGGCGCTTGTGTATGCAAATTTCACAGATACATTCTCCACAACAGATCAATTTCATGCCTCAATAGCCCACAGACGTGAGGGCTAAGTTTACTTGAATATTCATAATACCCAGAATTTGCTATACCGTTGCGTTGATTAGCATTTGATTTGATAAAAATACGTCCACACTTTTTGGTATAGTGCCCCTTGAATTATGTCGCGAAAATGATGGGAAAGACTAATCTTGCTCAAACTTGATTGTGAATTGTGTATTGTGAATATATATTGAAATACGCCCATTAAAAACAAAACATTTACAAAAGAAAATTACACAAATACATCACAAATTTGTATTTTGATGAAAGTGACAAAATCTCTCATACAAATTGGTTAAACATTGACAATTTGACAGCGTTTTTCAAACTCCTTAAAAAGCAACAATATGAAATTATACTTCCTTGAAGTTGTGCAGCAAATTATGTTTGAGTCGTTGCCACCCCCTTCCCCCCCCCCCCCCTATCATCGATGCTGCCACAATACGTCACCCATATCATCGCACCATATGCCTAATACGGTCACTATAACCTATGTACCATTTGACATCCGACACTTGAGTCTATCCCACCATATGTTCCATATACCATACAATATTATGCCTCATATACCCTCCCATCCATATCTCATTTGCTATTTCACCCATGACTCATATTACAACCCAACCTCTGTATTATACATGTACGCAATCATATCCACCATACAACACATGTCATCCCACTTTGTCCCCTATGTTCCACGTGCCATCCCACCCTATGTCCTACATGTCATCCCAATATAATTCACATGTCATCATATGTCTCTACCCAAACTATGTCCCATATGATATCCCACGCTATGTCGCATACATAAATGCCAAATCCACTATCCCATGCATATCACCTTCTATGCCGACCAATTCCCATATGATATTTCAAGCTATTTCGTATACGCCATCTCACCCTTATGCAATACCTTTCATAGTGTTCAAAACACTATGCCACCCCTACGTCTCACATTCCACTATGCCCCATATGTCATTCCAACTCTTCCAACTCTTTACCTCGTCTTATGTCCATATACTATCCAATGTTATGCTCCCACGCAACCCATCCTTTATTTGTATGTCATCGTACCCTCTATACACATGCCACCCTATCCCACATCCAAACCCACCCAATGTCCCACATGGTATCTAACTCTTTTCTAATACGCATTCCCACCTTTATCCAGTATGTTCCATTCCACCCTTTGTCTCGCATGCCATCCAACCCTATGCCCCTAATGACAAACCAACCTATGTCCCGTATGACAACACACCCTATGTCCCATATGCCATTTCACCATATGTTCCATCCCAAACCATGTCCCACATGACAACCCACGCTATGTCGCATACGTGTACGCCAAACCCAGTGTCATGTATACGTCACCCTGCTCCATGTGACATTCCACCCTGTGTCCAATGTGACATTTCATCCCTCCTCCTCCCCCTCCCTCCTTCAAATGATAACGGTCTAACGAATTGATTTTGAAGAGTCAGATTCCATGGCATTTTTTTCCGGAAATCTTCAATTTTCGAGAAACCTTTAATTTTCGAAATGTTTTCTTTATTTTCGGGAATTTATTTTCAATTTTCGGAAAATTTCCTTCAATGTTCCTGAAATTTCCTTCATTTTTGGGATATCGTCTTCATCTTCATGTTCGGGGAAATTATCGTAATTTTCGGAAAATTTCCTTCATTTTCAGGAATTTTTCATCATTACTTCCAATTTTCGTGAAAATTGTATCAACTTATACGTGAGATGTCCTTCATTTTCGATAATTTTTCTTCATGTTCGGGAATTTTGTATCAATTCTGGTGCTTCAATTTTTGTGAAATTTTCTTCATTTTCGGGAATTTTGTCTTCCTATTTGGGAAATTTTCATGAATTTTCGTAAAATTTTCTTCATTTTCGTGAAATTTTCTTTATTTTCGTGAAATTTGCTTCAATTTTCGTGAAATTTCCTCCATTTTTTGGAAATTTTACCAAAATTTCCGATCACCCCCTTTACAAATAGTGATAAGAGACCCGGCGTACATTTTTGTGGGTCTTTTGGGACAAAAATCAAATCCCCCCCCCTTCCCCGTTAATTTTAAATATCTACCTACGCCACTGCAGAATTGTCATTAGATTATGTCAAAAGCACCCATAGTTTCGAAATGTGGCTAATTAAAATATATATATATAAAATATATTTTATATATATATATATATATATATATATATATATATATATATATATATATATATATATATATATATATATATGTATATATATATATAAACACTTTATATACACTAAACATCTCTTTTAGGTTATGCTTTCTCTCTTAAACAGTTAAATGTCAGTCACTGAAAATCAAGACTTTTTTCTCCTGCTAAATTTGAATAAGGGGGTATAATGGAGATTCAAAACGTTGTTGGAGGATTAGAAAACAATAAGTTAGCTTGTTACTATGTCTCAATTTCTATAAAAATTTGCGTAATTCATCATAATAAGGCCTGAAAATTTAAAATGCAGCAGAGAAATGGTCGCTTTTTTAACCGAATATGTTACTTTTTGTTGTTGTTGCTGTTTTCATGGGTGATGTTGTTGAAATACTGTCCATAGATCTTAAATCAGTACTTGTTTTTTGTGGGCAGGTGGGAGGCCTACCGAAATAGTCGGGGAGTAATTCGAAGGGCTCACATCTTTAAAATTAAAGATTTTAAATTTAATTTGCATCAAATTTGATGCATGTTCCCATAATGCACCCTACTTCTCATATAATTTTACTGTGCCCTATAGACAAAAGGATTGCAGAAAATGTTACACGTTTTGACAATAAAAGAAATACACCGGTACCTATTTTTCAGAGGGGCGATCCACACTGCCCCTCTTCTCTATGCTCTATATTTTGTTCATTAAAACATACTTTTGTAGTGGCGTGGTGGGTTATGTTTTACTAGGGGGAAAGGGAATTTTGGCGTCCCCCCCCCCCGAAAAAAGCTCATAAGAGTAAAACATTGAGCACATAGAAGTAAATTGGCATGAACAGTTTAGAAAATTGCTTAAACTCAGTGTTTCGAATATAGGAATTGAATCGTCAAAGCCCGGGAAGGAGGCGAAACCTCCGGAAGCCCTGCTTCGGTCAAATTTCCCGATAATTGAAGAAAATTTCCCGATAATTGAAGAAAATTTCCCAAATATTAAAGAAAAATTTCAGAAAATGAAGGAAATTACCTGAAAATAAAAGAAATCTCCCGAAAATGAATGAAATTTCCTTAAAATTGAAGAAAAACTTTCCAACAAATGCCAAAAATTAAAGAAAACATTCCGAAAATGATGGAAATTTCACGAAAATGGATCCAAGTTTTACGAAAATAAAGGAAATTTTTCCGAAAACGAAGGAAATTTCACGAAAACGAACGAAATTTCACAAAAACGAACGAAATTTTACAAAAAATGAAGAAAACCTTTCAAAACCACTGTCGCCTGCTGTAAATTACATTTAATTAGACTTACATACGTTTGCCTGTTGTTATTTTATATGAGATAATTTTTGCACGATGATTATGCTGGAATCTTGCTGTGCCGTTGGTTGCACTAATATATGTGTGCGAGGAATAAAAAGACATTTTCTCGATTTCCATCTGATCTTGATCGGCGTTCGAAATGGGTTTCTGCTGTACGACGCAAGGGCTTTCAACCCGGGCTTTCAACCTACACACTAAAATTTGTAGCGAGCACTTTATATCAGGTATAGGCTTTGTTTGAGTGTAACAAACAATCCGATGACGTTAACGTTAAAGTTACTCTTCGTATACCGTGGGAAAATATAAATTACTGAAGGAAAATATCAAGAACAATCGGAAGCGAGCAAAAAAATTGCAATCAGTAAAATTCGCTGAACTGGTACTGTTAGGTTAGCATGTGGTTTGTTTGTTGTATACGAGTGTGTGAAGACGCGTGAAACGCAACAACGCCGCTGCCTGGTAAAATGGAGTCCAGTTGAATTAGAATTACGTGATAAGATATAGAAATTGCTATATGTCCATGGATTAATAATCCAGTACAAATCATGAAAATAGCTTAAATTCCTAAGCTTGTGTCCATCAAGCTCGGTTACAAATTAAACATTTTACAGCTTTTTGCTTTTTGTCGTGTTAATTTGCAAATCAATATGCAAATCGGTTTGATGTATGAACGGGCATACTAAGTATTTTCTTATTAATTCTTATTATGCACCACAATTATTTGAATGGGTGATTCTGTTTTTTGTTTTTGTTTTTTCCACCTACGTCTACCACCAACCAACATCTAGGAAAAGGCAATAGCATATTTTTAAAGACTGAAATTTAAGGAACGAAATAAAAATGATAATAATTACAATTTTTGAAATATTTGATATTTAAAATTTTGAATGTCAAAATATCCTCAGTTTGATAAACCTATGAAACTTAATGCAATTTTTCACCAAAAGCTAATTTGAAGAAAAAGAGAAAACATCTACAGCCTTCAGGAACAGGATGCCGCCGGGTGGAGGGGAGGGGGGGGTGCATTGGAGCCCGGGTTCAGTGGGCACCCAATATATACAGTACCTGATTATTTCTTTTGGCGACTAAAAAGTAAAACATCCATAAAAAAACAAAACATAACCACAAAAGCAGAGAAATCCGCAAAATAACGGTTACTTGAACTAAGAATATATACATATATAGTTTTGCCCTTTAGAAATATGATGGGCCCTAAGTTTGTACCCCAAGGCCTCGCGATTCTCTCATTTTCGGGAAATGTCGGGAAAATATCTTCACATTTTAAGAGATTTTCTTCAATTATTTTGGAAATGTAGACAAATTTTTCCACAAGTTACGATAGTTTCTCCAAATCTCACCATTTTGTATCAATTTTTTTAAATTTAATTTTAGTAATTTACCTCCCAACAGTTAAGAATGTATCAAAGAAGGCGAAATCCTCTTAGAGGAGCTGTTTTCCTTCTGTCCCCGCTTCCTACGCATCCAGTTCTTGAGTCTTGAAGATAAAAATCTCTTTTAGCTATTGAGTTATGGCTATATCAGGGTTTCATTAGTTCTTGAGTTTTGAAGATAAAAATCTCTTTGAGCTATTGAGTTATGGCTATATCAGGGTTTTATCAGTTGTCAGGTTGTTGAATTAAGCAAAAGTTGTGGTGTATGACTAGGCGAACAGCTTAAAATATTTTTGTAGTTTCTTAAATTTCTTTCCTAATTCTAAATTACTAAAAATCATGAAAAAATATACATTCTTGCTAGAATTTGTTTGGGCCCCGTATGTGATAATTAAAGACTCATTCAGTTTTGGTCAGAATTTGCTGCATCTGTTCAAAGAATTATAATAGAAACAGACAAAAATGGTTTACAAAAGAAAATATTATACGTTCGACCTGAAATACATTACAAAATTTGCATA
>JAIGNY010003169.1:542500-885000 GCA_020152595.1 Chiridota heheva
TTTCATTAATAATTATGAGGACATGAGGATTAAGCCCCAAGCATCCAGTGCGAACATGATGATTAAATCCCAAGCACCCAGTGCGCCTAATGATGAATAAGCCCTAAGCATTCAGAGTGCCCACTGCCCAATAATGATTAAACCCCGAGCACCCACAGTACCCAAGAAAATACATGTTATCTCAATGGACCATAGAAATACACATTACCTCAAAGGAAGAACCCAGAGACTCCACCTCACCTAGTCTCTTCAGGTATCCCGACCCATAACGCTGCAGTGCACTCTCTCCACTGGACTTTGTTTTTTGCAACTTGTCTGGCTTCTGTCCACGAGCTCCATCCATCACTTTCCTCCCCTTCTTGACTGTCCTTCTCCAGGTCGTTCTAGGACGACCAACCTTCCTTCTTCCCTCTGGTTTCCACGTCATGGCTGTCACACAGTGTTTAATAGTGCTCATGCGCATCACATGACCAATCCACCTCCACCTTCTTTTTACTTCAGTGCTGATTTTGTCATGTTTGGTGGTTCTCAGTATTTCATCGTTAGATATTACATATGGCCATCTGATCTTCAAAATTCTCCTGTAGCAATTGAACATGAGTTCCATCAGTACATATACTATTTAACTTCATAAATGCTACTTTTGCTTTCAAGATTCTGTTTTTGATATCTTCCTCGCCACCACCTTGTAAGCTTACTGTTGCACCAAGGTATCTGAACTTGTTTATTACATCTAGAGCCTAGCGCGCCCAATGAAAACTAAACCCCAAGAGCACCAAGTACGAAAATGAGGATTTAACCCACAAGTACCATGCGCACCCAATGAGGATTTAATCCAAGCACTCAGTGCGCCCAATGATGATTAAACCCCAAGCACACAGAGTGCCCAATTATGATTAAACCCCAAGCACCCAGAGTGTCCAAGAAAATACACGTTATCTCAATGGACCATAGAAATACACGTTAACTCAATGGAAGCACCTAGTACACCAAATGAGGGCCCCAAACATCCAATGCGCCCAATGAGGATTAAACCCCAATCACCCAGTGAGCCCAATGAGAATTAAACCACAAGCACCCAGTGAGCCCAATGAGAATTAAACCACAAGCACCCAGCGTGCCCAATGAAGATTTAACCACCCAGAGTGATCCAAGAAAATACACTTTATCTCAATAGACCCTGGAAATACACGTTAACCAATGGAGGATTAAACCCCTACTGGCATAGGTTTTGGAACCGTGGGGCACTGGGGAAACGTGGCCCCAACTTTTACGAAAAATGACAAAAGTGCCCCATCTGAAATTGAAAAGTGCCCCTCAATTACTGTCAAAGGTGCAAGAACTGGTGGATTTTGAGCACACTTAAAAAAATAAAAATATTACAAAAGTGCCCCTTTCAAAGTTAAATGCCCCTTAATTACTGATTCAATTGTAGGAAACTGGCAACTTTTGTCAGTCCCATTAACGGGGAAATGGGTTCCCATTGGAAAATTGCCCCTTCCTAAAAATAAAGTGCCACTTTTACTTTCGTTTATTATCTACAGACAGGGGGCGGGCATATGCATATGACTTTGGGAAGTTCCCCCTAAAAGGTCGTGCCCCTACTTTTCGAAAGCTTCCTACACCCCTGACTTCTGGACAAGTACATCAGCTTTTTGGCAAGTAAAGCAAAACGTCTCTTTTCCTTCTTTTACAATAGATTAACCAAGAAAATCTCTCCAACCAGTTTGAAGAGAAACTTCTTCTCTGCTGATGCATTGCTTCGGAGCTCCCAGGGCTTCGTCCTCTGGACCCCAGCCAAGGCTTCACCCCTATAGACCTCGCCAGGGCCCGTAAATGGGCACACGGTGTTACGCAGTAAAATTTATGGCGACAGGATTGGCGGTGGTGGGGGAAGTGATCTGTTCCCAACTGTTCTATATTGTGTGATTGTATAAACACATGTATTTCGTTTTTTAATTGGAAAAATTTGACTTCCACCCCCTACTGGGCTCGAAGTCAAGTTACGCCCCTGGCTGCAACGCCGGCCCGACCCGAAAGGCCCGGCCTCGATAAAGTACTAGCAGCAAGAAGGCAATTAAGGGGCCTTATGATTACATGATAAGAGGCCCCAAAGAGTCCGAATGAGGCACCGTATGAAAAAAAAACCGGGGCCTTACAATGACTATGATAAGGGGCCCCCGAATTACCTCAAAGGAGCTAACCTTCAAATGGATTGGGGAGAAGGGGAGGGGGGGGGTGCCTCTTTCAAGATAAAGCAATTTGGGCGTGATAACAAAAGATCGAATTGATATGTCTCAACGATTTACTAAAAGCCAACCTTTAAAACAAAAAGTAACGTTGATAAGAAAGAAGGGTACAGTCTTAGAAACCTCACTATCCGTAAATTCATTTTCATCCTTTTGAAGTAGGAAGCGCCGAATTATGTCCCATTTTGACCCCAACTTTTTTTCGTTCAGTTTTATTGTATGAAACACGTTACGCGTTTGAGGTTCGCCAAGAAGTGGGGTATGAATACCCACATTTCCCAACATCTACGTCCACGATTATCAGTGGCGCCGCCAGGGGTTTGATATTAGGGGCACAAACCTTTTTGGTATGGGGTCAAGGGACCGCCTCAGCGGGACAAAGCCCATGTGGGAGTCATGGGGCGAAGCCCCAGGGAAACCTCGCATTTCCAAGTTTAAGATACCTCAAAAGACTCTGAATAGGTGCAATACTAAAGTAGGATGATTACGAACGATCTAGTATAGCAGCATATAATATTGCAATGATACAGACTACCCCCACCCCCACATACAAAAGGTCTAAAATAGCCATTTGGAACAAAATACAATTTTCGACATTTCGGACATGAGAAGGGGGGGGGGGCACGTTCCCCCACGGCGCCACTGATGATTATGTCTTAATGATCAATCATGCGTTATGCTTCTTATCGTGATCGTAAACTAAACTTCCTGCCTCCGATGAAACACCCCGCATGAGACACTGGCACCATCTTTCCCCACTTGTCGGGGAGTTTCACATTCGCTTCTCCCGGGTGGCAGCACCAGGATTTTGGCCATGAGGGAAAAGAGGGGCAAATGCCTCTCATGAAGGGGGGTGGGAGGCAAAAGCCTATAAATCGGACAAAATATGTCACTTTACACACATTTTTAGGGGAGGGAGGGGGGCAGGTGGGTGGAAAGTGATCTATGGATACCCACATAGCGCCGCCACTGGATCTCCTAAAGGCTCACAGTCTTCCTTTTTCTTTTGCAAGAGATTTTTTGACAAAAATTCGGATATCCATACTATTTCAATTTGATTTTTGTAGTGTCTTCTTCAACCAAAATCGGTCGAATGTGTCCGAACAACTTGTATTTGGCAACAGGTTTCATTCATGGGACCTTGCTTCTGTCTTGCGAGTGTTAAGTTATGATGAATATTGCCGCTGTGTCCGCTGTGTATATAACCTTGGGCAGGGCAACAACATGTTTTTGCGGTTTATGAAATCCAACAAATCGTTATTTATTTGAATATAACCCGGGAATTTTCCCTTTTAACATATTTTCTATAAGATTAAGAAAGATCAAAAACAATTATTGGGGAGGGGGCTAGACAACACATTTGCCCTAATTTTTTCGTCCCCCTGGTTCCGCCGCCACTGAATGATATCAAGACATCAATGTTTGGGAGGTTAGCCAACCCATCACAGAAATCCTGGAACCGCCCTCAAAGGTAAAATTACAAATTAGATTCAGTTATAAAGATTGGTTGGGTTTACATGTATCCAAACTAAATGTATTGAGATTATTTTAGATTATTAGATTAAAATGATCGGGATTATTTTTCGATTACTGCATTGTCCTATTTATATTGGAAGGAGGGTAGGGGGCGGGGGTGTTTCAATTTCCTCAAAAAGCTTTAGCACTTGAACAGAAATAAAAATGATATAGGCCTATCCTTCACAGGAACTTGAAAAATGACCGTACTTGAAAAATACAAGAAATTAGAGACATTTTCTGTTATATCATTAAAGTTATCGCATAAAGCGCGAACATATTTTAAAGGGCCTAGAAATTGGATGTGAAAATCTTCAAAAGTTTGAAAATGTTCATTGATATTGAAACATATTTGAAATGCGTTTCTGATTTTAGATGCTAAAAATCAGTCTAAAATGAAGGAAGATTTATTTTATTTATTTGAAAAACGAAAATTTCATTTGATAGATTGGTGTTTATTCATCTTTGTGATGCACTTTGTGATGCACTTTGTATCTGTGTTAATGTGGACTACCCATCCCTTAGGTGTGTGAACCGGGAAGGGGTGAAGACACGTCCCCCACTTTTCTAAAAAATTACAAAAATGCCCCTTTTGAAAATGAAACGTACCCCTCAATTACTGACCCATTAGTAAGAAACTGGCGACTGTTGTCAGTCATGTACGGGATTAATGTGTCCCAATTGGAAAAGTGTCCCTTTCTGAAAATGAAGTGTCCCTTTTACTTTACTTTGTTGTTTTGGGATCACTTATTTTATCTACTGATTGAAATGGGGGATATATGACTTGAAAAGTGCCCCCTAAGAGGTGGTGCCCCACTTTTCGAAAACTTTCTACACCCCTGACGCATCCTAATATGCTCATCGAATTCCACCGCTCTGTTTAACTTATTCATTAAAATCGTATTATGCAGAAACTGTCAAAAAAATTCTTTTTTTTGTCGTGATTACATGCGCCCTTCGATAACTTGTGGGATAGGTATTCCCAAAATGGCTGAAAATCAACACAAAGGTCGAAAATTGAACAAATAAAAGACAATTTTAAATTCTCATGTTAACATCTAGGTTACCATTTCTAAACGGCAGAAGAAAAATTTCCCCTAAAAATTGAGGGAAATGGGGAAAATTGTGGGGTTCATGGGCGAAGCCCTGGTCTGAAGATTTCCAAAATGGCTTAAAATGAACACAAACTGACAAAGCTCGGACAGTTTAAGTGACAATAAGAAGATAATATTAAAATTTACTCAGATAAGCATTATGTAGGGTAAACAGCCACCGGATATACCTCCCCTACAAATTTGGGCACAATTTTGCAGGGGTTCATGGTTGAAGCTTCGAACTGAAGATTTCTTGTTTTTGACTGTTTGATGCACTAAAATGCTAAAATAAACACAAAGTTCCAAAATGTAAAGGAAAAATCGTTGGGTCCCGGGTCAAAGCAAGGATATACGATCCAGGGGAAGAAGTCCGACATAAGGTGCTTGGGAGGGGTATAAGGGTGAAGCCCAAGGAAGTTCTAAAGATTTCTTGTCTTTGATGCCCCAAAATGGCTGAAAATAAACACAAACTGCAGAACTAAGAAAGTTTGGAAAAATTAATTGATGATAACAAGACAATTCTATATTCTTATATTGAATTTACTCCCCTGAAAATTGAGAAACTTCAGACAAAAGTGTTCAGGGGTTCATGGGTGAAGCCTTGGTCTGAGGATTTGTAATTTTTTGCCCCAAAATCTGCACAAACAGACATAGTTACACAACATAATTAACGAAAAGATGATCATTTTCAATTTGAACGTTAAAATCTACTCAGATGTTTATACCATTTCTAAACAAGTAGAGGGGAAATTTCCCTTTAAAATTGAGAAAAATTCGGCCAAACTTGTTGGGTTCATGGACGTTGCTCTGGTACTAAGGGTCCAGGGGGAGAAGTCCTGAAAAATTTCTAGTTTTTCCTGCCCAAACTTTAAATGGCCCATATGAGTGGGCATCTTTCATACTGTCCCAGTTGCCCGACCCGTACTCTGATATCTAGACGATTCGGGCATGATTGAGATGTATCTCTGCTTTAAACAGTATATCCGAATCTCTGCCTGACTAATTGCCCAAGTATGATGTTTGTCATCATGCCAAGTCGGCGGTCATGGCGGTTAGGAGGACATAATTATGATATCTAGCTGGGTTAGGCATGACTGTGATATACTCTAATACAATTATATCTGACATTCTACATCTCTACGGGGGCGGGGATGGGAAGGTGTGAGCTCGTACGGTCATGATGATAACAAAAAAAAAACTATGTTATGAATGGCATCTTGGTGAGGATGGTTGGGGTTGGGGGTTGTAGGCTGGTTGGTGGGCAACATATTTGAGGCAATATTTGGACTCACTTTCCCACGAAAACAGAAAAATTAATTTATTAAAGATTCAAGTTTTACTGGATTAACCGTTGAGGAATGAATTATGTAACTCCATATCCCCTCCCCTGACCATTTCCTCTGAGCAAAGGCTTCTAGAGAAAAGCTCATACTCAAAATACAGGGCAAATACACACACACACCCATACATGTGTAGACCCTACAACTGGTGACGTATTCATAATCCTATATAACTGGTGACCACTCACCCGTACATGTGTAGACCCTACAACTGATGACGTGAGCGTAATCCTATATAACAGGTGACCGATCAATATACAACACACATATGGGATGGCGATATTAGGAAATTAGGTTAAACTCGTATTTTTAACTTATCCTATCTAACAGGTGACATGTACCGAAATGCCAAAATACTGAACTAGAGTAGTGTTTTAGTCATAATAGGTTCGAAAACAGCCATTTTTAGAACTAAAAACAACCGAGGACGTCATCGGTTGTGTGCGTGTCATCCATGATCGCTTTGAAGGTGTGTAAACATACGAATGTCATCAGTTGGTGGGTCTAAACCCATCCACACACACACCCACCCACATACCAGGATGACACACATATAAGGGCTTAAGTCACAACTATGGATCTACACAAAACGAAAAAAGTGAAAAAACGAAGCAAATTTAATATGACTTTATTTTATTGAATAATTCTCTTTCAGAAATTGTGAAATATGTACCATATTTCAGTTTGGATTATTAATGGTACCTAGATAATTATACAATGGGAAGACTGCAAACCCCATTTTTTTTTTTAAATACCACAAACTGTATCTTAGCAGCTGCATGATTTATCTAAAATGTTAAAATGAGAATTTGCAGTGAGTTGATGAAAATTGAAAATTACATATAACCTGTTGTATATCATCTCACATCTTGTGCACAAGAAAACACTATATACGGAAACAACATTGAAATGTAGTTGTAACTCGTTACCTAACGCTTTCTAATATTTGATCTAGCAGATATCTTTTGATGCCAAAGATTTTTACCCACAAATGTCAACTAGAATGGTAAATACCGTCATGGTTCGCATGCCCTTACAAATTGACACCCATATCATATGACCCGGCCAATAATAAAAATGGCATCTCACACAATAGCGAGTCCCACATGTCATTCCATGTCCCACATGGCATCCCACCCCGTGTCCTGAATGACATTACATCCCATTCCTTATCCCATATGTCATTCCACCATATCATAAGTCTTGCCTAGCATGCAGTGCCTACCGAGTGAGGTATTTATCTCGCTACATTCGGTGAGACTAGCCTCGTTCATTTCAAATAATATTATTCTCCTTCACCAGTTCACTATCTCTTTGGGACTTCAAAAAATATTTTGGTGTAATTAATATTTCCTATTGTTTCTAAAACAGTAAAAATGTCTAAATAGCGTTCTTCACATCACTTTTTAGACCTGGCTATTAAAATATTGGATTGGCACTAGAAGTTTTCGTTTACATTCCTCAATCGTTGCCAATTTACATGACTTTTGCGAATAAAAACAAGGTCATAAATTTCTATAATAGCGTTGCTGAAATTGATTTTGGCATAGTAACCATTAGAATACAACCTTCAATAAATAACACTTAATTTGAAGTCAATATTCTCTTCATTTAATAAACTTCTAAAATATAATTCTCGATTAAAAGATGGCGGTTTTGAGCATGGAGTTTACAATACTATAACTGTCGCATCCTGAGGACCACGACAGAAAAATCTTAAATCCCAATATAAGACTTACAATAAGACTTGGTTTGGTTTGTTGATGTTTAACGGCACCTCGACAGACACGAGTCAAAATTATGTTCCAAGAGGGTGTTCCAAGAGGGTGTTAAAGGTGCCAGAGCTAGGACAGAGAGGAATGGGAGAGGAAACGGGGAAAGGAAGGAGAGAAAAATTTAATAAATAATACGGGAGCAAATAAAGGTGATAAAAAGGAAGGGATGGTAAGATAGAACAGGGGGAAGCGTGGGTAAGGATTAGATCAGGTGGAATAAGTTGGTATTGAGGAGGAAGGTGATGATGTTGAAGGAGGGATCGTTCTTGAAAAGATCAGAAATGGAGGTGGGAGGAGGAGATGAGTGATCTAAACTTTAGGTATAAGGGACAGGTTAAGAGGATATGCTTCATCAAAAGATCAGTGTTGCAAGTAGGGCAGAGAGCTGTAGGTGAGCCTGAAAGGAGGTATGAGCGGGTGAGAAACGTGTGACCGAGGCGGATTCGGGTGACAACAACGTCCTCTCTACGATTGCGACTGTGCAGGGGAGGGTTGGTCCCGACTTTGAGATTGATAGTGTGGAGTTTGTTACTGGTCTCCAGATTCCAGTAGCAATAAGACAAGGTTATTTTAACATGCTATTAAACAAATGCGATATTTATAGGTTTATCTAGTCTTTATGCCAACCCAATTCTCAGTTAGCAGATTTACCTTTATCATACTGTCATATAAGATCTTTTACTTTTAAACAACTTTTAAAGGGTAAAGGAGAAACGAGTTCACATCATGACGAGGCTTGTGATGTTTCGCTTCTTTACTATCCCTGGTGTACACTTAAAATCAAAATACATTAAATCTATAAAAAAAAAATTGGACATATGTTGTGAAAATTTCGTCTTATAAGTGTTATATACATCGAACATATCATATATTGCTTGCCGCTTGTTCTAATTTGCTTCCAGACCAGTACAAATACTTTGCAAGGAGATCAATTGGAGATATGGCATCTGGAGCAATTGTGCACACTTTATTTGGTGGAGGACCATTCATTGGACATGGCTCACGGACCGGTCTACTTGTATCCTGAGCTGGATTAGATGTTGCAAATGGCGTGAAGTTATTGGTTTGTCTAGTGGTCATATCATTACCGCGATTATCAGGTACTATTTTCTTTGGAGTCGGACGAATCAAGCCCCTAGGTCTTTCTACGGCTTGTCTCTGCTCTAGGGGCGGTCGATTACCGTAGTGTAACGTATACTGACCCATAGTAACATTGAAAGGAGGTTTGAGTTGAGTTGCCGACACTTCACCAAATTTCGGTGTGAAAGTCTCTGGTGTTTCTGCTGTGCTATTTCCATCTTCTGATCCATGGTCATCAGAGGGCCATTTAGCTGGAACTGAAAAGGGTGAGTAAGCACTGAATGACGACACATATCCAGGGGTAGCAGGGGAGCATACTTGGGCGAGATGGAAAGATTCCGTCAGGATCTGTTCGTTATCGGGCGCTTTTCTGGTGCGTTCATTCTTGTTGATTTCGTCCCTTAAATCTGCCTTTTCATTACATTCACGAAGAAGGCCACCGGGCGTCCGCGGCCCAAAAAGAATGTTGTACAGTGGAGAGGATTCAAAATCAATGTTAATATCTTCAATTGAGTCAATTTGTGGCACATCTTGTCTTCCTTTATCGTGAGAAGGTTCACTTTCTTTGCTGTACTGAATATCGTCAGAATTGCCATTGTGAAATTTGTAGCTATTGGAATGTTCCAAAACTGATACATATTTTCTAGTACCGTTAGAACAAGGTTGCCTATCCTTTTCTACTTCCGATGGGATTATTTCTTGCACTTCTTTTACTGCAGAAAGAACACTTGCAACAAGATTTGAAACAGAGGCTTTGGGTTTCGATTTGAGATAAGGAACTTCGAAATCGGAATCTGAGGTAGAACTAAATACGGTTGAACTACTTGCTACATCACTGGACTCGGAAGATTCCTTGGGTTCCGGGGACGACACGGAACGTGACGAAGTTTTCCGAGTAAGTCGAAGTGTTTTCTTCGTCTTGCATTGGGGCAGTTCTCTGTGATATTTACCGGAATGTATAGCACTTTCGTTGAAATAATTGTTGTTGCTTTTAGTTCTATGTCCATTCATGTCTCTGTGATGTAGATAATCTAATTGGCGAAGTTTCTTTCTTCTTTTTCTTAATACACGTCGCCTCTTGTGTAAAGGAGGTGCATTTTCCGAGTCTGACGAAGACCCGGTCTCTCTCGATCTCTTCACGTGATGGTTCATCGAGATTTGTCTCCTTTGTTTGTCCTCTAGACCCGTGAATATTGAATCAAGTATCAATGTGTGCAAAGGGCCTGGATTAAGGTGATCTTTTCTGTCATTCTGGAGAAAAGCGTTGTCTTCGTAGAATATCGTTCTTTCATCGTTTCTCCTTCGTGTCTCTACTCTAGAACTATTCAAATCAAGTGAGTGATTATTCCTGCCGTAATGATGGGAAGATCCCGAACAACTTCCACGACGAGACTGTTTTCTATTCTCACAGGGGGAGGGGGAGGGGTATGGAAGAGTGGTGGAATGCAAGCGGGATGGTATCTCGGCTCTGCTTATTTGTATTACGTCAACGTCTTCATTGTTTTTGCGTGTCTGGATGTTGGAGAAGCTGTGCAATAGAGGTGAATTTGCAGCTCGATTAGAATGAAAGGATTTGGGCTGTAATTGTTGTCGTGCGATTCTGACATCACCATATTGTCTCAATGTAGGCCTATGTGGCAGAGGAATAACTGCTGGCCACTCCTTATCTGGAGCACAATAAGGCGTTGAATTTTCTTCGTGTTGGCCATTCATGAAAGTCTCTAGCGTCGGGTGGGAATATACTTCGCCGTGACTTGCGTATCCACGTGAATTTGTCAAAGGTGACAAGGGAGACGATGGCAGGGAATACATCATGCTGCCGGGACTTCTGATGGAACTACTATCGGGGGTGACGAATGGTCTTGCATGAGGCACAGTGTGAGGGTTGAAATTAACGTTTTCATGATGTCGTATCGATCCCATCGTATTGACAAGATGCACATGATGCCGGTTGTAGGTACATTGTTCAAATGATGGAGGTATTACTGAATTGTTTGATGGAATGTAGGGATTTCCGGGGTTGACGATTGGACGTTGATTTTGAATTAATGTGGAATCTGTCGTTTTATATCTACAGTTTTCCCGAGGTAAAGCACGGATTTTGTTTCTTTCTCGATGATTTTCGGCCTCATATCTGTCAGGTCTGTCAAAATGAAAACAATGAAAAGTAATAGGCATATTCAAGCTAAATTTATTAAATAATAATGGCCCAAAATCCATTTACATGAAAGTTTATAAAATTAAGTTTTGTGTTCAAGAAAGTTCATCTCATATGAAAGAGAACTTAATAGAAACAACATGGTGAAGAAACTACTTCAATGTATTATTCTGTTAAGAAGATACTCAAGTTTAAAGTTCTGCCTCATACAGTGTGTGTATAAATAACTGGCGTGGTAAGTCTATGTCCTCTCACCCGCACGTCTCGGTTCGTATCTCGGTGGGTCTGCAACCAGTGAGTTCACAACTGGTTATCAAAGGCCGTGGCCGTCTTGATATAATGTCCAGCACTGGATGTTTTCGGGACGTTAAACCTTGCTATGTTATGCTATGTGAAAGCTGGCGCCCTATCCTCACATTCTTAACAATTGTCAATTTTGAAGAAAAGTGGTAAATTATTTTTACCATATTCTGTTTTACTACTTTCTTGACATATACAATGGCATTTAAGCCACACAGTCTCTGCCAGGAAAAAATATTATCGAATATATAAAGACTTTGACGAGTCCGAGGTTGCAACGTCACAACTAGTCTGATTTCAGTCGTTTCTACACATTTGAAACATAACTTTTTACCTAAATTTTCATAACGGACTAAGATTTTTGAATGCTTTTTTCACTATTATGTTTCTTTTGAAGTTCTCTTTCATGTGAGATGGATGACCACTGGTCTTATCCTTTAAATCATTTATCCTTTATCTTTCTTGACAACAAATATCCCAGGGTTCTCACATGAACGACAGTCAAGAGGTATATGACATGTTCAAATGTTGCTCAAAATCTTGCTCAAAATTGCACAATCTATGTTCTTTTCAAAACTATATGCTCAGTTCTAACCAATGGCTTACGATCTGAAAATAAAATACAATTGTCTTTGCGCAATATACAGGATTCCTAAGTTCGATATTCCTATTAGAAATTGGAAATAGTGCCGGCGCGGGCAGAGGTTTATTTATTTTTAATAACAGTGGGAGGAAGGGGAGGGGGAGGGGGATGGGGGTCCGTGGTGAAAAGTTTACATCTTTTGCCAAAAACGTTTAAAAAATTATGCTGGGGTATATAATTATAAGAAGTAGATAAGAATTAAAAAATTAGAAAAGTAGTAAGATGTAAGTATAAGAAGTAGGTCTAACATTTGTATTGGGGGAGCGGCGGAGAGTGCATAAATAAATGCTGGAATGCATTTGAGGGTTTTGAAAGCCACTTTGAATTTTGTTTTCCAGGAGCCTAAAATTCATTTAAAAAATCAACAAGGGGGCGAAGCTCCCTTGAAATGTTACAAAATTTCACTAAGATTTCCAATAATTTATTAATAAAATATTCAATTTTTCTCATTTTTGCAACATCAATATATGTTCATATTTTCCCAATTTTACCTCCCAGCCGGGCAGAAAGCCAAGCAGGTGAAATCCTTCCACCTTGCCACCCCCCTCCCCCTCCCTTTCCTCCCACCTTGGTCGTGAGCTGCAGGTCAAGCCTTAAGATCTCGATATTATGTTTAGAACGTAAAAGGAAATCTCTGAGATCTAGAGGTTTAGTACAATGTAATCTTGTCT
Organism: Chiridota heheva; assembly: GCA_020152595.1. Lineage (NCBI taxonomy): Eukaryota > Metazoa > Echinodermata > Holothuroidea > Apodida > Chiridotidae > Chiridota > Chiridota heheva. The sequence continues at coordinate 555,326 of JAIGNY010003169.1, forward strand.
TACCAGCTTACCGTACCGGGCCACTTGAAGTCACTCATAGTGATTTATTCCGAATGAAACGAAACCGACCTTAATAAGGAACATTTTCGTTCCTGAAAGCCGCTCGTGTTATGTATGTTTTGAAAATACTAAATGAACTATCAATATCCATCGATCCATAGACAATAGATCCAAAAATTCATTGCAAAATGAAAAACAAAATATGGTTGCAGTTTTCCTTAGTTGAACGGCTAAATATCAGAAAGAAAAACAAACAAACACAAAAAGGGTCCTTAAATGAAACGCAGCGCCGATTGAGCTGAACCAGCCCGTGTCAGACAACCAGACAAATACATTGTTGAAAATTTAATGTTATAGGTCATTTACGTCGAAATAAATCAAACTCATGATTTGAATCACGTTCAATATTTATTCCTTTGAGAGACTTTATCAAAAACATTAATTAGTGAAAAGATTGACCTTCATTTTTGTAACGGAGGAAATAAGGAGCATTGTTCGCTCTCATGACTGCATGACGTAAGGAAAGATATTGCAGGAAGTCTTTCATTTGTAAAAATGACAAATTGGCACGTAGATGACACGCATTAAAAAAATGTTGAGGTAAGTGTTACCCGCTTGAAGGCTTTTGATATTCTGCGAAACGAAACGAAATAAAAAAACCAGAATGAATTTGTACTAATTTCGACTAATTGAGCTATAATGGCATTTAATTCTTCACTGAAGTAGTTTCGAAGAGAATTATCACATTGTTTCGTAAACTATCATTATTGTGGTATTTACATATGCGTAACGAAACAACCATTTAAGGGTAATCATTTTACGCTAGGAGTATTCATTAAGGGTAATCATTTTACGCTAGGAGTGTTCATTAAGGGTAATCATTTTATGCTAGGGGTATTCATTAAAGGTTATCATTTTACGCTAGGAGTATTCATTAAGGGTAATCATTTTACGCTAGGAGTATTCATTAAAGGTAATCATTTTACGCTAGGGGTATTCATTAAGGGTAATCATTTTACGCTAGGGGTATTCATTAAAGGTAATCATTTTACGCTAGGGGTATTCATTAAGGGTAATCATTTTACGCTAGGAGTATTCATTAAGGGTAATCATTTTACGCTAGGAGCATTCATTAAGGGTAATCATTTTACGCTAGGAGTATTCATTAAGGGTAATCATTTTACGCTAGGAGTATTCATTAAAGGTAATCATTTTACGCTAGGGGTATTCATTAAGGGTAATCATTTTACGCTAGGGGTATTCATTAAGGGTAATCATTTTACGCTAGGAGTATTCATTAAGGGTAATCATTTTACGCTAGGAGTATTCATTAAGGGTAATCATTTTACGCTAGGAGCAATTCATTAAGGGTAATCATTTTACGCTAGGGGTATTTATTAAAGGTAATCATTTTACGCTAGGAGTATTCACTAAGGGTAATCATTTTACGCTAGGAGTATTCATTACGGGTAATCATTTTACGCTAGGAGTATTCATTAAGGGTAATCATTTTACGCTAGGGGTATTCATTAAAGGTAATCATTTTACGCTAGGGGTATTCATTAAGGGTAATCATTTTACGCTAGGAGTATTCATTAAGGGTAATCATTTTACGCTAGGAGTATTCATTAAGGGTAATTATTTTACGCTAGGGGTATTCATTAAGGGTAATCATTTTACGCTAGGAGTATTCATTAAGGGTAATCATTTTACGCTAGGAGTATTCATTAAGGGTAATCATTTTACGCTAGGAGTATTCATCAAGGGTAATCATTTTACGCTAGGAGTATTCATTAAGGGTAATCATTTTACGCTAGGAGTATTCATTAAAGGTAATCATTTTACGCTAGGAGTATTCATTAGGGGTAATCATTTTACGCTATAGGAGTATTCATTTAGGGTAATCATTTTACGCTAGGAGTATTCATTAAGGGTAATAATTTTACGCTAGGAGTATTCATTAAGGGTAATCATTTTACGTTAGGAGTATTCATTAGGGGTAATCATTTTACGCTATAGGAGTATTCATTAAAGGTAATCATTTTACGCTAGGGGTATTCATTAAGGGTAATCATTTTACGCTAGGAGTATTCATTAAGGGTAATCATTTTACGCTAGGAGTATTCATTAAAGGTAATCATTTTACGCTAGGAGTATTCATTAGGGGTAATCATTTTACGCTATAGGAGTATTCATTAAGGGTAATCATTTTACGCTAGGAGTATTCACTAAGGGTAATCATTTTACGTTAGGAGTATCCATTTAGGGTAATCATTTTACGCTAGGAGTATTCATTAATGAAAGTGGAGTGGAGGAAGGGGCCTAGGTCCAAACCAACCCATACTAACTTTCATGATTTTTAGACACAATATGATCAAAAGGTAGCGAGTTTACAAACTCCCACATGAAAGTGGAGTTTGGGGAAACATCACCCTGTCTCAAAGAAGTATGTCCCTTTAGTCAGAATTCTTAGTCTTATTGCCGAAAAGTAATAAATATTATGTCATTATTTTGCTTAATAAATTCGATCTGAAATATTTATGGTAAATACTGAATACAAGGCTGGGCGGCTGTCAGCCGGATACCGATCTGAGTCTGGCAATACTCATGCCCGACTTGGCTAGATAACCGGGTCGTGCCCTCCTGTGACTCTGCATGATTATGACAATATGATACTTTGAGACCTAAAGTCAGCCAGAGATGGAAAATGTCAGATATAGGCCTTTTGTTTAAATCAGTGATGTATCGGAATCATGCCTGACTCTGCTAGAAATCGGGGTCATGCCTTCCCGACTCGGCGTGCTGACAACATGATTCTTGGGCACCGATCTTAGTTTGGCAGAGAAGTAAAATGTCGGATGCACTGTTTAGATTAGAGATATAACTGTAATGTATAATATCTAAGTCATGCCCGATTCGGCTAGATATAGCCTAACCATGGCCGTTCGAGGAAAGGGGGAAGCATCACCCTATCAACCGGATACCCATCTTAATCGAGCAGGAAGGGAATCATGATGCCAGACTCGGCATGATGATAACAATATGATACTTGGGCACCGATCTTATATAGTCAGGCAGTGAGTGCGCAGAGACGTAAAATGTACTTTTTAAATCAGTGATTTATCCGATTCCGGCTAGATTTCCCGGTAATTAAAGGAAATTCCTGAAAATCGAAAAACAGCCTGGAATTGGAAGAAAATGTGTCGGAAATTAAAGAAAATTGCCCGGAAATTAAGGAAAGCTCCGAAAAATTGAGGAAAATACCCCGCAAATTGGCCAAAAAATAAGCGAAAATTTCTCCCAAATCGTAAAAACTTCTCAAAAAACGAAGGAAATTTCTTGAAAATTGTAGCAAATTGCCAGTAAAGGAGGGTAATGTTTCCGAAAATCAAAGAAAATTGTCCGGAAATTAAGGAAACCTCCCGAAAATCAATAAAAATTTCCCCAAAATCCAAAAACCTGCTCGAAAATAAAGGAAATTTCTCGAACATTGCCCGCAAATGAAGGCTACTCTTCGAAGGCTACTCCCCACCGCCACCCCTCCCACAACCCCCTTCCCACCCCAAAACTCTGGTGAAGCCATTACTTAAAATTAATTGTTTATTCACAGATTAATTACGATTTTCCATTTGTAGTAGATTTTCGAGTCTGGCAAAGGCACCGCCCCCTCCCCAAGTAAAGATGGTCTCGTACGCGTCATGGTTTCTACCCCAACTTTGGCAAAATGCCGGTGTCGTTAGCACTGATCCAATGACGTAACGATCGGTGTCTTTGCCGGCAAGAGCGGCGGGCTTCAACCTCTAGACACCCCAGTTCCTTCAACAGTTTTTAAGTTTCCAATAAATAAGAACATTTAGAGACTTTGTTGTCCTGTGGTGTAAACTAGTGGCTGAACCCCCACCGAATCCCGAAGTGCACGTTAACGCTCGCTTCGCTCGTGAAAATGGGCTGGGCCTCCGGCCCTTACGTCACGCCTTTTCTCTGACCAAAGAGAGCGCCTGAATCAAGGGTCTATTTTATCGGCTACAGCAAAGAAGTGTGTTCGTACATGGTACATCCTTGGTTGCAGGTAAAGCCATGTATGTAAACGCATAAAAATATGTTAATTGCGGGGTGATTATTTTGGCGAAATTACAATTAGAACGAGTTAAAACTTTATTTGAAAAAAACTAAATTTCAAATTTATGTTAGTAGTTTCCCAATTTCACTTTCTCAACGGAAAGAAAGCATGTAATTGCAGGTCCACTTCCAACACCTCTGATAGATCAAACAAAATATGTCGTCTCTATCAATTTAAAGTTTATGAGGGACAAGTGGGGGCAAAGAAACAGATTATCGGCTTTGAAGAATTACTCATTTATCAAGTTCTTCGCTCAATTTTATACATTTATGGCCGATGTTAGAAATACATTTGTATTATTTCTTCCTAAATTGCCTACATCTATCAATCAATACGTCAGAGACAAATAATGACAATGAAAAAAGATAAATGAACTCACCTCGGCAAAGCTTGAACCCGATTGGTTCTAGGCCTGATGCTGTCTCCAGGAGGGTTGTGCACAAGTGTCTGGTGGGGTATGGGAGTGTGGTTTACATGCACCCATGATGAATATTCAACACCTATTGGTCCATTTTGAATCAAGTTGTCGCAAGGGGACGCTGGGGACGGGACTGCGGTGGATGGAAAGTTGTTGCTCGTCGTCTGGTTGTGGTTCGAGTTGGTTGAAGATTCACCAGCTGATGATTGATTCGTTGTTTCCTCCTTACGAGTCTTTTTGCAACCATCTCCACTCTTGATTTCCCTTTTGTGTTTTGCTCTTCGATTTTGAAACCAAACCTAAATCATGAAAAGATTGTTTTGTAATATTTTACCAAATAAATTGGGAGCAGAAATTAGGGAAGACGAAAAGGCACATTAAAACCCAACTAAAACATAATAAATAATTGTAATAGATGAAATACGTGCACGCAATATGTAAGCGTAGCTAAAAACTGATTAGTAAAGAAGGCATGGGGGTAGCCTATAAGAGATACGGAGTTCTCCCCATGCACAAATGAAACTTACATGACACAGTGGTGTCAAAGTGGTGGCATACGTATGGTTGTTGTATTCTTAACTTCTAAAGCAATTCGACCAGAAAAGGTTGAGGTAAGATCTGTGAGATTACACCACTTTCACTAATTGCTTATATGCACAAACTAAAACAAGTCCGACTAATGAAATAATGGAGCATGCAGGATGGGAACGGGGTGAAATTTCCTTAGCAGATGAGACGCCAACTTAACATTCAAGCGACTCAAATATTTATTGACCCTGCAACCCCCGAATCTTTTTATTTTGTCAAAGGTCAATTTCAGCTGCAGCTGATTTGGTCAAAGTTGCAAATTTACAGATGTTATTTCTATTCTTGCTTTTCGGACATACACCGTTCAAAAAATATCAAGGTATATGAGTTAACTTTTTGAAGACATTTGAGTTTTACTTTAGAGGACATTATTTGGGAGTTTTACTAAAGGAGAACTTATGAGAGTATTATTAGTAGTTTCATTGTTGAGAACATTGTAATCAGTTCTAATTTTTAGAACATTACTTGGGGCCATAACCATATTAAATTCCTTCCGCTTCATTTACTTTATTGGGCACATATGCCCCCAGCTGATCGTCGTCAGTGCTTACACGCAATCATGCCCAACCTCCAATGGACCAAGTCTACTATAAGCAGGGAGTTGTTAAGAACTCCCTGCTATAAGTTGCTCAAACTCCTTACCGTTATTCGATCTTCTTCCAGGTCAAGCCTATCAGCAATCTTAACTCGTAGATCTTGGTCAGGATAGGGCTGTTGTTGGTACAGTATTTCCAGGGCTTTTAGCTGGGCGGCGTTGAAAATAATGCGGTGCTTTCTATTTTTTGAACTTCTCTTGCCCCTTTCGTGACCTTCATTTTCGTTGCCATCTTCCGGCATGACACCCACCGGCGATACGTCCGACGAGGCGTCAAATAACAGCGCTGAACCAAAGGTATCCATAATTTATTTATTGTTCTAAACAAAAACAAAAGCTACATTGTTCATATATGAATCGATTTGCATATTTTGGAAAACACAAAACTATTAAATATGAAAGCTGTGACAGTGGGGCAGCCATAGAAGGCAGGGGGAATTACCCATGTTGGGAAGTCTTCCTCCCCACATTCAAACTGTATAGTGAGACTGTTTCCTCCTAGATACGGCTGTGGCCCCTGATGCTGGTTACGTCATGGCTGGAATACCACTTATATACGTTTGACTGTATTTCTCATATACTTCAGTCTTTGAGGGATTTTCAGCTATCATGTTTAGAATAAAGGCACACAAAAGTATGAGAACAAAATCTGATGGTAATGGAATGTGTTGCCTACTGTGCCTCTGGGTCTACATGTTGCTGAAATGTCAAATGGATACTGTCATCAACTAGCCTGGAGACTGAATCAGGGATATGGTGTTCAGTTTCTCACAAATTTTAAGTAATTCTGAAGAGTGGTAATTAATAAAGTGCCAAAACAATATTGTAATATCTATGACAGTAAGCCTATCCCTGCAGCAAGAATTTACATTTACAAAGGCCTCATATGATAATAACGGTCTAAAAATATCCCATGTTATTAATTCGCCTCGACGGGTGTAAACTCTATTTATTGGTCAATTTACTCTTTTTTGCTGTTTAAGATAATTGTACAAAAATTGTTCTAGGGAAGTGTCATTTGCATCATTTGCATGACATTTGTCCAATAATAAAAATCTCGTCAAGCTCCTTCGCATCAGATGAACCTGACCTACATTGGTCAAATTGACAACATCACTAAACCTGTTAGGCTCTATCTCCTGTGCGGAAATCATTTTCTGTACACAAGGGAATTCTCATATAAACTTGCAATAGTTCCCTGGTTACAATATGGTTCCTGATCAAATTTCGCTTCTGATGACAGCGACAGTGTTTTAGGTCCTCAAACCTGAATAAAACATATAAAGGTCTCATTGGGGAAACACTGAATGCCGCAAAATACGTTGTTTTGATATTTTAAAACGGGAGAAGGGGCAGCTGAATTAATACATTGCTATAGGCAGTGGCGTAGGACCAGGGAGAGGGGTGGGGGAGAGACATCCCCCAGGGATGCTTTCTGAGAGGGTAACGAATGCTCTTCCGGGCACTTATAACGGTTGCCAATTAGGGAAATCTTGACTTTACTTACGTCAACTGTAATGAACTCCATTAATTGTATCTGCTATCTTAAGGGTGCATGCAAATCGGTGGTGTAGGATCCGGGGGCCAAGGTCCCCCAATAATTGATCGGTGGTGTAGGATCCGGGGACATTGGGGGGCCAAGTACCATTTCTCCTCCCCCGCCCTAATAATAAAGGTCTAACGAATTGATTTTGAAGAGTCAGGTCCCATGCCAGCTTTTCTGTTGGAAATCTTTTTCAATTTTTGTAAAATTTCCTTCATTTTCGTAAAATTTCCTTCATTTTTAGTGAAGTTTGTTTCAATTTTCGCGCAACTTCCTTTAATTTCGGGAAATATTCTTCAATTTCTGATTAGTGTTTTTCAATTTTCGAGAAATTTCCTTCGTTTTCAGGAGATTTTCTTCAATTTTCAAAAACTGCAAATCATTTCATGTGACCCCCTTTTATATAACCAACGTTGTACTTAAAAGCATTTTTTGGAAGGGGGGGACGCTAAAATACCCTCCCCCTCTGTCAAACATGACCCACCTGGCCAAGCTGAAGCTGGGGGCTTCAGCCCCAATAATTTTAGGTGAAGATGCATCACGATACATGACCTAATTATCCCCCTCCCCCCAATATTGTGATCACATGTCACCTGACCTCATTAGATTCTCCCCCCGGGTATTTTGAACGCTCCGCCGCCCCTGGATAGGAAATAATGGATTTGCTACAGGTAGGCCTAATTAGCAAAATATTTTACAATTGATAGCTGGTCGCACATCATCATCTTCCTTTACTGTGCAGAAACCTCCGCTGGAGTATAGACGCACTCAAATAAGTTTTGGTAGTCGGGTGGTCGGTCATGTTGGTGGTTTTCAGATCTAAGACCACCATTGTATATTATATCCAGGCCCGTAACCAGGTTCGTTCGAACAAACCCCCTTTTGTTGGAAAAGTGCCCTTTTGTAATGCAATAATTTTCAAAGCAAAACTTTTCAAATCGGCCTTTTACCTGTTCGCCCGACGGGCAACTTCCAACACAAGTCCTAGCCCATAATCAAACTCCTGTGTCGGGGGCCTGAAGCTGCAATAAATCTTATGAACGGAATATTATTTCAGCAATGTTCACCAATTCGTTTGTTTAATATTCCTCTATCACACAATTTGCACAAATCATGAAAATTCACTGGAATATTTCTTTTGAAGTAATTTATAGGTGTCGATTCGCAGAGCCACCAATCTCAGTGCCGTCGGAAGGTATTGATATTGACCAGAGCGCAAAGCACGAGATTTCCGGCGTGGGGTCCAGGGGTCTGGTAGCTTCCAGGGGCGAAGCCCCGGTAGGTCCAGGGGCGAAGCCCCGGTAGGTCCAGAGGGCGAAGCGCCGATAGGCCCAGAGGGCGAAGCCCCGGTAGGTCCAGAGGGCAAAGCTCCGGTAGGACCAGAGGGCAAAGCCCCGGTAGGACCAGAGGGCGAAGTCCCGGTAGGTCTAGAGGGGGAAGTTTCCGGAAGCTGGAGCATTTTAACCCTTTGTGATCTTACGGGAGGTATAGTGAGACAGGCAGACAGGGCTTTTTTAAAGGAATTTTCACTGGTGGGCCAATTGATAGGTTGGTTGAGAGAAGGGGGAAGAGGCGTAGAAAGCGGGGCGGCCGAGACAGTTTCCTTTCCCGAGTGTATTTCACCTTCCCGGTTGAATGTTTCCTGCCCAGTTGGGAGGTCAAATTGGGAATTTTGGTAAAATTTGGCAACATTTCCCACACATTGAAGAAAATTTCCCGAAAGTTAAAAAAAGTTTTTCAAATTTGACTAATTTTTCCGACAATTGAAGGATAATTTTCCAAAAATGTTCAAAAAATCGAAGAATATTGTCCGAAAATTGGCCAAAACATTCCCAAAAATAAATCAAGTTCCTGATATGATTAGTTCAAAATGTCCCGAAAATCGAAAAAACTGCCCAAAAATGGTAAAATATTACCGAAAATGACCCAAAAATTGAGGGGAAATGGCCCTTAAATGAAGGAAACTTCCAGAAAATTTTCCGATATTTGAAAATTTAACAAAAATTGAGAGAAAAAAACTGCCCCAAAATAAATTACTTTTTCGGAAAATTGTAAGAAAGACACAACAGACTGCAGAATACCCCAAACATTGAAAAAGAAACATACCAAACAAAAGACAGAAACATACCAAACAAAAGACAGAAACATACCAAACAAAAGACAGAAACAAAAACATGGAAAGTTACGGATTAGTGTTGTAAGAATTCATAACTGATAAACTACATTTTCCCCCCGCCCCTCCACCCCGATTACCAACCATAGTACTTATTCATCATATTTCAATAATTATTGTAACGACCCTGTTTTTAGCTCAACATCCCTTTAAGGGATTTGTTACGCGATGACTAACTTAAGAGCCAGGTTCTCGCCCGGATAGGTTCAGATTTTTCATCGTTTATTATATCCTATGGATATTTTGCTGTGTTTGGCTTAAATAGATCGATATGTTGATGCAATGATACTGTGGTGTAGCGGTTATCATACCTGTCTACAGACCACGAGGCCCCGGGTTCAATCCTGGGGTGGGTAGACACGCCAGTGCACCACAACTGGTTATCAAAGGCCGTGGACATTGACTTGGTTGTCGATGTTATGTCTGTCCGTACGTCGTACCTGTGTTCTCGTCCGGGTCGTATTAAGCGTTTCGTGATAGCATTTGTACTATCATAACCGAATACGCAGGCGACGACCCCGTCATTGTAATTGTGTGTTCAACTCTCTCTCTCTCTGCAATGACAATTTATATTGTTGCGTAGTTTTAACGAATTCTGCATTCCAAAATTCACTTAAAATGTTTCAAATACTCGGATTTTACTCGGCGCAATCTGAATAAATTTAGCATATATAATAACATTGGTTTGGGAAATACCACCGATCATCTCCGAATGAAAGAAAACACTGTTTTCATTGACTGGAGCGTTAAAATACAGTCTTGCACATATGCTAATCGAGAGTGATATCCCGTTTGGGATTTCTCCCAATGAGTAGTCCAATTGGCGAATAACTTTTGTAGCTGATATTTAATTTGGGCTATAAATTGGGTTTAAAAAACCCGATTACAAGCCAAGAATGTTTTTGAAAATTTCTTTTATTTTCGGGTACTATTTTTTAATTTCCAGAAAATATTTTTTTGATTATCGGAAAATTTGCTTATTTTTGGGAATTTTTGCTAATTTTTGGAACATTTTTGCTAATTTTTGGAACATTTTTGCTAATTTTCGGAACATTTTCCCCACTCTCGGGAATTTTGGCCAATTCTGGGGTTATTTTTTTCATTTCCGGACAAATTCTTTCGATTATAGGAACATTTTCTTTCTTTTTCGGGAAAATCACCGTTATCTGTGATGGGTGTCTTAAAGGATTCAGGGGTCAAGTAGTTCCATCTTATCTTAAATTATCTGAAATTATCTTTTTATTATCATTATTTCTTTTACTTATCTCTTCCTTTTTTTCCCTTTTCCTGGTTTTTCTAAAAAACTTATTTTTGCATACTCAAGGTGAGGCCTGACTAATTGCTTATACAAATTAAGAACAACCTCTCTACCAAGAAAACAAAAATTTCTTCTAATCAAACAAAGCATCCTATTTGCCCTTGCAGCTGCTAAAGCACACTGTTAAGAAGGCTTCAGATTACTAAACACTACTAAGACTGTCAACTGTATTGCCCATAACACACGCCTAGCCAGCCTAATAGCCTTGGTTAAGGCGATGTAAGGGATCTCAGTTGCCAGCCTGCACAACCTCACAGTAAGAGTAGAGTTCTACCTTAATTATGTCACTTAAAAGAAATGTTGATTAAAGTGTACAGCATGGATCTGCTCTGAATGCAATAAAGCCAAAGATGGATCAACTCAAACTGAGTCACTTCAATCATGAAGCTATAATCGACTGCACCGAGAAAAGTTTATGACTTTTTAAAGATAATGTTTTCTGCAATAACTGTTCTCAATGTCACACTCCATTGGCATTGAAGAAATGCAGCATGATGGACCAATTACGCTGAATGCAGGAAATATCGAGCCAAAAAGCATCGGACGGAAATCAGCATTATAAGAGTTTGTTTGTTTGTTTGATGATGGCTTAACGGCACCACAACAACTAAGGTCAAATTGTGCCTGAGAGGTCAGATCATTCTAGAGGTAGGAAGTAAAGGAAACAGGGGGAGAATTAGAGAAATTTAAGGACAAAGGGTCAGAAAGCTGTGATCGTGAGGGGAGGTGCATGGTTGAAACAAAAACAAAGTAGAGGGGGGGGGGGGGGTGGAAGAGGAGAATTAAATGTGGTCGTAGAGGGAGGCATGATGAAGGAAGGAGATAATTTTATCCGGAGGATTTTTCTGGAGAGCAATTGAGTTGTAGGGAGCGAGGGAAGCTCTGGGAAGGTTGTACAGGGGGCAAGCAAGGAGGACGTGATGGATTGTGAGGGTGCAATGGCAATTGTTGAAGAGGAGTTGGGGGCAGCCAATAAGGAGGTGGGAGTGAGTGAGATGAGTGTGACCAATTCTAAGACGGGTTATATGAACGTTGTCAATACGAGAGAGGTTGTTGATGGTGGCTTTGATCGGAATTGTGGGCTGAATGACATGGAGTTTGTTATCAATTTGTGACTTCCATGAGGTTTGCCAGCGGTCCCGAACAGGGGAAGCGATAAGCGGTTTGATGTCAGAGAGGGTTTTGGGAAAAGGGGCAGGGAGGAGAATGAGGGCAAGCTTAGCGGCTGCATCAGCCCTGTTATTACCCGGGATGCCAACATGGCTGGGTATCCAGAAGAAAAAAAATACTTTTCCTGCAGAGGATGGGGAAAGAAGTTTGGGAAGGAGGAGGTGGCATGTGAGGTTATCCAATTTAAGGTTGAGTAAAGAAGTAAGAACAGCCTTTGAGTCGGAGAAAATAACAAAGTGGCTGAGCGGGGAGTATTCAATAAAGTTGAGGGCAAGGAGAATGGCCTTAGCCTCGGCTGAAAAGATGGATGAGTAGTCGGAAAGTCTGCTACTGAGGGTGATGTCTTGGATGACCGCAGCAGCAACTGTCTTGTTGCCCTCCTTGGACCCATCAGTATAGATGGAGGTGTAATTTGAGAGTTGGTCTTTGACTTGGTTGTGGAGATTGATAAAGAGGTTAGAATGGGTTTAAGCTTTGTGATGAGTGGAGAGGCCCAGGTGGACAGAAGGGAGGGGGTGGCCCAAGGAGGAAAAGTGGGCCAGGAGAAGGTGCCGAGAGTGGTGGGGTTGATGCCGAGATGGAAGAGGTCTGATTTAATGCGTAAGCTGAAGGTAGGGGATAGGGTTTTAGTCCTATCAAAGAGGTTGGAGAAATTGGGGTACCTAATGAGGTTGTAAACAGGGTTCTGGGTGTAGGTGAGGACCCTAAAAGCATAGGATAGGCTAAGCTTTCTACATCTAAGTAGAAAGGGGGGTTCGTTGGCTTTAACATGAAGGCTGGTGATTGGGGAGGTCCTGTAAACACCTAGACAAAGCCTGAGGGCTTCATTTTGAATGGTGTTGATGTGGTTAAGGTATGAGTTGTGAGCGACACAGTAGACAATATTGCCGTAGTCAAGCTTGGCACGAATGGTGAGCCTGAACATTTTGAGGAGAGCAAAGCGGTTCGCACCCCAAGTGGTGTTGGAGAGGAGTCTGAGGATGTTGAGGGAGCTGTTGCATTTCAATTTCAGGTTGGTGATGTGTTGCTTGTAGGTAAGCTTAGGGTCTAGAGTTAGACCCAGGAACTTTGTGTGTTCAACTTTTGGGATGCGATTACCATTGAGCACAAAGTTCGGGTTGGGGTGGAGGTTGTTGAAATGACAAAAGTGCATGCAGACTGTCTTGTCTTTGGAGAATTTAAAACCGTTTTTGTTGCTCCAGTCTTGCAGCAGGTCGAGGCTGGTTTGGAGCCTACTTTTAACAATAGGAAAGCTAGGGGAGGAGTAGAAGATGGTGAAATCATCCACATAAAAGGTACGTTTGATTTTGGGTCCAAGGTTATCCGCGATGTCATTGATGCTCAGGTTGAAGATAGTGGGAGAGAGGATGCTGCCTTGGGGGACGCCCTCTTCTTGGGGGGTACGGGTTGAAGAGGGTGTGGCCAATACGAACTTGGAACCGCCTGGATGAGAGGAAGTTTTGAATAAAGATGGGGAGATGGCCTCTGAGGCCGATGGTGTGAAGTTTGCGGGTAATGCCGTATTTCCAAGTAGTGTCGAAAGCTTTCTCAAGGTCAAAAAATATGGCAATAAGGTGTTCCTTTTTTTGCAAAGGATTCCTGGATAGCGGTTTCGAGTGTAATTAACTGGTCTAGGGTATTGCGACGTTTTCGGAGGCCGCTTTGGTCAGGGGAGAGGTTTCTATTGGTCTCAAGAAACCAGTTTAGTCTCTGATTAATGATCCTTTCCATAATTTTACAGAGACAGCAAGTTAGGGCGATGGGGCGGTAGCTGGAGGATCGGTACCGCCTTTCCCCGGTTTAAGGACGGGGATGACAATAGCTGTCCTCCATTAAGGGGGAAAGGAGTGTGAGGTCCAAATGTTGTTGAAGATTGTGAGTAGGTTAGTGGTGGCCTTGATCAGTTGATGGGAAGGTGTTTCAGAAACTGGTAGGGGATGTTATCTGGGCCCTTGGAGGTACAGCCAGCGTCGTGGATAGCTAGGTTTAATTCAGAGAGGGTGAGAGGGGCGTTGTAGCTTTCGGAGTTGTCGGAAGGAAAAGTGATTTTCCGGGCTTCATCAGAGGCTTTTTTGGTTTTGAAGGCATTGGAGTAGTTGGTCGAAGATGAGATGTTGCTGAAAGTGGCGGCGAGGTGGTTGACGATGTCCTTTTTTGCGGTGAGAAGGTCACCATTCTGAGAGAGATGGGAGATGGGAGATTATAAGAGGAAGTTGGTTCGAACAGTCCAATTATGTACCTATTGTGGTGTAGCGGCTATCATACCTGTTTACAGACCACGAGGCCATGGGTTTAAGCCTGGGTTGGGTAGACACGCCAGTGTACCACAACTGGTTATCAAAGGCCGTGGACATTGACTTGGTTGTCGATGTTATATCTGTCCGTACGTCGTGCCTGTGTTCTCGTCCGGTCGTATTAAGCGTTTCGTGATAGCATTGTTACTATCATAACTGAATACGCAGGCGACGATCCTGTCATTCTAATTGTGTGTTCACTCGTCGTCACGCACAGTCCAATTAATCTCTTCAAGAAACTCTAGCTTTTACTGGTGGTGCGAGGGACGAACTGAAAGCCAAATCGCACATCACTTTTGGTTAGGGAGACAGACTATCGTTCACTGGGATATGTTTTGTCGAAAAACTTGCGTGGTAATGATGAGATCAACAAAGAAAAGATTGGTGGCCCTGGAAAAACTGTTGAAATTGATGAATCTAAGATAGGAAAGAGTAAGTACTACAAAGGACATGAAGAAGAAGGACAGTGGGTGTTTGGGGGAATCGAACAAGACTCCAGAACGTGCTTCGGTCACAGTGGAAGACCGCAATTAAGCGACATTGATACTTCTGGTAGAACGCAGTGGCGTAAATAGAGCCCTACGGGCCGGGAGAGAGTGGGGCCCGATGGTATATTTTTCTTACGGGCCCCCTGTATAGGGCCCCAGGCGGGCCCACTAAGGGTGGGCGGCTGCCCCTCCTGCCCCGTTTAGTAACGCCACTGATAGAACGGTATATTGAAAAGGGGACAATCATCATATCGAACTTTTGACATAAACCATGACTAAGAATTATCTCATGGCAAGAAAGTAAAATCGGAAAAATCTCATGGAGGGAGAGAGGGGATGGGGGTGACATCCTCGGAATCCGCCCCTGAATGCAAGTTATTTTATTAATTTTTAACAATGATGCAACCTATTGATATCGCAACCGTACCGTGGAAAACGTTTATGCGTACGTTTCGGAAAGAAAACAAATATAATAATAAAAATTGTAGCAACAAAAGAATTGGGGTCGGTGAATTTACTGAGCCCAGTTAACTCCCGGTCTGAAATCTTTAGTAATGTACGTGTACAGTTGTATGGTGGGTCACTATGCCGGGGAACACATCTATTCATTTTCTTATTTGCAATGACGAAACGCGAAAATACGGCATCAATATTTATTACAGGTCAGTATTACAAGTCTTGTCTTAACAGACCTCCGTGATGTAGTGGTTAAGTGCTCTGTCCTTTCACCCGCACGCCCCGGGTTCGAATTCCGGTGGGTCTGCAACCAGTGGCCGTCTTGATATAATTGTCCATCACTGGATGCTTGGGGGTGAATCCCCCTCCCCGGCTTTCGACAGCACTGAATCTGCCAACCATACTCAATAGAAGAGTATAGATAGCAGATTATCAAGAGGGAAAGGTCGTCAGAAAATTTCATGGAATTTTCAATAAAATAAATAGGTATGTTTTTCTCTCTAAACTTAACAATATTAAACAAATTGTCAGATCGATATATACGTTTTGAAATAAACATGCATGCAATAACATAGAACGATAATTCATCAACAAAATTGACAAATCTTACCTGTAATTTTACCAACTTGAACTTAACAATGAATTGGCTCCGTCAGGTCGCAGCTTGAAATCTTGTAGTTATGTACCCTGCTTTCGTGATGAGCCAACTATGCAGACGTGTATTGTTATAAGCAAGTTCTCCTCCATTGTACGGGCCATTGTACGAAGTCTGAGATGTTGGGGAAAGTCACTGCACCTAAATTCTACACCCAAACAAACCCTGGACAATTCAGTTCATTGACTATAATGACGTAATCATTGAACCGCGTTAATTCTATTGAAATGTCTTGCTCATTACACATGGAGCATGGTTTAACAAAAAGCGTAAACCCACTTATCGCCTTTCTAAATTGAACTTGAACTTCCCACATGCGGTCTTTGTTGGTTTATCCTCTTGTGGTCAGGTGGTGGGCTGAATGTTGTTGAATAATCAGATAATTCAGTCTCTCTCTCATTCCCATAGGTCCCTTCCCTGGTTCAAAAAGAAGGATTAGGACGTTCTACTAGGAAAAGTTCTTGATAATGTATAATGATGCATTGATGTGTTCTTTTTATGTCGAAAAGTGCTATAAAAGGTGGGGCTCAGATAATTCAAGGCTTGTTTACCTACTATGGTGTAGCGGTTATCATACCTGTCTACAGACCACGAGGCCCTGGGTTCAAGCCTGGGTTGGGTAGACACGCCAGTGTACCACAACTGGTTATCAAATGCCGTGAACATTGACTTGGTTGTCGATGTTATGTCTGTCCGTCCGGGTCGTATTAAGCGTTTCGTGATAGCATTTGTACTATCATAACCGAATACGCAGGCGACGACCCCGTCATTGTAATTGTGTGTTCAACTCTCTCTCTCTCTCTCAATTCAAGGCTATAATTTCTAGCTCAAAAATTTGCAGGTTGAAAAATCTACGCACGTGAGATGTCTCAAGTGTAATACAGTTGTACAGCGTAAAGAGGAATGAGTACAGAACAGGGTTGCAAACCAGGACCCTCCCCAAGACACTGCTATACATGCACACTGTTATAACACTGACCCTTTGGCCAACGTTGGCCCACAGTATTTGGGTCAGTAGCAGATTATAAAAGGGGAAGCCCCAGATGTTGACCGGGCCTTTAAGAATTAGCCTTTTGTTCTGATGTTTAGAAAACAGATACAAATCTTTCGCTTTATCACATCAGTTTGTATTCCACCAGATATGAATGTGAATTGGAATAGGCCCAGACAATATAGGCCTAACATGTAAAACCCTCGGTCACAGACAAGGGGCGTAGAATGGGTCTCCTCTCGGGATGCAAGAACCCCAAAATTTCCGTTAAAAACGGGAAAAATTGCACTGGGTAAATAAAATAAGTTTCTGTAAAATGTTGCTGCTGATCGGGAAATTCCTTCATTTTCGTGAAATTCCCGAAATATTTCCTTCTTGGAAAATGTTGCCAATTTCATCAAGTTTTTCAACTAGAAAAATTTAACAAAATTTCCTTCAATTTTAAATTTCTGTCTCGCCTGCGACACACAGAGAAGAGACATAGCGATCGTCCTGTCGACGTCAGCGTCCACAAATGTTTAACATGAGCTCATACCTTAAGTCATGAATGGTGTATATTCATGTAACTTGGCACAGGGGTAGAGGACGTTTACTTGTTTACTAACTCTCTTAACAACATATTACTAAGTTTTCTGCACTTTTTAAAGCATTTTTGGCCATGCTTGCTCCAAAACGATTGCAAATGCCGCTGGATAAAACCGCATTAACCCTCAACCTAATCTAAAAAACCCATAAAGCTTGCTCAACTTGATATACAAACTAGAAAGGGCTGACCAATCTAACTTGTAAATCAAATCAGAATGAAATTCATTACAGATTAATTTAGGCTATTGTTTGACTTTTCAAATTGTTGAAACTGATGAAATAACTCACTAAACAAGTCTCCGGATAAAAAAAAACAACTCACGTTTATTCAGAAACTCCCATTTTAAGGGGTCCTTTTTTTTTCTCTCACGAAAAGTGTTATTTATTGATAATAGGTGCTCCACCTTTACCTACTATTGCACAGTCTACATGGGATATGTTCAGGGGCAGGTTAAAGCAGGTCGGGTGACCTCAGCGGTGAAGCCCTCTGAAGCTATTGACATTAGGATTTTGGCTCATAGTACTGTAGTAGCCTAGCTTGGATTTGCCCGAATTATCTTACCGCAACATATAGTATAGATGGCAATAAGGTATTGTACTCACCGTGTGTGTGGATTGATGGGTGCACACAATTTAGTGTCACGTGTATAGAGAAAACTGTACAAGCTATCAAGCTGAAACTTGGTGGGAGGGTGTAGGGTAATGTGAACGAATGTTCCGCTCAAGTTTGGGTCATGTACCTTAAGGTCAGAGGTCAAATAATTGATAAAAAATGTAAATTTTGTGTTGTGATTCACGGGAAAACCGTAAGTGATATTAGGTTGAAACTTGGTGGGATGATGAAAGGTGATATAGGGTTGTGTCTTGCACAAAATGGAACATGTCACTTAAAGGTCAAAGGTAAAATAATTAATCTAACATGGTAAATTTTGGTCAATCGCGTGTTATAGAAAAACGTAAGTGGAATTGGGTTGTTACTTGGTGGGTTGATGAAGGATGATGCAAAGTTGTGTCTCGGAAAAGATGTGACATGTCGCTTGGAGGTCAATGGTCAAATAATAATGGTACATTTTGTGCTGCAATTTGTTGGAAAAATGTAATAGCTATTTTATTGATCATCGATGGGTTAGTGTCCACAGCATGTTACTTGGTGGGTTGGTGGAGGGTGATGCAAGGTCATGCCCCCACACAATGGGATATGTCATTTAAATGTCAAATAATTGATTTTAAAATGGTAAATTTTGCGTTGCGCTTTCTGGGATAATCATGAGTGATATTGCATTGAGACTTGGTAGGTTGATGGTAGGGTTATGTCCCACCAAAATGGGACGTCATTTAAAGGTTAAATAATTGATTTAGAATTGTAAATTGTGTTTGGTCGTGTGTTATGCAAATAACGCAAGTGCAATTGAATTGTTAATAGGTGGGTTGGGAAAGATGAGTTGAGAAAAATGGACATGTCGCTTAAAGGTCAAATAATTGATGGTAAATTTGTGTTGCATTTTGTTGAAAAACGTAATCATCCTTGGTTGGTTGATGGGAGTTTTTTATTTTGTTGGTTTGTTGAAGGTGATGTCCCACATAACGGGATATGCCACTTAAAAGGTCCAATAATTAATTAGAATAGTACATATTGTGCCGCGCTTCCTGGGAAAGCAGTAAGTGATATCGGGTTGACACTCGGTGGAAGGTAATGAAGTGTGTCTCGCGCATAATGAGACATGCCATTTAAAGGTCAAGTAATTGATATGAAATGTTACATTTTATGTCATGTCTCCTGGAAAAGCATTTTACAAATTATGTGGCAGAGGCGATAAAGTCAGCAACTCCGTGGATTGACATCTTTGTTTTATCTATTTATTTTTTTACTGGCTATGCCCCAGGCCACCCGCCCCTGGACCATATTTTTATGTCCATTTCATCCAATTAGTACAGTTGTTCAATTATTGATATGTTATGATATTCTGTTAGCTGCCTTGACCATAAAGTAGCGTTCCTGCTTGCAATGAGGACATGAATAAACTTAAGATAGCATTTTTGACATAGGCTGAATCAGGAAGGAGGATGATGACAGGTACAGGAATTTCCCCACATTGTTCCCCCCGCTTTTTGTGGTTGTATGCACCTTACCTATATTTTGAGGACCAGCCACGGGATACACACCAATAAACACAGGACATTTTACAATGTCAGTACCAAAAAGACGGTTTGGAGATTTTAAAATTCGTTTTCATAATTAATAGGAGGCTCTCATCCTTATTTGTTAATTTTGAGCTGGTCCTGAATTATTGTGTTCCAAACCAGTGTTTCTGACATGCGTAGTCAATGAAACACACACTTTGGATATACGTGAATAGCGACACCCAAATTACCTAATAACTTCATACTTGCAAATGAGTGTAACTGTGTTGTGACTACATGGCTTATCATTGAAGAATTTGTACTTCTTTATCAACAGTAAGTTTCAAATTGCATGTCAGGCTATCCAAATTTTAAATGAATTTCTTGAATTTGTTTCTTCATTAATTTATGTTATTTTGAAAAAGTAGATTATGAAATTATGCACTCGTCTCAAAATGGTTCCCATGTTGTACATTAGGGAGGAAATGGTGGTCCTGGAAATGAAGGTGAAGTACGTATGGGTGCACCTGAGTAATGAAATGGTGAAGTACATATGGGTGCACTTGGGTAATGAAATGGTGAAGTACGTATGGGTGCACTTGAGTAATGAAATGGTGAAGTACATATGGGTGCACTTGAGTAATGAAATGGTGAAAAACAGACCGGCATGCAAGCATGTGTTATGGCAAGGGTTAATCTGAACAAACATCAGTGTATTTATACCAATAATATTTTTGTGCACTGGCAAAATACATCTCTGTTATCTTCGTGATGCAGACGCAGTAGCGTAGCTAAAGGGGTTAAGGACTCCTCCCCCTCTTCGGCCAGAAATATCCTAAAACTTGGACAATTTGTGCAGATTCTAATTGCGAAACAGAAACTTGTACTGTTTTTTGGTAATCCTAATGAAAGTGATCGGCCTTAGTAGAGTTCAGTTATACCAGCCACCTTGAGTGAAATGATCACAAAATTTGCGAAAAACAAATTCTCAAATTGGGTCTAGAGTTACCAAATATCTGACTTTTCCTAAAAAAATGTCAGTTTATCCTCAAAATCTCTGAATGTTTTCCTCAAAATATCCTGTTTTTCCTCAGTATATCTGACGTCTTTCCTCAAAAATTATGGTGAGAAGGTGGGAGGGAAGGGAGGGGGAGGATTGTCTTGGATTTGGATATTTGTCATTGTTTTGTAAGTGCCCCTGCAAAATCATCTCGCTACACCACTGTGCAGACATCAGTCTTTAGGGTATCGATTCCTAAAATATTTCTCTTGATCATACTTTGAAGCTATAAGGACTAGTGCTGGTTATGCATTGAACTAGTGCTGGTTCTCTTTTAGGATTACCAATTGACTGGGATCCCCAGTAAATAATGACCTATGGTTTTTGAACTCAAGGTTACATGAAGCGTTATGCTACAATTTATAAATAACATAACAGTAGCTTAGAAAATAAAAGCGCAACTTTGGATTTCAATTGAATATGTCCCTAAGGAGTACATTTATATCTGAAGATATTTCTGAATTGAAATTAAATTATACAAATTCGAACATCCATCATGTATTTCCCTAAGTGTTGGAACCAATTAATTATTGTGGAAAGGGAAATTGAGGCAATACCTGAGAATTTTCGCAGCAAACGTTTTTTTTTTAAATGGGAAAACAACAAAGGGCACTTCTCTGCCATCCTGTGCAATGGACTGATTGAAGACACCTTTTTTTCCCTTGCGTGGTAAAGAGCAAAATTCTCCTTTGGTGCAGGCACCCTGGAAAAAGGGCAATGATGGCTGGGGATCCAAAGGAATAGATCGACCCTTGGAGTGGGGAGGAGTTTTCTCTAACCATATTCACCATACACCATAAGAGTGGACAAATATGAAGCAGAATGGTGATGACATATTCCTATGCAACCTATGACCCCCTATGGTTGCCATTTCAAGTGTGGCCTATACCATAGAACACGAAAGAAGACATTTAAAAATCTTGCCCATCTAGTGTCTTATATTTCCTTCACAATACGATGGCATAAACAGTAAACAAGGGAAGACCTTGATAATGTAATACACTTGTATGAGCCCAATCTACCATCTCATGCACTCCTCACCAACATTACATAAAGAATTCGTTTTTTTAACCTCACTTTTTCTCTTATGTGCATTTCAAATAAAAGCGTGCGTAGAAAAAAAAAATCAAGTTTTTATTCAACCAAATCTATTTTTAACTGTGAATACACAAAAAGCTTAAGTTTCCAAAGAATTTGCAGATGCTTTAAGCACTGACCATACAACTAGAATCTAATTTAAATTTAAAAAAAAGGGAAAAAGCAATCAAAATATTCGTATATAGTACTCAAATAAAAAAAAAAGTAGAATATAAGTCAAGAAAAGAATCAAAATCACAGTTATTGCAACATTCCATTGCTATTTAAAAACAATACTTTTTTGTCTCTTTTGCTGATTTTCTAATAACATTCCTGTCTATTTATAACTGAAGGATGTGACTATTGCGCTAAAGCTGTTAACAGCCAGATCTGCAAGAATATCTTCATATTAAACTGCAGTTCATTTTTTAAATCAGCTGTTACTTGTTAGTGTTTCTATTTCAGTTTTTTCACCTATCCGTAAGAAAAAAACAACTGAACATGTTACAAAGTCATGATGGTACTTATCACTGCATATTCAGTTTAAGACACTTAAAAATTTCCACATCAAGGAAAAACAAATTTCCTTTATTCAAGTTGTTTGCATATTTGATTAATGACATGTAAAAACTCTACTCAATCAAATATTAACGAAATCTTTATCATCTTTGCAATATCTTGAAGTTTTTCAAATTAATTTCCAAGGAAAAACTGATGAAACGTGAAGAAACGTACAACAAAAGAATATACAAATTATTTACACTGCTGCGAAACAAAAGACTCTTTTAATTCTATTTTAATGATACAGTTGTTGGAGTTTTTTTGCTTTTTACTCATTACTCATTTGTGTATTAAGTCTGGCTGTCAACAGCTTTAGAGCCTGATACAAAACTGTAACTTTTTTTCATATGTATAAAACTCCTACAAAAATACAATTGAAGAGCAATAGACACACATGTGAAAGTACAATTTTTGTGAGTCTCATGAATAATAAAAGACATATTTTGCATACATGCTCTTGAAAATTCCTTTACCATGGATCTCATGTTTTAGGGGAGTAATTTTCAATGTCAAGTATTCCAAAGATGTCTATGAATATTCATGAGTGACAAAATTGTCCAATCAAAGCTCCATTAAATATACTACACTATGAACTCTGCAGCCTCTGATCAATTTTGAAGATTGATTGATTGATTTCAAATACTTTGCTAAGTTATTTTTGCAACGATCAAAAGCGATTTTCTTTTTTACTAAAATTGTTTTCAAGAAAGATAAATATAAACCAAAAGCTACCTAGTACATGCATCAATGTGTAACATACAAAATAAATACAGTATACATTTTTTATCTAAGTTTACAAACCAAACTAAGATAAATGAGAACTCTTTTTTCAAAAAGGTTCCCCCTCTGGTATAAAAGGGGGTACAAAGGTTGTTTTCCTCCCTTAAAGGAAATCATAATTGCCTTTACTATCTTTTATTTTTATATAAATATATTTCACTCTTTTGTAACCAAGCTAACAAACATATCTACATTTTTCATTATTCTCTACGCAGCCACATGGTAAGCTTCAAATCACAAGTTGGTTTATGTCATTAAGCAAAAAAGACAAAATACAAATTGTACAATTAAAAAATGTACATGATTATTAATTGATTACTTAAAAAACATAATACAAATTTGAATAATTAATTGCCTTACTTAGGTTTTTCACTTATTACCAAAGAGTATTGGTTTGATTCAATGGAAGAATTTTGTTTACTGTTCGTAACAATACTAGATGGAGATTATGAGCAGTGAATATTGAATGGGCTGCCTGGTATGTGTTCTTCACCCCATTTGACGATCAGCAGGTAATCCCCCTTCTCCTTTAGTAGATAGTTGACACTGTACCTGTTGCCTCGCATGTGCTTCACCATTATTTCTTCACAAGGTGTTTTGGGCCCAGCGATACCCACAAGAAGCATGTTGTTACCTGTGGAGGAAATGAGTGAATCAAGTCAATTCTTTGTTGTCTTTAAAGATTCAAGGGAAAGGCATTTGCTTCCTTTCATAAACATATTCTTCTTATTTGATAGAATTACGTCATAATCACGAACATCTGATAATCAATTCACCATATCACTGTTGAATGTCGTCCTCATCACACCACTACTTCCTCTTGTTTGTCATCATGAACTTTAACCAGCATGCTTTTATCATCATTGCTGTCATCATCATCATCATCATCAGTCATCACCAACACCATAATCAAGATCATTTAGTTGTCATCATCATGTAATTGTTTTTATTATAATCGTAATTATCATCATAATCATCATCATAACCACTACCATCAACATCCTAATCATGTTATCATCGTCATCATAATGATCATTTAATCCTCGTCATCATCATAATCATCATCATAACCACTACCATCATTATCAGCATCATCATTTAATCATTCTATCATCATGTAATCATCATCATGATCATTTAATCTTAGTCATCATCATCATAATCATCATCATTGTAATCATCATCATAACCACTACCATCTCCATCATTTAGTCATGTAATCATCATCATCATAATCGTAATTATCATCATCATAATCATCGTCATCATCATGATCATTTAATTCTCATCATAGTCATCATCATAACCACTACCATCATCATCACCATCATTATCAGTTACTCATGTAATCATCATCATGTAATCGTCATCATCATGTAATCGTCATCATCATGTAATCGTCATCATCATGTAATCGTCATCACCATTTAATCGTCATCATCATGTAATCGTCATCATCATGTAATCGTCATCACCATTTACTCGTCATCATCATGTAATCGTCATCATCATGTAATCGTCATCATCATGTAATCGTCATCATCATGTAATCATCGTCATTTAATACTCGTCATCATCATCATCCCATCATGATGATATATATTGATGTCTTCATTATCATACCTACTCACCATCATACCTACTCACCATCAAAGTCATTGTCAATTTCATAGTCATTACCATTCTCAATATCATACAAATTAACACCCAGCAACCATTATTTCCAGGTTTCATATTTTTATCGTATCTGATATGCCAAACAAGTTTGATCTACATATCTATCTGAGTTACGTACCAGCATCCGAACAGTTGACTTGGAACTGGCTCTTCTTGTTAACAAACGCCTTCTTCAGACCCAAACCACTACATTGCACCTTCGTGGCATCAGAAACGAAGGCTGGCCTTGACATTGTTGAAGATGTCTGTGTTTTACTAACTGTTTCCACTGTGACATTTGCTGATTCTATGCCTATACTTGCAGGTCCTTTTGGAGAACCTAGAAAAATGAGTAGAGGATGGGAGATATTTATCCGTGCATTTACAATAGAGTATATGCAAGTGACATACATTATTACACGCACTCAGCTGGGTACCTTCTTGAGTGGTAAGTTTTGCTGTAATACCCACTGTACACGAATTACGCTTATTGACAATATGAAAAGCAGACCGACACTTTCAGTAATAAAAACAAAATAGAACATTTTTAAACGTAATATCACCAGAAATGAATGTTTTTTATTTTAACAATGTTCAATTTTGATAAGAAAGATGCCAACATGTGAAGGCAAACCAAGAGCGTATTTTTCTGTGTGCTCTTTACTGGTTTACCATTTCTTGACCAGTGATTAGATGATTTCCTGCACCGTGCGCAGATGACATGGGTGCACATACTCTATACCTGTATAGGATGTTGTTGGATTTTTTCCCCCACAAGCAACCCTTCGACTAAACTGAGAATACATCATCATCAATAATATGTTCATTTACCTCAAAAGTGCTAGACTGTGGAAGAATAATAATTTGTTTACAGAATTTTTAAATTCAATTTTTGACATGTTTGCCTGCTTGGATTGACAGCACTTGACGTGGCATTTGCCATTGACGTAGCATTTGCCATTGACGTAGCATTTGCCATTGACGTGGCATTTGCCATTGACGTGGCATTTGCCATTGACGTGGCATTTGCCAGAGGATGTGGCATTTGCCAGAGGACGTGGAATTTGCCATTGACGTGGCATTTGCCAGAGGACGTGGCATTTGCCAGAGGACGTGGCATTTGCCAGAAGACTAGCATTTGCCAGAAGACGTGGCATTTGCCAGAGGACGTGGCATTTGCCAGAAGACGTGGCATTTGCCAGAGGACGTGGCATTTGCCAGAGGATGTGGCATTTGCCAGAGGACGTGGCATTTGCCAGAGGACGTGGCATTTGCCAGAGGACGTGGCATTTGCCAGAGGACGTGGCATTTGCCAGAAGACGTGGCATTTGCCAGATGACGTGGCATTTGCCAGAAGACGTGGCATTTGCCAGAGGACGTGGCATTTGCCAGAGGACGTGGCATTTGCCAGAGGACGTGGCATTTGCCAGAAGGACTAGCAATCAATGTGGTGAGCTGCTTGATTTATATCAACCTAACCCATAATGAATATTTCTGGCTATAAATTTTCAATCCAATGCATCCAAACTCACCAGAGTCTTTATAACTCACTGATGAAAACATCCCTTTTAAAAGTCCAAATGAATCCTCAGCCCTACATTACACGCATTACTTGGCCTTGCAGTAACCAAATCCTTAATATCTGGCTCTTTACATTAAGTTCCATTGTGTGCATATAGATGATTGGAAGTGTAATTACTGATGTGTAAAATCACTGAGCTATTTGTGGTGGGTTTCTTAATTGCTTCTAGCAGTCTAAAAGTTAACCCCGCCAAAATGGAAGTGAAAAGAATGAAAATTTGTAGCAGGGATGGGCGCATGTAATGCCATACCAACATCTCACATCTGATTGGATAATCAATCAGCCAAGTGTGCTCACCTTTAATGTGAGCAAGGAATGGGCTGCCAGTGATGTGTGTGGGACCACCATATTTAATGCTGATAAGGTACTCTCCTGGCAGTGTGGGGTAATAAATGCACTTGTAACCTTCCGCGACCTCCTGGACATCAAGCTTGACCTTGTTAGGACCATCAATTTGAACCACAAGGAGGGAGCTACCAGCTCCACATGTGTTGATGATGAATTCTGCAGGATCTCCTAAAGGTGAAGAAAAGATGAATACATTCAATAGTACAATATCTATTTCATGAAGATGCACTACCTTATTAAACATTGAAAGTCTTTTATTTTTTGGAAGCTTATGTTGTAATTGTGCTGTGTATCAATAAAAGCAATTTTCTCTATATTTTCAAATCAAAATTAAAAAACTTTTCATTTTAGAATTAAATATATGAGTTTGTAATAGTTTTATCATCATGCTTTTTATTATATTTATAAGCGTTTCTACCTGCATGCATTCATCTTAATTTGAAACTATTCTAGCTAGTGTAATACTTTAATGGTCAATATCCTTTAGGTTTACATCCATGTTTATTATCTTAAAACAAACCTTTCACAATATTAAAATATTAATAAATTTTGACAATTAAATATTTATTTGAGCTTCCTTTATTTACGTGTTATCACTGAAGGCCTAACATGACATTTACATACACTATGTGGCTTCAATACACTTCAGGTTTAACCACACATTTTAAACATCAACGTGTTTGAAGTTGTTTTGTATTTCAGCAAAGTGCATCATCACTTCTCCAAAACAAAGCTCTATTACAGATGAATGGCTTCATGGAGACTGGAAGGCACATACACAAAAAGATCATCTTGCATAAATTTGTATATTTAATTTAAAGCCCTCTTTCCCCCCCTGCTGGTCCCACCTGATTATACCCAAAAGCAAGAAATCTTACCTGTTCTGCCTTTCTCAAGACCATCTCCATAAGCGTGAACCATACCAGGATCACCACTTTCCTCTAGTGTTCCAACGCGGATCTTAAATGGACTACCAGGGATTGGGGTATCTTTGAAAAACACGTGAACAAGGTGAATACCATTCTCCTTTGGCATGAAACGGACTGCATAGTTTCCTAAAACGGGACAAAAATCAAAGCAAATTGTGAAGAGAAGGTGAAATCTTGCAGCTGCTTCACTTTAAAAATATAAAGATCATAAATTACTTTCCAAATGATTTCTATTCTCATCAATCATCAGAGAAAGAATTGACACATTACATGTTTTCAATAATATTATGATGTACCTATTAAGATGTATTCTGAAAGGCATGATGACACATACAGAGACCTTCTCTTAACATGAAAGAGAATAAATTCGGAGTGGACAAGTCTTTAAAAACATTCATTTTGTTTCCGACTTATGGCTGATCAAATTTCCTTGATTTATAATGTACGCTAAATTTAAGACAAGGTCAGTTGAGCCATCTATATTAATCCCATTAATCAGTCACAACTTGCAATTCCAAGATAACTCATGTGCATCTTGATTGTTGTAAACTAAAAACAATGCAATCTAAACAGTGATTTAAAACAATACCTTCATCAATTTCGGTAATTAAACAAGGTTCCTCGCTTCCTGAAGGAGACACGGACTTTGCACTAAGGTCTCCCTTTGCACCATTGAGTTGTATGGCAAAAGATGCAGGCTGACCAGCCTTCAAGCCACTTTCCTGAAGAAAAACAAAACAAAATTGTATCATTCCCTGAAATCTTACTTTTTACTTCAAAACACATGATTAATCTCAAATGCATGTTCATTGGGACACCACATAGCATTGCAAAACATTTTCAAGTTTATTTACACATATAGCAGAAATGGATTAGCATGAAACTGATCCATTTATAACCAAAATTGACAATAATTAAAGATAAATGTTAAGGTGGAGTGTTTATATGCGTATCTAAAGCACAGGGCTGAGTAAAATGACCAAACTTATAAGCGAGTGCAAAATCCTTTAAACTGTGCATTAAATACGCATATAAACACGATGCTAAAGCAATAATCTTTTATCAATTTTCCATGTTCGATTGTTTAAAATGCATAAAAAACAACAAAAATGACTGGAAAATGAGAAAAGTTTACATACAATTTTTCGCTTTGTTAAGAAATTCACCTGTTGCAAAAACAGACTAAACCAAATACTCAAGGTCCTGCATTACGGGAATTTAATGCACAGGTCACAACAATGCAAATACTCCATCAAAATTTTATAATCATATATAAATTGCAGAGAACTGATACAAATGTTTATTTTCTAGTCTTACTAACCTGTAAGCTACTGACACTAAGGCGTCTTGCCTCACCAAGTTGATGTGTGACAAATGGGCAGAATGGGCTGTCTGGGATTGGATGATCGTTGAATTTGATGTCAATCTGGTATTCTCCTGAAAAGATAAAAAATGATTTTGCAAAAAAGCTTAAACTTATGAAAAAGGTGGATAGAGAAACACAATTTTTGTGCCTGTTAAAAATGTCCCCATTTTTCCCCACAATGCCTTCCTTTTCCCACAATGCCTTCCTTCCCATAAAATCCTTTATATATATCCCCATATACTCTTTCTTTTGCTAAAAACACTCAGGTCCCTCCCACTCATCACTTCAAACGGCATGTTATATTTTACAAATCGAACTAATTCACTATTGTTGATTTGCTCATGTCAGCTTCAAGGTCAGATATCATGTTAATGTGGAGATTAGAAATACAATAACATCCCACGTTTCTTGCTGCAATGGAAGTGACGTTACTAATATGATCAGATTTATAAGGTCAAGCAATTTTCTTGAGACAAATTTCTTTCTTTAAATAAAACCCCATTACTGGTGCTTAACTCAATAAAACACTTGGAAAGAAACAACAAATCCTTACCTGGTACTTTAGGATAATATATGACCTGGTAAGAGCCATCTTTGTTGTCATGAAATTTGATTTCAGATTTTGAAGGACCAGAAACAGAGATACCTAGCTTGCCAGGGCCAGCCTCACGAGTCCAGACTGTAAATTCAGCTACAAGACAAAAATTATTGCAATGATTAAATGAAAATGACATCAACGGAAGTATGAAGAATACACTTCATTATTTTAGGGGGCATACATATACAGAAGAAATCAGAAGAAATCTTGTATCATTCACTTCATCCATATTCTTTATTTATCGCAGCATTCCAGCTGATGTCACTGGCTCAGAACCAGCCAAGATTATTTCAATTTTTCGTTGTGTAAAATAAATGGACTAGTTATTGATGTATTCTTTCATTTCTTTATACCCATTTCTTTATACCCATTTGTTCTTCATTATAATTTTATGTCACTTTTTATGTCACAAGACTGCCGATTCATGGTCCACTTTGTGACACCACCTTTATAATCTAACACCATATTCCTGGGTTAAACATTCATTCATCACTTTTTGTATTTTATATTTTCAATTTCCAACTATAGAAACCATGAAAAACCTGTTTCTATCATAAAAACACATCTTAAATCTATGAAAGTACTTTTCTGTTATCATAATTACTCAAATGCATTTTGTCAATTTGTGGCACTTTTCCACAAATGCGATTAATCAGATGACTCATGCCCATTTAACTACATTCTCGATGGATCTTTAAAATGTTCATGTCACCAAGTTTTGTACTATTATGAGTCTGCTAGGACCCCATTAACCTGAGGACTATGGTAGAAATTTTGGACTGATATTTATGTCCTACCTAGTGAGCCGACAGATAAAAATAGATAAAAGAGTTTGTGTTTGGTTAAGGTAAATGGCACCACATCAGCGAAGGTCAAATTGTGCCAGAGATAGATGATGTCACAGGTGAAAAGAGGTCAAGGAGACAGTGCGAAGCATAGGTGCAGAAGAATGAGTGAAGGTACTAAATCTTACCTGGAGCATCAACTTCACCTCTCTCCAAACCGAGACCACCAGCATGAACTTTGTGTGCACCTCCCTCACCAAGAGGACCAACCGTGAATTGGAAAGGACTTCCTAAAATGCAGAAAAACAACAAATGTTCAAAATATCTAAAATATATTACATTTCCAATAATATATTCTCAACAAATCTTTACGACACTTCCAAAATAAAGTCCTCTTGTATTTTTAAAATCATGAGTTGATTTCTAAATAAGTAACATAAAGTGTACCACTTTAGTTCAAGACTTTCCTTAAAAGAAGATATTTGTATTTGAAATAAAATCATTAATGAATAATAATCAAATACTATTAATGTCTCAATTACCAAGTTCTTACATACCTTAAAAGTAACATATATATATAAATATGGATTTTTCTGCTAGCTTCATTAAAAATTTTTTTGCTGATGCTACGCAGTGCAATGGAGTCTCCACTCATTAAGCTGAAAATCACTTGCGTCAGATTTCATGATAATTTTATTCAAAATTTTTAATCAATGACTGACCTGGTACATGGATACCCTTGTTCTTCACCATGACGGTGTGAATGCCATCCATCTGTGGTAAAAAGTGTACAGTGTAGCGGTGGTCTGGGCCGTCAATGATCTCTACGTCTTCTGTCCTACCCTGCGGATTTGTGACCTGGGCGGTCATGTCGAGAGGGTCAGAACCTGTTAGAAAAAGAGCCAATTTGAAAGATTTCAGCTTCATTTTAGTATCACTGCATAATGACATCCGAAATCAAAATTTCAGATGGGGAAGAAAAGTGATGGTACTGAATGGACGGGATATAAGAATCATGCAAGAAATGGGATAAGAATCATGCAAGAAAAGTAAAATTAGGAAAATATAATGAGAAAAGGAAGTAAGGAATGGGTGACAGAAAAGGTGGTAGTTTTTTAAGAGATATGGATACACACACTTATTAAAACTAGACATCAATGATGTTATAGCTCAACCCATTACAATGCAAGAAGAATTGATTGCTTTCAGTGATTTATTTTTTGTCATATGTACTTTTATAATGTTTTTAAAGTTTGATTTGAGGTGCATTCCATTTGTGGGCAATCATTATTCATCATGTTAAAAATTCAAGAGTTTCAACTTTCCTGTATGAGTTGTATTCAGTTTGTTTGTTTGGGTGTAATGGCACCTTAACAGTCAGGTCATATGTGCCAAACGAGGTTAGTTGTGAATGACTGTCAGATTGGTTCTCAGTAATGACTTAGTTTTGCGGTGGAGTGCGATGAGGTTCATGTTATAGCGATGTCTGAAAAATTATGCTTCTAACAAAAAGCTATGTGACGTTCAATGCATGGTGCCATCATGTCTCACTTGATTAATGACGTTGGCGAGGTCATAGGTAAATTCCACCACAACATATAGTTAGAAAATACATTTTGCAAACATAACAAAAAGTTTAACATTTACACATTAATCTTCATAAATGTTAGATTAATTTCATTTGGCCGGTACTGAAAAAAGATTACTAACCAAACATGTTTCAAAACGGCCAAATATGTTATAATTAGCCAGTAATAGGCCTAACTAGCAGCTAAGGTTGTGACAGTTAGCATTTTATCATAAATGTACAGCTGTCACCATTACGGTCCATAACCGTTTAACCGTAAAGCCAGTTGTCATAAGTGGACGCCCTTTTAACACAAGTATAAAGCGAAATCTTCGCCAGGTTCTTAACAATTATCTACCTACTGTGGTGTAGCGGTTATCATACATGTCTACAGACCACGAGGTCCTGGGTTCAAGCCTGGGTTGGGTAGACACGCCAGTGCACCACAACTGGTTATCAAAGCCGTGGACATTGACTTGGTTGTTGATGTTATGTCTGTCCGTCGTGTCGTACCTGTGTTTTCGTCTGGATCGTATTAAGCGTTTCATGATAGCATTGTTACTATCATAAGCGATTACGCAGGTGACAACCCGTCATTGTAAATGTCGTTTACTGCCGCCGTCGTCGGTTCTTATTAATAGACCTTCCATAGCAACCCATGCTAATCCACCACTTGAAAGACGCTACCGTTATATTCACTATGTAATGTGCAAACATGCACTTCCTGCTTCTCGTATGAGTGTGTGAAAGTCAAGTTGACATGTACGATCGTTACTTAAATATTGATATCTGTGTTTTTATTCTTACATAATTAGTTCTTAAATAGATAAATTATTATCCCGATAAAAAATCATATATTTCATGTACTTACTTTGTCAAATACTGTTAAAAAATCTTGTTTAATGAGGAACTAAACATAACATAGAAATCATGCTGCCAAATTTGTTTGAATGGAGCGGTAGGGTGGAATGGGAGGGTGGAGGGGAGGGTGGGGCGGTAGGGTGAAACGGGAGGGTGAAACGGGAGGGTGAAGGGAGAGGGTGGAGGGGAGGATGGGGGTTGGGGAGGGGAAGGGAAGGGAAGGGAAGAGTGGAGCAGGAGGGTGGAGGAGAGGGGTGAAGGGGAGGGTGGAGGGGAAGGGAGGGTGGAGCGGGAGGGTGGAGCGGGAGGGTGGAGCGGGAGGGTGGAGGGGAGGTGGAGGGGAGGGTGGGGGGGAGGGTGGAGGGGAGGGTGGAGTGGGGGGAGGGGGGGGGGAGGGAGGGTGGAGGGGAGGGGCGGTGGGGGGGGGAGGGTGGAGGGGGGGGAGGGTGGAGGGGAGGGAGGGTGGAGGGGGGAGGGTGGAGGGGGAGGGTGGATCGGGAGGATGGATCGGGAGGGAGGGTGGATCGGGAGGGAGGGTGGAGGCGGGAGGGTGGAGGGGAGGGTGGAGCGGGAGGTGGAGGGGGAGGGTGGAGCGGGAGGGTGGAGGGGGAGGGTGGAGGCGGGAGGTGGAGGGGGAGGGTGGAGGGGGAGGGTGGAGGGGAGGGTGGAGGGGAGGGTGGAGGGGAGGGTGGAGGGGAGGGTGGAGGGGGGAGGGTGGAGGGGAGGGTGGAGGGGAGGGTGGAGGGGAGGGTGGAGGGGAGGGTGGAGCGGGAGGGTGGAGGGTGGAGGGGAGGGTGGAGGGGGAGGGTGGAGGGGGAGGGTGGAGGGGGAGGGTGGAGAGGGAGGGGGAGGGTAAGGGGAGGGGAGAAACAGCGTTGGGCAGAGGCGGTTGTGGCTACAGGAAATGGGATGGTAAATTTCGTCCAACGTATCTATTTTTATAGGTATTTCTTGTCCCCAGTAGGCAAATAGACTAAAATATTGGATGGGATCAATAGCTAAATACAAGTGTAACTGCCACTTGTCGTGTGGAGAAACTAATTTTATTTATACAACAGGAGACAAAGAAAATTGTTAAATAGGGTAGAGAGGGCAATACCCCCCATTGTGGGAGTATTCCCTCATAATGGGGAACACAGAGGGTAGGCCTATAAATGTTGTATTCATATATCGTTTTGTCAGTTTGTAGTAGTTGCTGCTGTAGGATATTGTGTAACTTCTTTCTGGGACGTACAACATAAACTTCAAAATTATCATGCTACGTCGGAGTTCTTACTCACATATGGGGACAGGCTTAACGCACCACACCCTAACACACATCTGAGGCTAACATGTTTTTAAAACACATTTTTATTTAAATATTGGGTATATAGTGGTGCGTGGCCAGGGGGCAGGGAAGACTTTCCAATAATTACGGCCCTTAGTGTTTGATAATGGTAATCCCAGGGTCATACAAGCAAGAATATGTCTCCTTTGATTTAGGTAAACAATTTGAATAGAAGAAAAATCTTTTTGATTCCTATGCCAGACATGACAGTATCTGAAATGCGAGGAACAAGAAGTAAATTTTTTAAAAATCGCGCAGAACGAAAAAAGAAGGTTATTAAAATAAACATAAAGCAAATGAAAAATAAGAAACTACTGTTGCATGCTTAACAGTAAAGAAATAAAATAGATAATACAAGGATAAAATATACTTATCTCACTAAAAGAAAGAAACGAGAAAATACTTAATACTTCTTTAAAAAAAAAAAAAAATAACGCACCTGATTTCATGGCCCTCGTATTCGCGAACTTAGGGCCGGGTATATGCAGCATACTACCTCTTTTATTTCAGAATAGTGACAGTTGAAAAATATGCTTCTAACAAAAGTTGTAAGCCCGTTTTGTAGTAATTTTAATGTAGGAGTTAATGGAGGTTTCCACTATGTAACGGTCGATTACGACGTTATCGGAGAGCAAAGGTCACTTTGAGTGCAGCATATTCTGCAACAATACATTTTAAAAACAAAATTACGAACATTAGCAACCATCTACATGTATTTAAAAAAATATGTTAGGCTATGACGTTTGCATTTTGATTTTTTCTGCATAGGACTTCCAATTTGTTTAGTTTTAGTGTCGCACGGAAAAAGCGTACTGCCGTGATACACATTCCCTACTTTTTAGGTATAGGCCTATAGAATAAAAAAATACACAATTGGGGAAGGGGGAGGGGATTTGTTTGAGTTTCAATTCGTATCTTGTGACCCCAAGTTTGGATAAGAAGCCAAGCAAGCTCCTTCACGTTGAAGATGTGAATTTACGGCCCTGAAGTGTCAACGATTCATTGTATGAAAATGCTTTTCTGCATCTCATCATGGAGCTATAAACTAAGTTTTATAGCTCCATGATCTCATCGACCTCATGCCATCTCAGAATTCAATTGTCTTATCAGGGGTGGCGGAGCGTTCAAAATATTGGGGGATTTAATGAGATAAGGTGACATGTGATACGTTCACCTAAAATTATTAGGCTGAAGCCCGCACATCCCCTTCCCAGCTCCGCCCGCCTCTGTCGATTTCAAGTCATCATTGATGATAGGACCTAAATAAAAACCTTGATATGAACGCATAATGTAAGTTTCGCGTAACTAGCATGGCTACTTTAATATGAAATTAAAATTGGTTCTTCCCGTTTTTTCTGTTTGTTCAAACTTAAGGAAACACTCGAAATATAATACTTAACATTCATCCTATCCATGTAATGATAATCATCGGGATTACGTAATTCCCCTTTGATGTCGCTACTGCTGCGAGAAAAATCTGGGTCACTGCCAAAATGCGTTTAGAGCAGTGATGCGGTCTAATTTGCTGCACAGTATAATTTAGTGCACTTGGCATAGCTTTTGAATGATTTAGCCAATGTATTTTCACCCAAATCAGCACTAATGGGGCTGTTATATAGCAATAAATATTCAAGTGTTTGAAGTTTTTCCCAAAAACCGAGAATGATTGTTTGTTGTCCGTAAGTACTCATGTTAAGAGACGCTATAGCGACCACGTGTGACTTCCGCAACTGGGGATGACAGATCACACGGCGTGAGAATATTACCGAGTTTTGAGCATGAGCAGGCTATTACCGCATTACTTTATGACAACACGTGCTGATTTTGTGATTCGTAATCCAAGCAACAACTCCCTAGTAATCCGTCGTAAAAACAATAACAATACCCAGGCAAACATTTAATCCGTCCGTAAATACAATTATTAGTTTTGAAATATTTGTTACTCTTTGAAGTAAATAATAAAAGACACTTAATTAATCTGTAATTTTATCACAATTGATGTGAAACGAATTTCTTTAATGTTTTCACTGCACATTAGAACTCTTAAAAGCTGGGATACTTTCAACGATAGGCCAAAGGACATCGTTGCGTATGAATTTTGATTTCTTTGCATCGCTACCGTGGTTTGATTCATGACTTGTGTGTTTCTAACCTTTAACGCAAATTCTTCTGGGCCAACTTTAGGAATAGGTAGATTGGAAAAGAATTAAAGTTGTTGTCTCCATATTTCCTAGGAAATAAGAGCCGGGAGGCCAACATTTACTAGGGGGTAGAATTTACTTTTACACCGATCAGTGGTTGGGTGATGTGTATTGTGATTTGATAATTAAGGGATATAGGCGGAAATTTCTTGTGTGTATTTGACGGGTTATGTTAATGAGTGCTAGCCTGGGCCTAGCGCCTTCCTCATGAGCACAAGCTAGCTACATTCCATGCATCCCATCCCAAGTACCGTGAAAATAATTAGTGATATGCATAACGCCCCGGGTGAAAAATGTGAAGGCAATGACATAGCGGGTAAAGATTGAAATGATAAGGTTGGTTAGATGGTTTCGTGAATTTATGCGAACTTGAAAAAGCAAACATAAAAATTGAATTAACATTCGTTTACACGTAGCATGATTTCCTAAACGGTTAAACGTCACAACCTTATTAGCAGCCCTGGGATGCCCCATTGAATACTACCGCACCCAGCGATGATTCTTCCACGTGTCCACGAAAACTTATAGGTTTGAAACAAACTTTTATTTCTGGCAATCTGCTGCCCATACGGCAAATTACGGTTTACGCAATGTCGCTGCGTTCACCAACCCAACAAAACTTTATCCTTAACGTTAGTGGATTGAAGTATAACACTCTAGCCCGCGATGCAATGTAGCACAAAACTTACTGACACTTGAGACTTACTATACGACAAGCGAAAATGATCAAACAACAACTTCACACGTTATCTTCTAGGCTATGTCATAACCTATCATACAACTCGGTAATCCAATCCGATACAGCGTGACCTAAATAAGATTACGAGAATTTGCATATTCATAGCAGAATGTCCGAATTCTGATTGGAAAATACTGCGATATGATTAAACATATATGTCCATACAAGGAACTAATAAACATGCGTGTATACCAACTGACCAATACCATGGCGGAGCGGTACGCACGTAAAACGCGAATAGGATAGAGCTATTTTTAGCGAAATTACCATAAAATCTTATACTTTGTTAAAACCTTTCGAGAGCTCTAATTAAAAAATACATGGAATATCTCTTAACGAAATACAAGCTTAAATTTAGATACAAAAATCTCGCTTGAGCCAGAATCTCAAGAGCAAAACTGTAAAAACCTAGGAGGAGATGCATTTTTAAGCAAAAGTTAGTACAGGCACATATGAGAGGTCACGTACGATTTGATAATCTCCACTCATACACTCTGTGTATGGGTGGAGCTAAAAACAAGTGGGTTCAGAAATATCAAACTTATTAATTTACAACAAAATCACTACATTCACCAAATTACATTACTTTTTTTTGGTCTACAATACACATTTATCTCCCCATCTTTGACATTAAAAGTTTACAATTTTAGATTATATTACACATCATAATAAGCTTTATTTAAAAAAAAAATATTGCCAGAAAAAAAGCAATGAAAATTATTTTCAATTGGAATTGTTTGTGTTAAAATATACTTTTCTCTGTAGACTCAAGTGCCAGTGCATCATTGGAGAAAAAGCCTGAGCACCATCAAACACACACACATACAACAAAATCCAGACATGTAATGCCTAAAATATTACCCTAATAACATTCCTCTCACAATCAGTATTGTATAAATGTGATAAGATCAAGTACACACTATTCATAACTAAAACACTCCTTTTTCATTTTTGAATAAATACCACTTTTAAATACAAAGACTCTTTTAGACCAATGAAATGAGTTTCACTTACCTGGGATTTTAAGCCCAAGTTTGCACTCTGTGCCTTTGTGCACAATTGGTACAGCTTGGACAAATTGTTCATTGCTTTGCTGGATCATAGGATGTCCACCTTCACCCATGACTTGCACTCTGAAGGGACTTCCTGTCAGGAAAAAACAAAAACAAATTTGCTCATCATTCTTACAGATCATCTTCTGGTAGAGGGCACCTCTATTCATCTTGTACAGGGGGGAAGGGTTCGTCTGAGCGAACAAACCCCTTTTGTTGAGAAAGTGCCCTTTTGAAATCTTAAAAATAACAAACAAGGAATTTCAAGATTTGTTGCCATTTTATATGAAAAACGAACCCCCTATCAAATTCCTGGCTATAGGCCTCTTGTACCAGCTCTTCACCCATGACCATAAAACTAGTCATATTATTTCTGACCTTACCACAAATTTTAAAAAATTAGTAAAATTCATACTCCGGGAAAAGTCACACTTACAAGTTCTCTCCAAGCTTCTCGTGGGTTTTCCTTAGCTTCCTTTATTGGAAGCTATTTTGTATTTAATAATCCTCACGGAATGTTTCTTTGTAGCTGGTGTATATGATGTATTTATGTTACTGTGTGTGTTGATCTCAATATTTGTACACATTTCATGTTTGTATTTCAGTGCAATGCAAAATGTTGGCTAAAATAAATGTTCTTGAAATTGATAACAACAAAAAAACTGAAATAAACAGGAACAAATTTGGTAAAAAATGTTGGGGGAGAATTATGTGGGGTGAACCATCCAGGATGTAAGCGGTACAATGACTGATCAACTTCAAACTATTGTGCTGTTAACCAACTGTCTTGTCGGGCTGTAATTTAGGATGGGATATAATGAGTTTTAATTTTGGTTGCATTTTAATTCTAATTCCGTATTCAGTATGCTAGGCAGATTAGAAAAAGTATATCTAAGATTTTGAACTGTGTAAATGTGATAAGATAAAG
Organism: Chiridota heheva; assembly: GCA_020152595.1. NCBI lineage: Eukaryota > Metazoa > Echinodermata > Holothuroidea > Apodida > Chiridotidae > Chiridota > Chiridota heheva. The sequence continues at coordinate 594,258 of JAIGNY010003169.1, forward strand.
CGCACAATATTCATAAGTAACATTCATTTTAAATTACAACAAATACATTTTATCCTTCAAGAATATATCTTGATATGTAACTTTCTGTTTCATGTGGCAAATGGAAACATTAATATTTACAATATCCCCTATATCCTTTCATAGCCTACCACAAGCATTATTCTGAAAGCATGTGGTAACCAAATCAAGCTGCAGCTTGAACCTGCTAATAGCAAATCCTGTTTTGGGGAATGCAATGTCTCTCTACCTTATGTTCATTAATGATCACAAAGCCAACAGACTCAAATAAAACAGATTAATGTTGATCTCATTAATATCTTTCACAACACATCAGTGACTTAATATGGATAGGGGATAAACAGTTTATAAGAACTAAGGGGGAGTTCAGCTTGTGCATAAAAATTCCAACTTGATAATACTGTGTGAAGTGCAGACGGCAGATGTTTCTACTATCGTCTGACCACGATCTTGAGACCACCAACGAATAATTGCAGACTTATATTGACCCGCTGAGACTACCCACATGAGTATCTCCAGCAGGAGGACAGATGGGGAACCGTGCATGAGTTCTTTCAGACAAAACGTGTAAATAGTTAGGCTAATGATATATCATCATTAGCATATCATTTGTTCATCTATTATTATTTGAAATAAGATAAGGAAATGTAATCAAGGTCATCACACTATTGATTAACAGGGTTCAATGACAGCACAACATAGCTGAGGGTACTACTTATTACTATGTACTTTATACAGTCATTAAATCAGATTTCTTGAATGTTATTTTGGTAAGATGTTTAAACTTGAAACAAGATGTAGTGTGGACATCAAATAAATTCTTAAAGGAATATTCCCATGGATTTTAATTTTACTATATATGATAGAGAAATGTTTTAGAAACAAAGTGATGAAAAAACTATGTTAATATCTTATTCTGTTTAGAAGTTACAAAAGTTTAACATATTTTTAATTTGGACAAAAGTGACTGATTGGCAACATCTGTAATGAAATAGAGACATTTTCAATAAAATGTCTTTTGTATTTCCTTAAAAATATTATAGAGTTTTTCTTATTGGAAATGTGATGTACAGCAAGAAAGAAAAAAAATGTTTTCTTGTAAATGATATATTCGACCCTCTCTCTATAATGAAACAAAAATGCTGTTGGATTATGTAAAAAATTGTGATTAAATTGATAAGAAATTCATAACTGTGCTGAAATTGCCTTGATGACATCACCAAGCTGAAGGACATATACTATACGAGGTGTTTTTAAGTACATTTTTCTACTCTTTAAACTGTTATAACTTCCGAATGGAATAAGATATTTACATAGTTTTTTTTCACCACTTTGTTTCTACAAATTTTCTCTATCATATATGAAAAAAGAAAATCCATGGAAATATTCCTTTAAGAAAATAACCCTCCCAATCAAGTCCATGAAACCAATGTAAATATAATGTAAAACTTTAAACATAAATCATTTGCATATAGCTTTTGAGCTTAAAGGATTAGTTCAGGGGTCAAGCAAATCCATCTTATATTAAAAGAGGACTTTAAAAGAAACAAAATGGTGAAACCAGAACCAAAAGGTTTTGCAGTTCCGATGCTTTTTTTCATGCTGATTGATTTTGTATTAATTGTTAAGGTCATTGCATATTGTGAAATATTTGACATGACATGAATCGTTCTTGAAATAACATGTTCAAAAGCTCTTTTCAGCGAAATCATTATAAGCCCTGCCCACTTCGCTTATTAATGATATTCAATGTTTGTATAAAATTCCTACTCATTAATATGCATGACATCTCCACCAAAAACAGTAGGGCACATCTACAGATCATGGATTATCTATGTACCAAACATGACATGAATCGAGTTTACCATTCTTGAGATACCGTGCTTACAAGCTCTTTTTAACAAAATCATGTTAAGCCCCGCCCACTATGCATACTAATGAAATTCAACATTTTTGTACACACGAGCTAACATAATTACACCAAATATGAAACAAAGCAGACATGCGGTTGTTTTAATATGAGCATTGCAAGATATTAACATTAAGCTCCACCTACTCATTAATATGCATGACATCACCATCAAAAACAATAGGGCACATGTATAAACCATAGGCTATCTGTGTACCACATATGACATGAATCCAGTGTATTGTTCTTGAGATACCGTGGATACATACATACACCAGCATGACTGCATAGGTTCCTTATGCTATTAGCATCGGAACCAAAAAGTATTTAAAAATCTTATTCTATTAAGGAGATATTCAAGTTTTAGTTTGGTAGCATTTGTATAGAAATGACTGAAATCAGACTAGTTGTAATGTCATGGCCTCAAGATTCCTCAGTCTTTATATATTCTTTGATAGTATTTGATGTATTCTATCATATTTTGTACCACGATTTTGTGGCTTAACAGCCATTGGATATGTCAGGAAAGTAGTAAAACATAATCTAGTAAGGTTAATTATAATTTACCACCTGACGAAAGTTCGAGGAAATATAATTCAAATAGTAAAAAAGTAAAATTAATTTTCTTCAAAATATATTAACAATTGTTAGAATGTGAGGTGAGGATGAGGACGCCAGCCTTTACAGACCAAGTACGCCAGTCATTTCCACACAGATAAGACGAGTTTTAAACTGTAATAACTGTAAACTTAAATGTTCCCTTCACTATTTTGGTGTCTTTTAAAGCCCTCTATCATATGAGATACATTTGCTTGACCACTAAACTAATCCTTGAAGGTGTTTGTATTATTTGCATTTCATATTCTGCTCTTCCAATTCATTGTGAAGCATGCTCTTTAAGATTATTATTGTTTTTTTATGTGAATGACAAAATAATAAGATTATAGGGGAATTTGAAAATAAAAATGTTCACATTGTCTAAGGCATATTTTTGCTCCAACTGTGTTGTCCCTTGTATGGGCGGCCATGTTGGAACGCTACACAGACTTCATAATAAAACCAAGCCCAGATATAAAATATATTTATAAAATTTATATCGTATTTGCATTATTATGACATGTGCATTAAATCCTGTTAATGCACGACCATCATTGTTTGGTTGATTCCATTTTCAAAATGGGTAATGTTTAAATAAATTGATAAAATATATCTAAACTTTTCTTATTTTTCATTCTTTTTAGTTGTCTTTTATGCAATCCAGCACAAAATTTTTGTAAAAAGATTTAATGTGTTTTGGCATTGTGTTTATTTACATATTTAAAGCACGGTTTAAATAATTTTACACTTGCGAATCACCTTCCTCCTAAAGTCGGGCCATTCCACTCAAAAATATTTGGTCAGTGCATTAAATACGCATATAAACACTCCGCCTTGACATTAATCTTTAATAACAGTAATGACACTTTTCCTACAGATCAAAAGAATAACTAGGATGCTTATTCCTTTATGACATATTTTTTGGTCATTCAAGAAATATTCAAATAATATGCATAAGAGTTGACTAATCATCATCATTCAATGAATATTCAGTATCTTACCTGGCACTTCCTGTTCTGCATATTTAACATGGAGATCGTAGATTCCTGGTGCTGTTGGTTTGTATGAAACACGGCAGGTACCATCCCCGTTATCCTCACAGTTGATCTCAGCAGTACCTGGGCCTCCAATGGAGACGCCAAGACCTCCGAAACCTGTTAATTGAAGGGAAAAAATCACAATTATAAAAATCTCTAAAAGTCTTTGATTTTGAGTCATTTTTTTTTTTTGGAGGTGGTTGAGTTAATGCAGGCTTTTAATGGGGTGATTAACCCTTCTTTTGTCGTGGAAGACAAATGTTGGACTGATGGTTTCAGAGAGTTGACGCGCATGTTCCTGAATGCGGCCTACTCTGGATAAGCGATGGTGGAACTCTATCATCAAAAGGGTCACAAAGAGTCAGCCATGACTAACTGGACTACGACGAACCCTTCTTAGCCTGTCACCTTGTTATGTTCAGTATATACTGAAAAAAAATTAACATTCTGTTACCTTTTTATGAGTCCCAAAGACATTCGTCAGTACGCAGAATTGATATACAAAGGTAACACAAATTGACATTCATCACTACGCGAAAGGAGGGATGAATTTTCCCTTTTCATTCATTTCATGCAAAAAAAGCACAGACTTTCGCAAAGGCGGAGACATGTCCCCCTGTACCCTGTGCTAACTACGAGGACATCTCTACAATTTAGCTGGATAATTACATATTTTACTGCACATATTTTACAGATATAAGAGTTCTCTCACCTGCTTCCCTTGTGTCCACAGTAAACTCGGACTCTTTTCCAGCAAATCCTTGCGTAATTCCCGGACCGTAAACCTTGACCTTTGAGGCATCTCCCACTTCTTGAGATCCGACAACAATCTTGAAAGGACTGTTGGGGATGTGCTGTCTGTTCTTCTTCACGCTGACAAGATGCTCACCGACTTCTTTGGGGGTAAATGTGATGCCTGGAGGAGAGAAGTATGAGATTATGGATCCACTGGATTGACACTAAATATATCAATGCTCATCTGTCTCATATCATTTGAAATTGATTTCAGCAACTTCAAGTTACGTCAAGTTAAATGCGTATGATTTGATCAGTAAAAGTTGTTACAGAGTCAAAATAAAAAAATGTCCTTTTTTAAAAATCTTTTCAATAATCATTTCGAAAAACTATTCTACGCAGAATTCAATATTCTTTATCAAAATGAATGTTGTTTTTTGGAGTTCAGTAGAAAGCTCTCCAGTACAGAAAATGCTGCGAACTATTCAACTATGTAATCTTGACACACAACAAACGGCAATATGTCTTACAACATTGTTACATTTGTAACATTCAATTTACATTATCCTGCCTTGTCTTGATCCAAGATTAAGGAACATGACATACAAATACAAGAAGCATTGTCACATTAATTCTAAAATTTTGAAATAAATCACAGAAACCACTTCAGTCCTCAAAGGAAACATAAGCATCATAGAGATGGAACAAATGATATCCATCACTTTCCGATTATCAAAAAGAAAATTGATGAATGCTAAAAGTAAATATTTTCAAATAATCTATAAATAGCATGTGTTACTTGCATAATGAAACCTTCATCTTTTTTAAATAATCGGCAGTAAATTCATTGACAGAAAGCAAGCCTATGTCATCCATAGGCCTAAAAATTACAAGCATAGGCTAGAATATAACTTATCAAGACCTATTTGAAAATAATTTATCTATTCTCTCTTGAGATCTATGAAGCACATAGGCAAAGTTGGGTAAATTATTCAATACAATGTTGACATTAGATCTCAATAAATGTACTTAAAAGAAAAAGAAAGAAAATTGAACCCTTGGGATGTAAAAATGTAATGAAGATGCCTCATAGTTCCACTCTCAACCTCCCTAAGGTATCCTACCCTCTTTTTATATATCACAGCATATAAATTGCAAACTTTACACACTTCAACAAAAACACACCTTGGTAAAGATAATGATATCAACATTTATTTACTGATAAAATGTATAATTGAAATGGTGATTTTAAGGTTTCTATTTATATGCAGCAGTCTATCAATTTGAAATAGCAGTCTTTCTAAAAAAATCTTCAATGTTTGCAAAAATAATCGTAATTGTAAGTTTCCCATATTTTTAATTCCTTTAACAAAACAAGTTTCTTCGAAATCATATAAAGAAGGCCATGGTCTGGTAATCTTTTTTTTTTCCCCTCCAATTTGTAATTTATGTTCAGATTTAAAAACTTGGTACCCAAGAAATAGCAGTCTTTCTAAAAAAATCTTCAATGTTTGCAAAAATAATCGTAATTGTAAGTTTCCCATATTTTTAATTCCTTTAACAAAACAAGTTTCTTCAAAATTATATAAAGAAGGCCATGGTCTGGTAATCTTTTTTTTTTCTCCCTTCAATTTGTAATTTATGTTCAGATTTAAAAACTTGGTACCCAAGAAATCAGACAGAAATGTTTTATAGGTAAGTTTTGCTATATCACAATAACAAGTTACTGTTAGGCTTAGGAAAAGAATGGCATGCCCCAATGTTTTAGCTTGCCACATTCACTGAAAGGCCACAGAGGTTTTAACAAAACACAAATGTCACTTGGGCACATTTTGACTGAGATTTCTGGGTTAACATCAACAAGATTATCAGATTACACATGAACCCTGATTGGTTCTGATTATAATAGTTCTAGGTCACTGTCAATGTATGTCAAATTTATATTATTAGAGGCTACATTAATGAGCCTGCACAGTGGGTAACAAACATATCTGAACACCAGCTAACCAAATAAGATGTCTTTAGAAAAGATAGACAAATAAACATAAGGGTGAGAAGACACACACTAGAAACCAAATGTTTAACGACCCTTACACATATGTGATGTGTGGTCAGGAATGTTCATCATGTACTATTAAACAAAAATAAAACCAGATTCATTTGATTTCAGTGGTCACATGTATGTTAATCTCATATGGACCAGGACGGGAACAAATTGGTAGAGTAAAGATTTAAATATCTAACTCCATTAAAGATATACCGTATTTGACAAATTGGGCACTTGCTCTAATAAGCGCCCGGCCAACATTTTTTGACTGATAGTCTTATTGTTTGATTAATTTGAAGACTTAAAATGAGTTTTGTTACATTATTTGCTTACTTGGTGTCTGGGGTTCACAATGATTTTGTGGTGGTTATTCGGGCAGTCTGGGGCTAATAAAGAACTAGTTCACACAATGCACTTCTAATATCACACTGTACGTGGCCCCAGAGCATGGGCACTTATCAGGAAGAAACTTTGGGCAATTCTATTTTCCCCGGGTGCTTATTACGTCGAATACGGCATTCAAATTTATAGTTCTATCTGGTTTGTGTAGAAACGGCTGAAATCAGACTAAATATCATTTCCACATTCCTAAAAAGTCTTTGTGTGATTCAATGAAACATTTTGTTAGAAAATTGTGACTTACAAACCAATTAGGTTTGCTAGAGTGAACTAAAACATAATTCAGTAAAATGAATGTCTAAATGCGATTGATTTACCACCTGAAGAAATTTTTGAAAAGACTAAATTTGGGAGTGATGCCACTTTTTTATGGTAGACTTTCAGTAATTTCTATACAAATTTGCGATGTTAAAAACCTGGTATCTCTTGAATGGAACACGATACCGCAGTAGATTCTTCAAAGATCTGTTTGCCTTTTTGCCCTCTAGCAAACAAAATAGACATGTCTGACCAGTGAACTAATCCCTTTAAAAGTTGATGATAATTCTTTGTTTATTGATGTTTAAAGCACTGCGACAGTCAAAATGTGCCATAATAATCGTAAAGGATTTTGGGCAAATCTTAAGTCTACCATAATGACAGTTGTTTCATGGGGAAATAGATTTGTTTCATGGGGAAATTACACCAACACAAAAATTCACTGCCCCTCTTAAAAAACTTTACGTAAAACTTTGACTAAAATTCCTGTTATAAATTTCCCAATCTTGGTCATCGGATCAGGATCATAAAAAAATGAAATGCATATAAACTGCATGTAAAAATATATATATATATATATATTCAGTATAGTATGAAAGTTGCAAGCAAAGGCATTAAAGATAAGGCTCATACCAATGTTTCCATTGGGCAATCTCTTGAGTGTGCAAGGATCCTCACTTCCTGAGGGTGATTTGATGGTTGCCTGGAGTATGCTGAGGTTAGGCTCAGTTATCTTCAAAGGCACATCGCTTGATTTACCGATATTCATGCTGGTACCTCCTGGTTTATCTAAAAGAACAAATTAACAAACTTGTGGTTACTGTTTCATGTTGAAAAAGTTGATAGGTTTTTGCATACAATTACTTTAGGATCATATAGAGGTGATTCAGCTGACGTCATGAGGTCACATGACTTTGTTTACATCGTCATTTTGTTGGTGAAAAAACACTGTCGTCTGCTGTACACTTAATTAGACTTGCATGTTGTTGTTAGATTTGCATGTTGTTATATAAGATTATTTTTGTAAGATAATTATGCCGGAATCTTGCTGTGCCATTGGTTGCACTAGAAAACGTGTGCGGGAGAATAAAAGGAAGTTTTTTGATTTCCATCTGATTTTGGTCAACGTTCAAAGTGGGTTTCTGCTGTACGATGTAATGGCTTTCAACCTACGGTTAACACTAGGAATTACAGCGAGCACTTTATATCAGGTTTGTAGGCTTTGGTCTGAGTATAACAAACAATCAGCTGGCATTACGTTAAAATTACTCTTCGTAAAACTTAGAAATATGAAGTAAAATTGGAAGTAAGCAAAAAATTGTAATTAGTAAAATTCGCTGAACTGGAAATGGTTGGTTAGCATATAGTATGTTTGTTGTACATGTGATGTGACTGAGCTGTGTGAAGATGCATGAAACGCAATGACGCCCTGCTCTGCAAAATGGCTTCCAGTGGAGTTTAGTCACGTGATGAAATCCCTCTATGCAGGCACAAGACAAACATTTATTTTTTATATGCAGAAATGCCCAAGTTAGTTATTAAATTGTCAGTACTCTCAAGTAAAGAAACTATTTGCAAAGCATTCTTTATATTTCTTTAAATAATGCAAATTTTGAAACTTTTGTGAATTTTAACTTTCATCTTTAGCTTGGACACAACGTACAATTTATTAAGATTAAAAGACTCCATTACTGCCTAAAGATATTCTTTTACTTCTTATGTGACATCTTACCATGTAACAGAGATATGTTTGGTCAAATAACAAACTATTTGGTATACACAAGAAAACAAAGGCAATACAAATGTTTGAAAGAATAGTGTTGTCACAAATTGCTATTTGGCAAGCAAATGAAAATAACAAAAAATTATGAAAATGATGAAAAACAGATTATATTCAAATTTTCAAAATAGCAAGCTTAAAATATTAAGCAAAAACTATATCATTGCAAGACGTTGATGATTATACTTGTGATTGGCTGTATACTGACATTTATAATTCATTAAATAAAAACAATTTTCCCCACTAATTGATATTCACAATTTTACTTCCACACTTTGATTGATATGGCAGAAAAAATGGATGTAAAATTTTCATGGAGTGTGTGAGTGCCTACTAAAGTTAAATCATTAGATGAAGTTGTTGAACATTTTGTCAAATTCAAAGAATGCAAAAATCTGTTTCAATATCGTTCCACTGATGGATCCTTGCAAGAATATATTAAATGGCTTAGGGAATATATAAACTTCCCCCATTTACCATCAAGTCTAGCAATAAGTTGATCAAAGGTCAAATGATGATCTTACTGCATATGACTTCATAGCCATCAGATCTACAAGCTAGGTAATTAACCTTCACTGAGTTAGTTAATTGACAGCTTTTTCAACCAATCACCGCACGAATTTGCCTAGCAACAAAATCTGCGTAACTATGTGGGGGCAAAACTCCTACGTGGTACTGATACAGTACAGTTAGCTAGCAGCGCACGCTCATACAGTCCATGCAATATACTACACAAAACAAATTTCTGCACACACAGACTGAGTGACGACAAGATGGTAAACAAAAACTGCACCTACAGGCCCGCTACGGGCTTTACAAATCCGACTCTGGTTAACCTGAAAGGCAAGCAAACTGAATTTTGTTTATTCCTTTTGCTAAAATCTTGAAAGATCAGGAGAGGTGCCATCAATGGATCAAAACTTGTGGCAGGCCATATGAGCATCTAAATGTCAATGCATTGGTCATGCATGATTGCAGATTTGGGGTTTGTTTGCCCCACCTAGCAACTGCGTTGCTATGGTGGGTGTGGGAGAGATGTTGACCCAAAGACAGAGGTTTGGTAACCAAACACAAAATAACTAAATATCTTAGCAAAGATTTGACAAAGATTTGGTAACCAGACACAAAATAACTAGATATCTTACCAAGGATTTGAGCTTTAAATGGACTTCCAGCGATATCCTTATCGGCAAACTTGACTGTTATTTCGTACTGGCCTGGTTTGGTTGGGTAGTAAGTGACGGTGCAAGTTCCGTCTTTGTTATCAACGCAATTGATTTCAGCCTTGGAAGGACCTTCGATAGCAAGGGACAAACCTCCAGCTCCAGCCTCTTTTGTGTTGATCGTAAACTCGCAAGAATCCTCGCTGATTCCGTGGGTTAGACCAGGACCATAAGCAGTTACGTTTCCGCTCTTCAGTTCATCAACGTGGAACTGGAATGGGCTTCCTGTGTGAGATCATAAAAAAAAAAAAAAAAAAAAAAAAAAAAAACTTTCATCATTTCGGTACATATTTCCACATATAGGTGAAAATTAAAATTTACCATTATACCCTAAAAACGGCACAGCCTCTTTTATCTTTGTTATAAATCATGGAGGACCTAACTCTCATAAAGTAATCCATAAGATAGAATTATAATGAGTACCATAGTCGATCATCCACACAATTTTTTTTCTCGAGTAGTTCTGCTTGGCCTCAGGCTTTGTTCATAGTGGGCCCAGGGCAATTTTACAGCATTCACATTTTTGTTAGCAATTTCTTTTCCTCTCATAGTTACATACCCTAAAAAAGCAAATGGCTAACAAACCTGGCACGTTTTTGTCGTTGTATTTGATGGAGAGACTGTGAAGACCTGTTTCTGTTGGGGCGTACCTGACGGTAATGGTACCGTCCCTGTTCTCATTGATGATAGGGATGTCCTTTCTGCCAGATGGGGTGATAACTTCACCTGAGGCGGGGAAAATGGCATAAATAAGTAAAATAAGGAATGAAGATATTAAATGAGAGGATATACAGCAAATAATGGACCATTTACATTCATTATTTATTTCTTGCTTCAATAGACATTAAAATGTTCATGCAGAACTCTGTATGGAGAATTATTATAATAGTGATCGTTCCATTACCAATGGCAACTAATGAAGCAAAAGTTCTTTGACAATGTCAACTTGGGAACATTCCTTTCATTGAAATAAAAGAGACACTCTTTTGAAAGAAATCAGTATTCTTTGTGGGGAGTGGGTTTTAAGGGTTATGTCTTTTTCTGGTTGATTGGTTTACCACAGTTTTTATGTCATTGTTAGAAGATCTTTAATATGGAGAGAAAAGCTGTGAGAGACAAGATGATTTGTAACCCAGTAATGGTATAATCTAATACCCACATTGAACATGTCATTTTAGACCTAAGAGTAACATAAAAGTGAATACACATAACAATTACTACTGCAAGCTTGTAAGAAAGTCATACATAATGTTATATGTGTATCATTTAAGAATACAAATATTTCATTATATCTTTTTACCATACACATGACTTTAAGACACTGTTGAAGTGTCCAACCCACTTAATGAAGAAAATAATACCTACAATTATTATTAAAACTTTGGCCAACTCATTAATCAGCATCAACACATCTCCAAATATGAAATACATATCACTAACCAGAATAGAAGACAAACATTATCTTCCCTATCCCGACACAAAAAGTAAACACTATTAATACTATGCAAAGGAAGTTACTGCATCAATACCACCCACCAAAGCCAGCAAACGTCATTGGCATTACACTAAAACGTCAAGGAGTAAAATCTGCTAATACTTAAATATGCAAAGCGGTTTATAGCCCAGTTCTACAATAAAAAACAAAATAACACAACCTGACAAATCGATTGTCTTTCCGCATACTGACGAATGTCTTATTTGGGTGAAACAAAAATTGGCGCAAAATACTGAATTATTATTTCTGCATACTGACGAATGACTGAAGCTTCGTGAAATTAAATTTTGCTTAAAATATCTTTATTGCAAGTAAAATTGTCAAAAGATTCGCATTTGCTCTTTCCAATGATATATAAAGCTATATAATACATTTAACAGCTTTTATTTCATCAAGTTCAAAATATTCAGAACATTTGTCAGTATGCGGAATTAATAATTTCAATTTTGACATTCGTCACTACACAAATAACATTCGTCACTATGTGAAAATAGGGATGAAATATCTCAGCCTGATAACCCAGATATAATTTTGCCTGTAACATCTGTGACTTGTACAAGAATGCCCACCCACACATCAACTATTAATCTGCACATTATCTGGTAACATTCATCCAAGCTCATTTTACAGAATGATATCTTTGCTATTATATCACTCTCACATATCAATCAACATTTTGATTAAATTTATCAGATGAATGGTGCGCTTGAGGTTGATTAAAGAACATTAAGAGATAATTCATAATAGCCATACAAATGTTCTACATTCCAATACATGTTTCTGAAAAGCTTTATTGCTGACAGCTGAAGGTTTAATAGACTTTTAAAATATTAACATACTTTACTCCTCAAGTGCTTAACACTTATCGTGTTTTTATTTCTCCTACGTCAGTAAAAGACATCCATACTCGTTTTATAGATAAACCCAACATAATAGTTCACACAAAACTTTTCCTGGTGTTTTAAAACAAAAAGATTTTCTACATTTCTGCAGTTCCTACAGGTCTTAAACAAACAATATTCCCTTTAAAAAATTTCCAATTGTAAAGCACTAATGATGAAATAGGAAAAGGCCTGGCCTCATATAGTTTAATCTAGCAATTAATAAGGTGAAATATGAAACCAGGCATCGCAAACACAAATCCCCTCATGACTAATAACATGTTTTCCACCCTAAGTCACAACTGCCATCCCACCCTCTGTTCTGCATGATGTCCCATCCTATATCCCTCCCTACAGGAAATCATGCACGAAATCCAGATAACATTCCAAAACATGACCTGTATGCCATCACACCTGCAATCAAGATGACATCCCACCATATGCCTTGCCACCTGTCCCATATTCCATGCCACCCTGTCCCACATGTCATCGCCTCCCTGTCCCATATACCATACCAACTTGTCCCACATCCCATCCCTCCCTGTACCATGTGCCATCCTACCATGCCCCACATGACATCCTTTCATGTACCACATGCCATCCTAGCCTGTCATAAATGCCATGACACTACCTTGTTTCACATGCCATGTCCCACATGCTATCCCACCCTGTCCAATATGCCATGACATCCTGTCCCACATGCCACCCTGTCCCACATGCCACCCTGTCCCACATGCCATCCCACCCTGTCCCACATTTCATCCCATCCTGTCCCCCCATCCTGTCCCCATGCCATCCCACTTTCATCCTAATTCCTACATCTACCAATCATTCTACCATCTTCCACCCAACATTCTTTCCTCCCCTCTCTTCTGTCAACTCAACATGCCCCATTCACCTACCATCCCTTTCATCTGCCATTCTCCGTTCATCTACCATCCTCCATTCACCTACCATCCTCTATTCCTCAACATGCTCCATTCAACTACCATCCCCAATTCACCTAACATCCCCCATTCACCTACTACCCCAACCCACCTTTTGCCATCCACTCATCTACCAAATATACTCTTAATCAACTCATCATTCCAACCTTGACTATAACCTCCACTCACTCCATTGCACTATAGACCCCCACCCCAGACCCCACCCACCTTAACCTAAATCTGACACTTCTAATAGACCAATAGAAACATGCTAAACTTTTTTCTCCCTATAAACTAAATAAGGCTGATGATCTATCTACCAAATCAGAAGAAAATTCAGTACAGATTAATTTGCAGATTATCATTAAGTCTATTATATGTCCAAACTCTTCAATCAAAGACTTGTTTTTTTGCTAAAAAACACTTTCTTATAAATACCATTCAGTTGTCAGATCTATTATTCAAAAAAATTTCATCCCAGAACAAGTGCTTTAATTACTGCTTACTGCTATTCAAGTCTGGAATACATTTGTTCTCCTTTATATAAAATTTGTTTTCATAAAATTAGTTGGAATTCCTTTTCTAGGTAGCAATCTTTTGTTCTTTAGTAGTTAAACAATGCACGAGGCCGGGATGGACAATAGATGTGGGTGGATGAACAGACAATAGATGTGGGTGGATGAACGGGCAATAGATGTGGGTGGGTGGATGGACGGACAATAGATGTGGATGGATGGACGGACAATAGATGTGGACGGACAAACAGTAAAGATGCTATATTTCCCCTCTTCACTAACTTCATTGGCGAGGGATAATCAATTAATTAACAATCTGCAAGGGGATAATCAATTAATCAACATCATTGGCAAGGGGATAATCAATTAATTGCCAATCCGCTGTTAGGTTATGGTGATGATGCTGTCATAGTCTACAATGAGGACAAAATTCTTGGCATTTTTTCTCTTTTACCCCTATTCAATGTTAGTATGTGATTTGCAAGAAAACGTTTGGTTATATATTTGCAACATTAAAGAGGGGTATAAGGGGAGGAAAAAAGTGCCAAGTACTACTTTTTCAGGATTGTACAGTAGCTTGGCATGGATGGTGCACTTGAAGATATGCAAAGGGATGGCCGGTCCTAAAGTAATCTTGGAGAGGATTCAGAGAAAGCTGAGGATAGGGAATAGTTAAGAGTGTACAAAGGAACATGAACTTGCTTGTGACTTGCCTTAAGCCATCACATTAATTTTCAAATTTCTTTCCCCAGAGGAAAATTCAGTTGAGACCAATTGGGATTCTCAACTGGGATGAACTGGTCCCAACTGGGATGATAAACATATTCCCAACTGCTATTGAACATATTCCCAACTGGGATGAACTGATCCCAAGTGAAATTGGACCTACTTCCAACTTGGTCCAGTTCATCCAAGTTGGGATTCTCTAAAATTCCCGTTTTCTCCTGGTCATTATTTGCAAACACATGTTCATTATCATATGACTCTTGTCACTAAAATCGTAGAACAAGAAAACCATCCCCTCATTTAGGGTACCATTTATACTCTTGAAACTCCACCAGTTTAAAAGTTTTGAATTCTGTATCCACTTACCAGTTATCTGTCCAGTTCCAGCACCGTAAACTGGTATGACAAGGTCAAGAGGTCGGCACTCCTGGTCAGCTGTTCCTGGAGCTGCAGCAAATAGGCTAGGGGCAGTCTGAGATGGGATGATCTGCTCTGCATCAATCAAGTCTTGAGGTGGACCTGGGCGAGCCTGCATAGAAAAGAAAAGAACATAGAATGAGCATTTTAATTGGCTAAAAACTAAATGACCTCAAATGAATGATGTCACTTCCTTCAAAGGAGGGTGGGATCCTGTTGTAAGTGGAAGGGAATCAATTTCAACAACTACAAAGATTATACTTAGCTTTTTATTTCTTACACTTACGGAGGAAATAATAAATCTTTTATAATACTGAGCTTTTCTTGTCTTTTCTCTCAGATGAGTTAAAATATTTCTGAGGTTCTTACCTTTATTAGCTAGGACATGGAATGGTAAACATAGTGGGCTAGTATATGAATTGAATATAATGACAAGATTATGATCAAAAGCTTACAACCATAGGTGAAAACAACACAGGTAAACAACAAGCAATATTTGTAGAGAAGATCATCCAAAACAGTGAAGCCTGGACAACCATTGAAGCAGTCCCAATGAGGTCATGATTTTTCTCTCACCATCTCACATTCATTATAATAACAAGGTTATGATCAAAAGCTTACAACCATAAGTGAAAACAATGCAGGTAAACAAGTAATATTTGTACAGAAGATCATTCAAATATATTACATATAAATATATATATATATATATATATATATATATACATATATCTATATATAGATTATATATATATACATATATATATATATAATATATAGATATATATAGAAATATATATATAGATTTATATATATATATACATATATATATAACATAAATATAAATAGATTATATATATATATATATATATATATACACATAAATATAAATAGATTATATATATATATATAAAATATATATATATATAGACAAATTGCCTTAAATACTTCATTCAAATCAAATTATTTCTTTTGACTTTTTAATCAATTTTCATAAACGTTAGATTGCAGCACATGATGTTATCCGTTGATAATTTCATATAAACTTAGCTTCATGCTTAAAATAAACTAAACTTTTAAATTCTTAAAATCAGTAAATGATATTTTGTTGAAGAAGAAAATATAGCCACATTTTTGGATCAGTGAAAACAAAACGTTTAAATGTTTAAATTGTAGTGTATATACTTCTACAAATACAAAAATTGATAATGAATAAAAAGATATTACCAAATATTTGTAATAAATGGCTTTACAGCTATAGCAGCAACATAAGTAACGCGTTACATGCCTGCTTTGCAAGAAAAACTGCATTCTCTTGTCTTTTCTATCATATCTTCAATGTGTGTTTATCATACCTAAACCAAAGACCATAATTCCCACCTTTCTGCTATCTCAATTGTCACTGAATTTTCAAACAAATACAAACGTATGTCTACAACAGATCGCTCATCTAGCTGTCAAATATGATGGAGGAGGAATTCCACACCATTTTTACAGATCCAAACAGCGTGCTAATATCAACAATTACAGGAAATCAGATAAACACATCTCACATTCAACATATCATACCCTTCACAACAACTCTGTATGCCTTCACATGATCCAATGGAATTTTGGGCAGCCAACGCCAACATGTTTACAGAAACCGTGACAAAAATCTTTAACGACCAAACAAAACGATCAAGATATAATTTGCAATCATATGACAAATTAGATAATGAATAACTTTAAATAAACAATTTCATTGGCTAAATGGGCATCGTATCCAATTAACGTGTATAAATATTCATTTTCTTACACTGAGACATTTTTGTTGAGCAGGTTCATTTGACATGGGAGGGTTGATATGGTTGATAGGATTATGAACCATTAGAGCATGACTTGTGCAGAATTTAAAGTGTCTTGTGTATTAGTAAAAGCATTTTCTTTTGGTGATCACAGCCTTTTTAATGAAAAGAGCTAGGCACAAATTTGTGATGCCAAAATAGTAGGTTATTTGACATAAGCTAATTATTTTTTCTTGTTAACAAATTTAATTTCAAAGTGATGATGATAATATAAGGTTTATTACCTGACATGAATGAATCCCAAATAGTTTTGCTTCAAACACACAGACCATTAAAAACATCAAACCATTTATCTAATGATTTTTTGCAAAATGAAAATTTAATCTTCTGCAATTTGGTCTTTTTTACATATCCAAAACTTTTCACTTTGTTCTTTTCTTTTTTGTAGTAAATTAAAGAACTTTTAAAGCAAAGTAGCCTTTACTTTAACCATGAATTGTAGATCCAAAGAGGCATTTTTAGTGAAATAACCCTCAGCTGTAAAAACATACTATACTAATTTAAGTTTTCAATAATATCAACAAACTTAGTGTTCATTAGTGTTCATTTTTCTTCAAACTCTGTGTTCACTTTTATTTTACACATAGCTATTGTGTTAAACATTAATGCTCACATCTCAAGGATTTTCTTTGAGCTTCGGCTTAATTCTCTCCAAATTTAGTGTTTACTTCAAACTGATCAGAAATCTTAATGGCGGGATGACACCCAAGTAGAGTACCTCAAAACTAGCATTACTGGATGCCATTTTGACAACTTAATTGTCACTGTACCTCCACAAATTAGACCATCAGAAGCAATTAAATCACTTTCAAATGGTCATTCTTATCACTTAATCTTCACAAAACTCCTCCTCAACATCTCCATCTCTTAGCGTGAAATCACTTAGCAAAGAGGAAGATGCCTGTCTGAGAGAAAGGCACGATAATGACCACAAAATGTCAAAACAGACACAGTATCTGACCAGATTACATGGTAATTATCTTGACATGTTTACATTTTCAGACCTGTTATGCTTTAGAATAAAGAATATATACATACTTATTTGTGAAAACATTTGTTTTGGTCTAATATTAAAGGAGCACTAGACCAAAAGGTCAGGGCGTATTTTTAGAGGTCCCCCTCCCCCCCAAAAAATTGAATGCTTATCTAGTAGGCAATGGTATGTTAATTTTCTGGTTAATATGAATATTCAAGCGACCTTTGCCCTCACGTCATCTGTGGGCTATGGAGGCCATGAAGTTTATGGATCTGTTGTGGAAAATATATCTGTGAAATTTGCGAAAATGAGCACCCTCGCTTTTCGGTCTAGTGCTCTCCTTTAAATTCGACTTCCTGACTGGCTAATTGAACCAAAAAACCAAGTGGTATTCATCTGCACATAAAATGAATACTACAACAAAGGAATTAAGAGGGGTATAAATACATCACAGATCTGCATATTAACACTGAAAAATTGAACAAGAAACAAAACAATTTTAGATTTTAATGTTTTAGTAATTTAAATGCTTTTTACTTGAGTTTTAAACTATTTAGCTAATATTATAATTAATAAATCTTTGAAAATAATATTGTACCCATGATTCCTTTAGAAGCATGTGCATCCTGCCTAAGCTATTCTAGTCTTACTGATTTACCTGATGACCTAATTTTCTTTACTTGTAATATCTTCAGCATGCTTTCATCTTGTCTTACAATTGTTTCCACACAATTTTAAATAATGATTTAAATTAATTCTCTTTGACCCAGAAACTTCAATTAGAAGATGACAAAAATAAAAGTGTAAATCATTAATAGGAAAATTGATTGACATATCCAAGCAAGTTATAAATATAAAGAATAGCTCTGCATGAGCCTCATTAAACTTGGCATAACTTACACAACTGAATAGTAATAAACTTTGCTTGAGGGTTGGTCAGAATCTTGCATGCTTCGGTCATGGTCAGGGATAGGAATTGGAGGAATGGTTAGAATTTAAATTTACGTTTACTCTTACTCGTTAATACTATCCCTTCCGGCTAAACCCTCCATGATAGCAGCATGAAGCATTCTCTCAATTATGATAACCTTATGGCCATTCTAAATCTGTGGGTAGTCAAATATAATATCCTAAAAACTTCACCATCAATTAATGACCATTTGATAATATTGGTCAAATATATTCACACTATAACAAAATATATAACTAGAATGGTAAATACTGTCACCGTTCACATGCCCATACAAATTGACACCCATATCATATGACCTGACCAATTATAAAAATGGCATCTCACACTTAAGTCCCAGATGGCATCCCTTGTCCCACATGGTTTTCCACTATATGTCCCACATGGCATTCCACCATGTCCAACATGGCATCCCACCCAATGACCCACATGGCATCCCACCCTATGTTCCGCATGGATCTTATCCTATGTCCCACATTAATCCATTTATATGTCCCTCATGGTATCCCTCCCTATGTCCCAGATGGCATCCCTGCCAGTGTCATACATGGCATCCCTGCCTATGTCCCCCATGGCATCCCACCTTATGTCACACATCAGTGGCTTCCCACCTGATGTCCCACATGGCATCCCACCATATGTTCCTCATGGTATCCCTCCCAATATCCCAATGACATCCTATTTTATGTCCCACATGGCATCACATCCCATGTCCCCATGGTCTCCTACCCGATGTCCCACATAGCCTCCTACATGTCACACATAGCATCCCAACCTATGTCACACTCGTATTACTCGTGGCATCCCACCCCATCTCCAACATGGCATCCAACCCCATGTCCCACATGGCATCCCCCCAATGTCCCACATGGCATCCCCCCAATGTCCCACATGGCATCCCATGTCCCACATGACATCCCATGTCCCACATGACATCCCATGTCCCACATGACATCCCACGTCTCAAATGACATCCCATGTCCCACATGACATCCCACGTCTTAAATGACATCCCATGTCCCACATGACATCCCATCCAATAGCACTCCACCCTATGTCTCACAGGCATTCCACCATAAATCCTACATGGCATCCCACCTTGTTCCACATGGCATCCCACCTTGTTCCACATGGCATCCCACCCCCATGGCATCCAACCTCATTCCCCACATGACATCCCATTGGCCCCACAAAAAGTCTCGTCCTAGCTATCAGTCCCTGATTGAGCATACTATGTATGAAAGTCTGTCAGTCCATAGAATAACTTATATGCAAATGGCATGTTGAATAAGAAAAGAAAGCTGAGTCAAATAATCATGCCTTGATATAGCCCCTGGTGCATACCACATGGTATATATTCTATCCTATGTCCTGCATGGCCCCCATCCATGTCCCATATGTCCCTCCCTATGTCCATATGCAGTCATATCCTGTCACACTCCTTGACTGAGCATACTTAATAAAAAAGTCTGTCAGTTCATATACTGTAGCAACTTTATGCAAATGACCACAACAATAAAGGCGGAGTTTAAAAATCTTGCCTAATACATCCATTGGTGCATAAATATTTTAAAGAAGTTTTAAGGGTTTTAAACCTCCAGTGTTATGAGAGACTTGAAGATCTCTGAAGAAAATTGGAAAATTATATCATTTTACAGTTATCTTCGAAGGAAATTTCAAATGTTTTGTAGACTTTTTAAGGAAACTATTCTTTAACCTGTCTTAAGAGTCTCTAAAAAACTTTTAACATTTAATAAGGAAATTCCAGCCTTCCTTTCATGCGGATATCTGAAGAAACTAACTTTTTCTGAGGAACTCTAAAGAAACGTTAACATTTTCTGAGGAATTCTCAAAAACTTTAACATTTCTGAGGAAATCTCAGTCAAAATCTCAGTCAAAACTGTGGCATTATGCTTTGCATGCTCACCTAAAATATATAAGAATCACTGTGCACTCTATGTGTATTTTTCGAAATATTTTTTCTTCACGTGTTAACTGCCAAGAGTGAATTGCCCAAGAATAGAATTTTATTCATCCACCTTATTTATTATGTGCATTAAATAAAAAAATGAATGAAAATAAAAAATTGAAAAAGCATATTTCCTTGCATTCAATTAATGCACAGAAACAAAAAATCAGATCTATGTTGCTTTAAAGTTAATACAGCCACTATTCATAAACAGCCCTTGGCAACATCATTACCAAACATACCAAGAATGTTTCTGATATCATGACTGTTTCATCTGCAGATCTATTAAACACTGGAAAGTCACTTACTCATTCATATAAAACCACAAGCTTCTGTTATCAAATCCCTTGCAGCTGTTTTCTGAGGGTTTTTGTAATTCATATTTTAAATTTAGAACAGGGAATGGGTGTGAGTTACATGGACCCCCAGTAAAGTTGTCATGGAATCAAACCTAAAACTCATGAGAGGGAGACACCGCAGCCATTTATAAAATTCTTGGCATATACTAAATGAAATTGTTGAGATGTTTGTATTTAATTCTTGCAGCTCATGTTATCAATGATGAGAAGTAGTAAATACTGCTTCTGTATTCTTAAAGTGCTTTAGGTTTTGGATGCTTTTTTTCTTCTTGTTTAAATCCATGTTCACTTATATTACTATAGTGAATGTGAAAGATATTAAACAGATTGCTTGACTGCACTAATAGATACACACACATACATACACATATCAGCATGACTGCATAGGTTATGCTATTAGTATCGCGACCAAAAATGCAAATGCATTGATTTGAAAGTCCATCTCTATTTATTTAAAATTCAATTTCCATTGATATTCAACTTCTATGTATTTTCAACTTCATTTCCACTTATTTCAAATTTCATTTCCAATTACTGTAAATTCAATTTCTAATCATTTTAAATTTTAATTCAAAATACTTTAAATTTAATTTAAATTTATGGTAGGCACCTGTAGGTTCGAATAGCATTTTCATGTATGTGTGCTGCATAGGTTCACTGATAAAACCGCCATGCAGTTTATACCCAAACCACATTCTCTGTGTAACTACATTGTCTCGGGGGATGTATAGCCATCAATTCAAACTTTGAAACATATGTCAGCATGGTTATAGGTACCAGAATGTCACATGCTTTTCAAATTCTTGATCACACAAACTTATGTTTAGTTATTTAAAATGAAAATGTATTCCTTAATTATCTTTCAAATTAAGATTTACAACCACACTTAAATCCCCAAAACTTGGATGCTGTTCAGCTTTTTTTCACTGTCAGCATTTGTGAGAATTTGGAAGAAGTTATTGGGAGAAGTAAAGTTTGCAATGTTTAACAATCTTTGAATATAAATAAACCGCATTCGTGGATTGATCATTACATGACTACATAAATATTACAATTTTGTTCAAGTATCAAAACATTCATTAAAATTAAATTAATCACCAAATCACTTTCATAAAACAATGAAATAAATCAGTCATTGCCAATCAAAGCTTTGTCTCACCACATGCAGCTAGAGACATAGCTCCACTACATGTAAGCATTTTACGACATTCCATCTAGTGAGTCAAAACACCTTAATCATTTCAAGTTGGAATAAAATTTAATTATAATTCTCAGAATGCCAGTCCTGAAACCTTCATCATCACTTGCTAGTCAAAACAAATTTTGATGAACATTACAAGAGACAAGGTACTGAGTGATATTTCTCTGCTTCCAAAGGTGATAATGTGGTTAAATTCTGAAACATCTTCTGTTAAAAATGTGAATGAATTAGGTAAATGTTGTAAAAGCTAGTTAATACTGTGAGAAGATACATACCATTTCTTTTTTCATAATTGGAACCCAATCAAAACAATTCCTGACCCCTCTTCTTTTCTGAGGGGTTAACAGGCTCTCTGGGAGCTGAGTTAGACCATTGTACAGTTATGGCAAAGGCCCCCTCCAAAAAAAAATAGTAATAATATAACAAAAATATACAAAAATGCAATTTGGAGGAGATATGTCTGTCATTTGGCTAAATCAATGAGTTTCAAAACAATACATGAAAACTGGCAAAATGCTGCTGGTTCTTTTATTTTCGCTATTTTCCTAATCTTTTCAGTCCTATCCATGCATCTGGTGGTCCCTATTCATTCCCCACCATCCCTTTAGATCCAAAGGGTAAATGCAAATAGCTTAATCATCACATACTTAACAGCCAAACTTTATCTTGATAATTTACACACAACAGACCATTGTATAGCAGTAACAACCACGTTCCTAAAATACATTCACGAGGCCAATCTTCAATAAGCTCTCTAGAATGATTTTAATTAAAATAGCAAAATAATCCATTAGCTTATCCTCTAATGAAGTAAGAATCCACTAACGAAGTTCCATTCTGTTTAACCCAATTTGAGCTGACCTTAAGCAACTTGGTCACTGTAAGTTATAATTTGTGTATGCCTTCCTTGTACAACCCTCACTGATGATTCATCCACTTTGGATGTCCATTGACTGCATTTGGAATTTTAAGCTTTTTTGCAAAGGACACATGTTCTTATACAAAAAAAAACTAGAATCCTTAATTTGTTTGTTTGGGTTTAACAGCACTTTAACAGTTAAAAGCCATATGTGCTAAAAATAAAATAAAATGTACCCAAATCCTTACACTACATGAAAACTGATATTCAATGCTGCTGTAGTTACATTCAACTTAAACAGAAAATAAAAGTATTTAATTAAGGAGAAAAGCCAATTATTTCTTTAAACCATTTTGAGGTTTTCCAATTCAAAGTTTTGGAGATATAGAAATAGAAAATGATTTCAATCACAATGCAAATGACCCAAACTTGTTTCAAAGTAATTGGAGGCAAAAGTTCCATCAAAATTTTTTTTTATTCATTCGAATTTTATTGAAGAGGAAAACAAATGAAACAAACTATACACATCCTTGTCTCATACGTCCTTGTCTAAAGGGAAGAAAATTCAAGATAACTTATTTGAAAAAAAATACTGTGAGTACTAGGTTTTTAAAGACAAATCTGCATACTTAAAACACTTAAAAAGTTAACAGAGAAATGGACAGGGATTTGTTTCCAAATTTTACACACAGACAAGCAGCAAAATTGATGAAATAAGCCTTTTGGATTCTCTGAATCACCAGTTACAACCTGCAAAAGAACTTAAAAAGAAGAAACATGTTGCTTACCTTTGACTATAAGACAAAAGATTGGTAATTTCCAAAGAAATCCTCACCAAGTGAAACTTTTAATCCTTAAATTAATCACTCCTGAAGTAAATGTTCCAAAAACAAAGCACTCACTAAATGACGAGCAAATTATTTTTTAAAGCAGTTAGACATAAAACACGTGGAAAAATATATTTGGAGAATTTCCAAAAAGGAAATACCCTCACTTAATATGAACTATCAGAAAAGTCCCCTTCAACTGCTATCCAAAATGCAACCATAAATACAACAGGCGAGAACACCAAAACAAAAAAAGGCGGGTGTTTAAAAACCCAACCCGTCTCACACGTACACAACACTTTAGAGCTTGCGAACCAACCAAATGCACCACACGGCAACAAGGAATGTCATATGCCTTATTTGTCCAATGAGGTAAGATATAGGGGTATGTCTCAAACGGTGGGAAATGACATCTATCAAACATTATAAAGTGTACTTGTGGATGGATTCCTTGGATGCTTTAGAAAATGCAATCTGCCCTGCTTCCTACAGAGAGAGCCATGGATACAAATAGGGTGGAGGATGAGGAAGCTTGATTTCATATAATGTAGGCTAGGTTCGATATGAATATTCAAAAGTAAAACCATATTCTATGGACAGTTATGAGATCACTGAGGAGACCTGGGGTACTACACTATATATTTAATGAAAGAAGGCTAAACAATGGTTAGAAGTTGTTATTTTTAGACAGGAGTAGAAGCCGTTCCCATTGCTCACCACGGATTAATTTGTCTGTCAATGTATCTTGCAAACCAAATAGTCTTCAATCTTAATCCCAATCTTGATCTCTATCTTGATCCCTATCTTGATCCCTATTTTGATCCCAATCTTGATCCCAATTTTGATCCCTATCTTGATCCCAATCTTGATCCCAATTTTGATCCCAAGTTACCTGCTTTTAATCTTTATTATATCACACACCTTTTCTAGTCCTGAATAATCCCAAGACTAGTTTTTGTTGTTATATTTTCAATATGCTATCATACATTCCAATCTTTTTTAAGTTAAGAAGTTTTCCAGATATTTTGAGCACCTTTGTTTAAGGTATGAGGCAACACTACTATTTTCTGGAACACTTTCCCATACTAATCCAAATGAAGTTGCTATAAAAGTTGTAAGAATCTTGTCAGATTATCATAACTGTCTAAACATGCTGGGGCAATGCACAAATGTTACAAATGCAACCTATATAATGTCTTCCCTAAAAGAGGCAATTCAAATGCATATCTTCTTATCATTACTGCTGGATCAGACTGATTGATTAATATACTTGATTGATCGATTGATTAATGACAGGTTTACAAGCCATATCAATCTATCATCCAATCAGAAGATCATGAACTCCTTGTTGGCTGTAAAATAACCAATAAAAGACACTACATGTTCCAGTTCTGACACAATTAGAATAATTTTTTAGGCACCCAACTATTTTGAACTCTTTTCTTTCTATGATTTCACATCAATATTGAACATGTTTTATATCACATAACACACAAGAGTTTAAAAACAGAACTTTCAAGAATTCAAAAACATAACTTTCAGAAGAAAGCAACATGAACATGTGTATACTTCAAAGGAGGAAGAAACTGCTAAGAACAAATCACCCAAAGTTTGTGTTTCGAAGATGAATAGCATCTATAAATTTAGCTTAAGTGTGTCTCCTTTTTGCAAATGAGACAAATGAATCTCTCTTGAACCTAAGCGATGTCAAACTGTTTGTCTTTGCAAAGGGCAACAAGGTATTCTGCTTGTTTGTCACTCACAACCATCAAAGCTCCCAATCAATTAACCAATCAATTAATCAATCAATCAAAGATCTAATCAATCTAAATCCCAAGATCTGAATTAACTTTAGCTTAAAAGTACAAAAGTATAAAATTTACATAAAAACATAATGAGCAATGGTAAATCTATACACATTTACTTGAAAAGAAAGGAAGTATGTAATAACAATGGATGAAAACTGGTACCCCAACGTCTTGCAATATTAAGATCTTGAATTTGAAATGCTTTCATGCTTTCTTAAACTGACTACCATCAAAATCTATGCATCTGGAATTGTTATTCTAGGCACATTGTATTTGCAATCTTTTGCAAGATTCATAAAAAAATACAATTTGTTATTCTCTTTTCAAAAAGAATTTGAAATTTGTTTAAAGTAACACATTTGCTTTTAATTAGTTATCTATTTATGAATTCTCTTCCAGAATCTATATATTGAGGGCCCTTAAAACTACAAGCTTGTTTTTTCAAATGAAGAAATTTGATTAAGGAAAAACATCACTGTTTAAAAACAAATCAATATACATATACATAAATGTTTCCAACTGGCATTCACTTGTTGTTGTTGAGGGAGGGGGTAGGGGAGGTGGGGGAGGTGAAGAGGTAGGGGAGGTGAAGAGGTAG
Organism: Chiridota heheva; assembly: GCA_020152595.1. Classification (NCBI taxonomy): domain Eukaryota; kingdom Metazoa; phylum Echinodermata; class Holothuroidea; order Apodida; family Chiridotidae; genus Chiridota; species Chiridota heheva. The sequence continues at coordinate 620,635 of JAIGNY010003169.1, forward strand.
GGGAGGTGGAGAGGTAGGGGAGGTGGAGAGGTAGGGGAGGTGGAGAGGTAGGGGAAGGTGGAGAGGTAGGGGAAGGTGGGAGGTGGGGGAGGTGGAGGGAGGGGAGGTGGAGGTAGGGGAGGTGGAGAGGTAGGGGAGGTGGAGAGGTGGGGGGAGGTGGAGAGGTAGGGGGAGGTGGAGAGGTAGGGGGAGGTGGGGGGATGATTTCAGACCGATGCATCATTTAATAGTGTGCTCCAACCTGACAACTCTTTCAAGAAAACAAAACAGGAATCTCAACTATATTTAGATATGATTCAAATTGACATGCTGTGATTTTAAGAGGGGGTTGATATTTTAATCTTTTGCTTTGTTTTAAAAATAGCAATCTTACTCATGCCTTGAATAAGAGATCATAAATTAAAAATCTTTTTAAGCATACAACATAATTTTGCTATTTGTCATTGGCCCACACAAACAGGATTCCAATAGCCTATGAAATCGATGGCGAGACAAGTTCACGACTACAGCACCCTCAATAGCACAAGCTAAATACATTAAATACATAGTAGAGCTATGATGATAATATTCAAAACATTTTTACTACCATTATTAAGATAGAAGCTGATGGGGTACCCTATGTCTTGATCAAAAACATTCTCACGTACTGCCAACATTCAAGAATGGACCTATGTTCAAAGATTAGTTTATTGGTCATGTTCAACTCCTATACACGAGAACATTAAAGGAATATTCCCATGGTTTTTTGTAAGAAAATTGTATTTGAAAGAGCACACTTTTAGAGACAATTTGGTACAAAAATCAGGTTGATATCATCTTTTGTTGAGGAGATATGGATTTTTAAAGATTTTGCAAATGCATTTTAAAGTTTTTGTACAGTATGATGAATTCATGTTTGATGTCATAGAGACAAATTCCATTGCAAATGCTTCTGTATTTCTTTTGAATGTTTATTGGTTGTTTCTGTATGATTAGAAACAATTTCCCAAAAGTTATTGAAGTAGGGTATATTTTTGGCAATGTATATAAATACCTAACTTTCATCATTTTATTTTTCTAGCAGGTTTTATTAACAAAAAAAGGATGATAGATTTGAATGAAATACATCAACTTTGTGGGAGAATGTATTGCTGTGATGTCATACTGAGCCTTTCCCTATTTGTTTATTGCCATTTTTGTGAACCTTAAAAATGGAATATTTCCTGGTAGGAATAACATATCAACATGATTTTTGTACTAAATTGTTTATACAAAAATTATCTTTCTTATGTTAAGGTTATGAAAAAACATGAGAATATTCCTTTAAAGAGGGAAAAATATTGAAGAAAACAATATGAAATATCATTCCCACTTTTACTACCATCAAGATAGAAGCTGATAAGGCACCATATGTCTTGATGCGAACATTCTCACAAACTGCTAAAATTCAAGTACGATATTATGTTCAAGGATTAGCCCATTGGTTATGTTCATCTTCTATAAACGAGGACATTAAAGGGAGCAAAATGTTGAAAAAACCAAAATGAAATCAGTCCATTTTTGAGATATTCAACTTCCAATTACAAACAGATTTGGGTAGAAATGACTGAAATCCAGACTACTTATGACATCTATCCCTACATTCCCCATATGGCCGAGTATTTTCATTAAATCTTTTTTTGAGATTTTGTGGCTTGCAGTTACTTGATATGTGAGCAGAGAAGTAAAATAGAGTTTGGAGGAGTCACTTTTAAGCCAAATATTGTGTTAACATACAGATGAAATTACGTTTCTGATTGCTCAAAAGATTGATACAATCACTGATAAGCCAATCAATTAACTCTGCAGAGGTGACATTACTAGTATGATCAAACAATTAACCTTTCTGGATTTAATGATTGACAGCTTGTTTCAACCAATCACAAAATTTGTGTGACTAATTGGGGGCAAACATCCTACACGGTACTGGTACAGAACAGCTAGCTAGCGGCGCGCGCTGATGTAGTGACAGACTGAGTGACGGCAAAATGGTGAACTCAAAATGCACTTATGGGCCCGCTGCGGGCTTTGTAAATCTGATTGCTGTTACACAGAACAGTTAGCAAACTGAATTAGGTTTATCCTATTTGCTAAAAACTCCAAAGATTCAGAGAAGTGCCATAAATGAATCAAAGCTTGCAGCAGGCCTCGCGAACATCTAAGTCACACTAAATGTCAACGCATTGGTAATGCACAATTGCGGATTTGAGGTTTGTTTGCCCCACATAGTTAACGCGCGTTGGTATGGTGGGCGTGGTCTATTTGGAAATCTGGAAAGGTTCATTTTTTTGAGATGAGATTCCCTCTTTGAGTAATCATTTTCGTTAAAGGACTACAGGGACATCTAGCAGATTTAAGATATGTTAAGAGCATGGAATTCTGAGTGAAACATTCTTTACAATTGGTAAAAAGCCTATTCAATTTTCAAGTTATGATTAAACAAGGCTTAAAGATTTGTTGATTTGTGCAGAATTTATGATACAGTAACAGGAACACATCTCAAAATCTTTATGTAATTCTTTAAAGTCTGTTCTTTAAATTCAGCTACTTGCAAATTTCAGAATGTCTGTCCTAGAGATGCATGATAATTCGGAGTATTAGCAAGTTCAGAAAAAATTTGCCAGAATCTACCAATGCTATATTTCAAACAACATTGACAGAGGAATAAAAAACAAAGGTTTTACAAAAGGTAATGAAGGATCCTTCCCCCATTGATGTCACACATATTGTGCAATAACAGCTAAAAATTAAAAATGCTGTTATTGGTCAATTTGTAATTAATTTTAATGGAATATTTAGCTGTTTTAATGGTTTAGATCATATTTAAAACCAATATGGGTGTTTCAACTGACGTCATGAGGTCACATGACTTTGTTTACATCGTCATTTTATAGGGCAGAAACACTGTTGTCTGTTGTACACTTAATTAGATTGACATACGTTTGCATGTAGCTATATAAGATTATTTTTGTAAGATAATTTTACCGGATTCTTGCTGTGCCTTTGGGTGCACTAGTGGACATGTGGCGGGGAATAAAAAGATGTTTTCTCGGTTTCCATCTGATCCTGATTGACGTTCAAAGTGGGTTTCTGCTGTGCAATGTGATGGCTTTCAACCTACTGTTCACACTAGGATTTGTAGGGAGCACTTTATACCAGGTATGTAGGTTTTGTCTGAGTATAACAAACAATCAGATGGTGTTCACGTAAAAATTACTCTTCGTATTTCCGGTGAATATATCAAACTTAAAGAAAATTCCACCAGGACGTTGAGTCAAACACAAAAACAGCAGGTAGGAGGTAATTATTATATTGTACCTCTAAGTGTTACAGAACAGACCGAGCTTCCAGATCACCCCAAATTGATAGACCTATATATCTATGTAAACAAGACGTAATTTACCTTACTAATTCTTTTCTACGATTGTAGAAAGAAATAGGAAAGGTCACTCCATAAAACCTTTGATTCATACCTGTAGCGAGTGATTAATGACTTAAATAAGTTTTCCTTATCTCGGTAAGTCTGCAATGAAAATAAATTGTGATTTTCCTTAGCAAACATTTCAAGAGTACCAAAAAAATTTCCGTATAGATCTTTGAAGGCCCCATTTGATAATTTACTTCCAAATGTTCATAACTTATATAATAAAATACTGCCCTCCATTTGAATGATAAATTGGTTAATGTCACATGGGCTAATCAGATGTTGTAGATTTAAACTGAATGCGATTAAATAATTCTTTAACGATAGCACTGTATAGACAAGCAAATATTCAGTGAGAATATCCCTGTGGGGTGACGCCAACTATTAGGAGCTTTTGCAATATCACACCAGTGTAGAACATTCTTCAAACTATTAAGACTAAAAATACACCCAAAAAAATTTACCAAATCAATAAGGCCCAACAAAAAATTCCAAAAGACAAGGTTTTCCCACAGGTCTTTTTATGATCTCTCTTCAGAGACTTAATTACCGGCAAAATGTTTGAAAAGATTTCCGCTTATCAACAAATGAAGCCCCTTGCAATAATAAAATTCGCATCGGTGAAGAAGACCACACTCTTGCTTGACATTTGCACACCCCACAACAAGTTCCTTGATTCCAGGAATAATCCAACTTGTAAATTAAAAGTTGTTTTTATATTTTTATTATCCTGTAATTTCATTAGACAGGCGAAAGCCTGGAAGGAACTTGCTTTGTGGTAGATTCATGATCGTGCGAGAAGATCTCAGAAGTCTTAAGATAATTGGTATGTGCAACACAGGAAAACCTCAGCGATTTGAAGCATTGACAAAATCTGTTTGGTGGGAATTTTTTGTACGTTTCACTATAAGTAACATGTATGATATCCAGAAAATTCTATACTTTTTAGGACAGAAAAGTTTACATGAAAGATATTGATTTTTACCAATCTGCAGCAAAGAAACTATCCCCTTTCAGAATTAATTTTACTAAAATACTGAACAGTTTCAAATCGCATCCAAAGAAATCATATGTCTCAACAGTAAGAAAAAATCTGGATAAAAGTATCAGAAAATTTCATGATTGAAAACTGATCAGTCTTCAGTTCCAAATGTTATTTAATTTGCTATCTCTGCATATTTAAAGGAGCACTAGACCGAAAAGTGAGGCATATTTTTGGGGTCCCCAAAAAATCAAATGTTTATCTAGCATGCAACGCTATAGCAAATTTCTGGTTAATATGAATATTCAAGTAACCGCTGCACCTACGTCGTCTGTGGGCTATGGAGGCATGAAGTTTATCAATCTTTTGTGGATATATCAGTAAAATTCGCAAAAACAAGCACCCTCATTTTTCGGTCTTGTGCTCCTTTAATGACATTACATTAGCATGGCCTTAAGCATGGCTTTACCTTCAATCTCAATTCTCATCAAAATCAATCATTAGAAATGGCTTTGCTTAAAACCAGGAACATCTTAACCTGCCCTCAATAGAGCAGGGCCCAGTCATTTCTTTGTTTCCCAAACCACAACACTGTATACAGTTTCACCTCTCCACAGCTCCTTCAAGATAACAACTACTCCCACTGGTGTTACATGGTATTTTTAGTGACACACATCTGAATATAATGATAATCCTTTGTAATATAAGTAGTAGCCGTAATCAATGCTGGCATTGTTTGTCTTTGCTGCTGGGGAAAGGTAAAATGAACTATGAGCATAGAACTATTTATACCTCAATGTTATGATGCAAAGTTAATCTTTTGGAATGATGTGCTTAAATTGTTGCGTCAAAATTGCAGGCCAAATTTTTAAGCAGTGCCTTCACTAATAATGAATATTCAGATTCTAATTATCATGCATGTATTCATCTTATTTAGATAAGCTCTCCCACCAATTTTCCCTCAATTTTCTCTCAAAAATTTCATATCTTGAAAAATACTCACATGAAGTAATAGGGAGGATTTCACTAGTGTCTTTATAGCAATATCCTAAATGCTTCGAAGAAATTGACGTCACAGAATTCCACTACCCCAAATGTTAAACTCATGTCATTCTATAGTTTACAACTTGCTAGCAGAAGTCTCGACACCCAGAACTCTTACAATAACAAAGGGAACTTTGTTTCAATCATCATATATTTCTCCTAAAGTAACAGCTCACCATTTAAAGAGGCGGTGTCATCTCAAAATAAATCGCAATGACTTCAGTAAGTACATCCCATGTACTTACACATGTCATCAACATATTACAAGAGAAGCGTATAACATGCAGTGTGTGTATAGAGATTAGGTGCATGCACGCTGTACATATAGTATGTATGTGTAGTAATGTGACACAGCCGAGTTGAACAGAGCTGTAAGCTACAAATTCGTCATTATTTTAATAATGTAGTTACTAAGTTATATTATCTCGGTTAACAGCTCCATGTTTTAATTCAAATGAGCGGAAAAGAAAAGAAAAAATTATGCCTTGACGACATTTAAATTCGTTACGCTTGGAACAAACACAAATTGCTTGTAGCAGACAAGTACCCCAGCGCCTTATCCATTTGGCCACATCACTACTATATCCGAAAATGTTGCCGTATTATTCATATAGTGCAAAATATGATCAAAAAAAGTGCGTTTTGCAGTTGCTTGAAATTTCAACCAATCAGAAAATCATAATTGAATGTCCTTATGCTGATATCTCACATTTAAAGTGCAACATGAAGATCAAGAATCTTCTAGAATTTTAAAGACCGACAAGGCCAAAATATAAGTACATCTCCTTCCGAATTAACATTTACTGAAATAATGAACGTTTGATAAGTACTAGAAATCTTTTTTCAAAGACAATTTATGCAACCTTTATACAAATTTCTATAGAGTATTTGCATTGTTATGATCTGTGCATTGAACACTGTTAATGCACAACCATTATTGTTTGGTTTATTCCATTTTCAAAACAGGATTTTTTTACTAAAAAGTGATAAATTATATGAAAACTGTTCTTATTTTTCATATTTTTAGTTGTTTTTGATGCAATCTAGCACAAAATAAAAAAACAGAATAATGTTTTAAAATCATGTTTATATGAGAATTTAATGCATGGTTTTAAGGACTTTGCCCCATGCATTACATACATATATAAACATGATGCCTCAAAATTAATCTTTAATTTAAAAACTACATTTAAAGAAAAATCTTGTTTATTTAATGGCTCAACATTCAGTAGAATTAACTTAACGTATATCTTCACCTGATCATAATTATTCTCGATACTAAGAGGGCATCAATGTTTTAACCTGCAATGAAATTTAATCTTTCAATTTTGCATTTCAACAAAAACATGAATTTTTGTGATATGTGCCATCTCATAATCCATTTCCATAATATTGCACTCGTCATGATTTGAACATTTAATGGTAAATATTCAACTATTGTACATGAACTTATTCAATTAATATTTAAAAATATTTCATTAATTCATTTTATGCTCCACTTTATGAGACAATTAATCATCATGAGCAAAATAATAGCAACAGATGCGAGACCTATTGTCATAACAAATATAAACAGTCGTCAAGATCAACCTTTTGTTATTTCCATGATGTGCAAGACTGTGAAACAAATTCCCATTGTTTTCCGTCCATTTTATTGGTCTACTTTCCAATGCATATAACATGTGCCCCTGTGTGTTGATTAAAAGGCAGTATTTTATGTGGCTGTGAGCACGTCACGCATGTCTACTTCCTCCTACTCCCACAAAGACAGACATCCGATGCATTAATTAACAGAGATGTGTGGCTCATGAGAAAGCACCTCAAGCCAGTCCCTGCGGGTCCTATAAACGGATGACAACACATACTGCATAGACACAACCTTTGACCCTAGAAGAATGCCTCTCCTTAAATGGTTTTGCAGCCTCTCTAAAAATGCATAGCTAGAATGCTTGGTAATTTTGCAAAGATACAGCCTTAGTTAAATCCTGCCCCAGTGAAATCCAGCTGTCAAATATGATGCATGAAAGAAATAAGTCCTGCTGAGGCGGACTACGGCAAGTATGCTAGCCTTACTACCATTCCTGCAATTAAGTGCTGGGTTCCAATGCTTGCCTGCCATTAGAGCTAAGTAGGTGGGTTAATGCTATTGGTTCTTGTGTTGTGTCTTGTTTCTATTCATTATTGTTTCTTCCTTTACAATCAACAACTTATGCCACATTTAATTGCAAGAATAACATGCAAGCTTTAAGTTTATCACTTCTCCTGCCAGTGATTTAAGTCATACAGTTGTTCATTGAATTATTTACTTAGTAGCCGGCACTACCCTCAATTGTGTCACTGCTGTAAGATTTATGGCTTTATATTATTACAGGTCAACAAAACTTGTCTATGACCTTTATCCGATGCTTAACATCTCAGGCACAGTAACAATATCATTCCATCAAATTAAAGTATTACACTTTTAACAAGAATATTAGCACTCTCTAGAGTGCATACCTCCACCCCTGTTGCAATTCCAACATGCCTAGAATAATTTTAGAGTTTATTTGATCACCAAACCAAATATAATCCACCTCAGAAATCCTAGGCCCACCAAGATTTATCAAAAAGTTTTGATCTGTAATGAAGATTTGCAATCAGAACACTCGAAGATTATCTTCTAACTGTATTTCTTCCAAGGCAATACCATTGCTTTCAGTTATTCAAGTGAAGCATCATTGTTTGAGCTCTATTCAGCCAGGATTCACATTTCATTATTTTCCATTCATGGCAGAAACCAATTGTTTCATTGATTCCAGAGAACACTTGATGTAAGTCTCTTTGAGTCCAGAAAATTAATTGTTTGGATCTTCATTCAGAGTGCAAAGTCATTGTTCAGCACATTCCACTGAAAGTTTCAACTTTGACAACCAAGTCTTGACAGATCTCATCCTAAAATTCCACCCCTCAATTTTTGCCCTTCCCTTGTTCCAATTAGTCCCAAATTTTAATCACTTCTTCATAAAACAGTAAAAAAGCCACACCAAATTTAATCAAAATCCAATCATCAGTTCTGGAGATACCATGATGACAGACAAACTCACCTTAAAATGTCCCCACCCTCCCCATTTCATCCTTTCCCTGTTCCAGTATGTCTGAAATTGTTAATACTTCTTCCTTAAGCAATAACAAAACCACACACCAAATATGATACAAATCCAGTCATCAGTTCTTGAGATATCTTAATGACAACAACCAGACAAACAAATTTACAGAGGCAAAAACGTTACCTCTGTTCAACTTCGTTGGCGGAGGTAAAAAGAGCAAAGCCAAAACCAAAGCACATACTTGATTCCAAGCAATACTTTTGACAAAACAAAACAGTGGTCACAAATTGAATTGTTTTATCCCTTTTACTTGTGAAAAAATTGAAGGACAGAGAAAAAAATTGCTGTAATGATCATTTGCAACATTAAAGTTTTAGCTGTCACTGGTATAGACTTTTTCAAACCGAGTTTAACCAAACGTGATTTCTTCAGTACTTCGACCAATTAAATCCTGGGACAACTTTTCCACTTTTCCTTTGTTTTCCAACCAATCACGTGCAGGTTTGAGGAAAAAAATGTGAGCAGCAATACGCGCGCGTATTTCCTTCATGCATAACGCACGTATGATATGTGCACTTGAAAACATTTTTTCATACGCTTGGTCCCATACCGTGCATGAATTGTGCAGACGGCCAAGATTCCTCAAAGTATTTTATTGGTCAATAAGATTCCTCCAGTATACGATTGGTCCATTATGGACACGTGAATTTCAGCCATTGCTAATTCAGATTTGAAAAAGGTCTATAGCTCTCTGTTGTTTACAAAACATTTTTCTTCTTCAACAGTATGCAGCAAAGTTAGTAAGTAAAAAAATCAAAAGCTTGAAACTTGAAAAGTATATTTAAAGTAGCTAAACCAAGATCATAACCATGGCTACAGATCTGCTCTTTAGCATTTGTCTGACTGAAACTGAATGAACTGCAAGTCTTCTTTCAGGTAGTGGTATGACAAGAGCTCTAATATCAGAAATAATAACTATTGTAATGGTCATTATAAAATTTCTCAACAAATGAGTGATATTCCACCAAAATAGTAATCAGATTTGCATTTTCTTTACTAGATCACCATTACTCTGTCATAGTATACTGAATTTCATAGCATATTTTCAGTATATTTAAAAAGATTTTGTAAAAGTTTTAATAATTCCTGGAAGAAAAAAAAAAGGTTAGCATTACCACTTTCATATAATTCTTTAGTTTGATTTTTTTTCTTCAATGTTTCTGTAAAAAGGATTTGAATGTTTTCTAAGTATGACAGACAGCCACTACTAAGATCTTTGACAGTTTCTACCTTTCCTCCAAACTAAGAAACTTAAATCTTATAGCTGTCTTCATTAGATCTTCTAACATGAATGATTTATTGCAATGATCTCTCAAATATTTCAGTATGTTGTGATGAACAACATTCAGCGTGACATACCAAAAACAACCTTCCCCTTACACTGTACATTCATATCAATTGAAATTCCTAGAGGTAAAGCAGCATTTGACTAGGGTTGCATTAACCAAAATTGAAATTGAGATTGAAACTATAAAGAATATCAAAATACAAAGGTTTGTCTAGGGTAGTATATGTTTACGTCTCAAATTAACATGCTATGAATATTCAATATCATAATTATCTGTATAATGATGAACTTTTGGACTAGATTTTACAGCTAAGTTTAAGAGAAAAAGGTTACCAATACCACTTTCATAAAATTCTTTAGTTTGACTTTTGTCATTGTTTCTGTAAAAAACATTTTCTAAGTATAACAAACAACCATTATAACATATCTTACAGATTCTAAGTTTCCACCCTAAAACAAAAAAACTTAATTTTATTGCCATCTTCATTAGATCTTCTAACATGAATGATTTATTGCAATGCTCTCTCAAATACTTCAGTATGTTGTGATGAACAACATTCAGTGTGACATACCAAAAACAACCTTCCTCTTACATTCATATCCATTAAAATTCCTAGAGGTAATGCAGCATTTGACTAGGTTGCATTTACCAAAATTGAAATTGAGATTGAAACTATAAAGAATATAAAAGAAACAAGGGTTTGTCCAGGGTAGTAAAAGTTTATCTCAAATTAACATACATACTATGAATATTCAATATCATCATTTTTTTCTGTATGATGATGAATCTTTGGGCTAAATTTCACAGCCAAGTTAACCTGAGTGATGGTAAATTTGTGAGAATTTTCAGGTGTGATTGCATCTTACACCCAGTGGTAGTTAGTACCATAGGGGTATATTCACACACATTGTACATTTTATTGTTGTGATCATGAGCAATAAATTACAATCACAAAATAAAATAAAAAGTATTGATAGCACAGTGCAACAAATAACACCAAATATTTTAGGTCATATTTTGGTTTCAAAATTCATTTTTGAGATATTTTGATGAAATGGGCTACCAAAAAGATATCTGCCTACTGTAAGAGATCTGATGATAATACAAAATCAATTGTGAAGACATTCTGTTTTTCACAATCTCTTCATGTGATGCGCTTAATGCAAACTTTAAAGATAATATTTGGCTTGTGTTTAAAATATTTTTTAAGTGTTTTTCAGAGAAAAAATGTTCTCATGCAAAGGATGAAAGCAAATTAATCAAATGGAAACTTAAGACTTGTACTGAAGCTTACCTACATGTATCTGTTCATAAAATACATACCAGGCCACACCCCCACAGACCTAAACAAATCTGTTCATAAAATACATACCAGGCCACACCCCCACAGACCTAAACGTCTGTTCATAAAATACATACCAGGTCACACCCCCACAAACCTGCATACTCCTATAAATCTTGGGCTGGTTTGACATTTGACAATAAATTGTTCGTTAATGGGGACATATGCATTCAATTAATATAAAGCTACACAGACAGCAAATGTTACCAATCCATCACTCTTATCAATGAATATAAATAACAATCAAATTATACGTATTTACAAGAACCACAGAACCGTCTTGACAGTAAAACTTTGCGTCATCGTTATTGGTCAAAGCCTACGCACAAATTGATGGCATGACTGGCAAGAATACTTTGAGAAGACTTGTCATTAAATATAATTGAGACGTCCAAGCAACTGTCTCACTATAAACACATTTGGAGCAAAACTTAATCTTGTGCTTCACCCGACAGCTGCAAAAGGGCTGACCCAAAAGAAATACGTATTGGCATCTTCTCTGACCTAAGCTGTTTTTATGAAAACACAATTATCTCAGCAGCACTTATTCCATGAACCCAGATGGTATTACAATATCCGCAACTTTCCTTTCTATCATTTCTGATGGGCTAACCACAGTGTATGACATTTCACTTTAATGAAATGAAAGACAACTCCCATCAAATAGCCAAATAAATCAAACTCAATATAAGACCAGTATCCCGACATAAGAGATCGAACATTCAACATTTCTTTCGGTGAACATACTTCGAAAGGGAAACAAAGCATGTTGACTAAAAGGTCACAGATGTACCAATGATGTGACTTATTTATTTATTACATATCTGCAAGCACTGTCATTATGACACACGTCCCAGGGATTGTAAATCAAAGCCAAACACGATACATACCAGTCCCAAGGGAGATAAGCTATTTCACATTACCGCCATCCATTAACATCAAACTATGTTTGTTTACCTTGAAACATCTAACCACCTAGACATAGCCGACGTAATGATGCTCAGAAATGCAACCCATTGAGGTAACGGTATACTATAAAGTCTGCAATGATTGGTACTGTAACAATTCTACCATAATAAACATCATTAGAAAAACAAGAGGTGGAACTGGAAGTACTTGGCTAAGTTATCAAAATTAAACAGGTGAAATAATCAAGACTAAAAATCCACGACAAAATTAATGAAACAAAACACTAGTGAATCACTTCTTATTCAATTCATGTCTTTTACACCTAAATTTACAGGCACATACCATCCATAATCCTCCCCTCCCGCCTTTTTTTTTTTTTTTTTTTTTTATGATGGCTGCAAAAATGGCAATACTGATAAGGCAGCAGATTTGTTTCATTTACTTTTGTCGAGGATTGTAGTCACGAATACTACAAAATTGTATAAGTGTCACATGTCAAAATATGTTCAAACATTAAACAAGCGTATGTGGGAAACTACTACACTATTTGCGAAATTTGAATAAAAGTTGTGTATGGATTGTAAAGTGGCCCGGCTTAGTAATCAAACAACTACTGTTCCAAACAACATGTTCATAAACCATGGTCCAATCAAGGATAGTTTCATCAATGATGAAGGTTTTTATTTTCAGACATGTGAGTGATGATTTATAAAAGTAGCTAAAACTGATCAATTTTCTCATCAAAATAGCCAAGTATTGTCAATTATGCAGAAAATATGCGAAATTAGCTTGGAAAATAGCTGAAATCAGCCAAATAGCTGAAGTCTCACATGCCTGTATTTTGAAACAAAATGATTAAAATCTTCAACAGGATTCATTCAATTTAGTCTCAAAATTCTAAATCTTGTTCAGATAGAATGAATACCTTCTGAAAAAAATTGGGTTCTTTTGGAAATAACATTTGCCAGTCTAATGGACGTTGTATTGGATTTCAACTGTATGTTTATGATAAGGCATGAAAGTAGAGCACTCCACGGCCTCATGAAAGATTTAGGACGTAGTACTGGCAGCTAAACTTCCATTAATCCACAATTGTTTCAGGGAGAGCAAACATCTCTCAGTTCAAAAGTTTCCTGAAGAGTCAATTGATCAAATTCAATTAAATTTTTAAAGAGTGGGATTACAAGATTTTGTTTTAAATGAAGAAATTTGATTGAGGAAAACATCACTGTTTAAATGACAAAAGTTCAAGGAGACAAATAATGTGCAAATCATTACCACACCAGGAATAAAGCAAAGAAATGTAAGTGCAGAATTAATTTATCTATCCTAACCCAGATTCAAGACCCTACCAAACCTACACAACTCCATGAAGCATTACAAGCACATAGCATAGCAACCAATTCTTCTAGCAAGATAAAATTTACCAACAGATGTCCCGAGAGAATGTATTTATCAACCAACCAAAAATAAAATGCAATTTTGAAAATCAACATAATTCCCCAGAAAGGCAAACAAACAATTATAAAACAAAAATTATACAGAACATTGCCAACATACTGGATATAAAGTAAATATTCAGAATGATATCTATTACTCTTGTGAGACAAAAGACATTCCCACATATGGTTTTAATTCTTTTATACTTTGATTTTTCTTCCATTATTCTTTTGTCATCTTTCTCCATGAAATTACCATTGATCACAATTGTTTTAATTCCTTGTTGTGTATTTTACATTTCTAGATTATCACCTTTTCCCAATCTAACAATAACACACGCTACATTCAGAAAAATAATCGCGTCAACTGCAGTCTAACCCAAATTCTGGTTGAAATTCCATTTATTTTATTGATCTTCTCATATCAAGAAACTGCAAACCCCCTTACCCCTCCCCCTCAGATTGCATAATGCCATCATAAACTTCTTAACTTGGGCAAAAATCAAATCTTATGAAATGCCCTCAACACAATGAAATCTTGCATTTGGTGCATCATTAAGTTGAAGTCTCCCCGGTATTTGTATCCAATGAGTTAAAGTTCTTCCCTAATCACGCCCTGCAAGTTGAAGGCTGCATGAGTCCAGCAGAGATTTATACTCAAGCCTTTAAATTTTATCTCCAGCAAAGTTTAACATGCCCATTTAAGTTTCTTAAATTTGCTTTCCCATATGGTTGCAAAAAAATTGTGCTACTTGTATCGAAGAAGACAAACAGTTTCAAGTAAAATTAATCTTAATCAATGGATACCAAGCTCAAACAAAACATATAACAAAAATTAAAATGGTGCAACAAATAATTCTAGTCCTATTAACTTGTACATGCAAGCAGTTCACTATTCAGAAAAGGTCACTCCACTGCTATTCCTGTCAATGGTCAAGACATGAAGACAACAAATGCGGTCAAACCATTTCTTCAAATAATTACAAGCATCAGTCACTAATTAATCATAGATTTTGAAAGTTACGACTAGTAGTAGAGCGTAATCAATTGGCATTCTATGCCAGATGGCTCAGACTTCAAAATGTAAGGACTGTGAACATATGGTTGACAAACCCACTTGCATGACAAAGTAGAAGTACAATATGTGACAAAACCAAACAAAGTTTCTGGAAACCTACTTCAAATGAAATCAACAAATTTCTGTAAACCTATTAAAAATATGTACAGTCAATGTCCTGGAGATACTGAACTCATACTTCTTTAATTTAACCAAAAAAAAAATACATATACCTTCGTTCTTATGCAAAGAAAATTATAAACTTCCGTTCATTTATTCCAATGATCTGATGTAGAGTACCCACAGATGGGGTGAGATTTCTTCTTATTTTCTTGTTCTAGCTTTTTTAAATTATTATAAAAATTAATAAATAAAAAAATTAATCAATTTAAAAATCAATTAATTTAAAAATTAATAAACTAAAAAATTAATAAATCAAAATTAATTAATTTAAAAATGCAAGCACAGACAAGACTAATTTATCACAATATTTCGAAAATACATAAAACCAAGTATGAAGCTACTGTTACCTAAAAAATCCAGATGTAGTTATAAAACAAGAAAAACAATTTCTGCAATTTGGATTTTTGGAAGAAAGTATAACTGTAAAAATTATTTCTGCCTTCACATCCCCACCCTTTCAAAACGTGCCACTTAGAAAGAATGAAAAAAAAAAGGTCTCCATCTAATACCAGACTGTTGCATTCTCTTTGTGAGTGTTTCTCTTCTTAAATATCACCTGGCGAGCAAATCCCAAGATGACGTCCACCTCAGAGGCGGATAATAAATCTCATGCCTGCTTATGATAAACAAGACTCAAAAAGCTGCAACAAATTACTGCACGTGGCTTTACAACAGGTGCACACAGGATGTTTCACGAAGGCAATCATTAAATTACCATTAAATAATTTTCCAATTTATTCAAGAGACTGCCAGAGGTTCTGCTAAATTGTTATAGAGTCATCTGATAATTAATGTTTATGCTGGGGGAAGAAGTATCTAAATACAGTGAGACTAATGTACCCACCTCCAACCCCATGGAATCCTTGCTTCAAAATAACCTACTTCTAGAGCTAGTGACGCCAAGAGGCAACACAAACTGGAGTCTAAAACTTGATTAAAATGGCATCAAATCCCACAAAAATCAGTTAAAAATTGACTTTTCAGCTTTTTGATTTTTATACCTGAGTTAAAAAACATGCAAATTTCTGATGTCTTGGTCTGCATTCAAAATGTTCTCCACATGTTTTTGTTCATAAATTAATTGTTTTAAAGGATTAGTTCAGTGGCCAAGAATGTCCATCTTATATAAAAGATAACTTTAAAAAAGAAAAATAATAATAATAATAAATGGTGCAGAAAGCGTTCAAAACTCTTATTCCATTAAGAAAATATTTAAGTTTGAATCTGTGTCTTATCTGTGTAGAAATGACTGTGGTAAGTCTACTATGGAAAGTTGGTATCTTCACACTCACATCATTAGCACTTGTTAATGTATTTTAAAGAAAGTTTAGTTTTAGTTTTTACTATTTAAATTATTTCCTTAAACTTTGTTTAGGTGGTATATTATAAATACCCTTACAAGGTTCAGCTTTACTACATTTATGACATATTCCATGGTTTTGAAGCCACAAAATCGAAGGACAAAATATGATGAAAACATAAAGACTTTGATAAATCTGAAGCTATCTATGACATCACAACTAGTCTGATCTCAGTCGTTTTTACCCAAATGATACCATACTTTAAATTTAGATATCTCCTTAACGGAATAAGATTTTTGATTTCTTTCTTCACCATTGTGTTTCTCTTAAAGTCCTCTTTTATATAAGATGGACATGCCTGACCACTGAACTAATCCTTTAATATTTCCTTAACGGAATAAGATTTTGAATGCTTTCTTCACTATTTTGTTTCTTTTGTAGTCCTCTTTCATATAAGATGGACATGCTTGTCCACTGAACTAATCCTTTAAGTTATTTTGTCACAATAGTCTAAAGGAGCACAGTTTAACAGACAAGATTTTCTTACACTTCGAAAATAAGTAAAATCAACAATTTGGTGGGAAAGATGTCAGAGAAGTCATCAACCACCGAATTTGAAGCACAATATAATTTGAAGCAACAAATTGAAAAAAAAATACACTCCCTGTGTGCATCCCTTTACATTTTATACCCGTACCTTCATATTCTGAGTATGAATATCTAATATCTGTTTAAAGGGCTATATTGGATGCCTATTCTGTTGGTTGGTGTCACGTCACTTTTAGGAGAAGACGTCATTTGCTGGAGTGAAAACAAAGTTTTAAGCGATACACATGGGCAAGTCCGTATGTGTTTACTGTATGTGGCACGTATGGCATTTATAAACAAACAGAGCTGATCACTTTTTTGTTTGCACTCAATGCGTGTGGTTACTATGCGGTCTGATGACCTCAGGTCATGAAGTTTCTAGATATACAACCAAGTGAATAGCTTCATAACTAATCAAAACGAGCTTGGAATTCTGAGTAGAAGGGTTTGTAGGTTAAAACAATTTCATTCAAAATTTAAATATATTTTAATAAATGCAAAATTTGAGATGTATGATTGGGAAGAAAGCTTCATATCTTAATAAGATTTCTTTATTTTCTCTTAAATTTCAGTCATCAGAATCATTTCCAGTTGAACTTGATTGTAGGTATGGTTATGATTTAAATCTGTCAGTTTACTGCCAATCTTCAAAAAAGTGTGAAAGATGATTAAAAATAAGGATTTACAACATGTAAGAAAGCAGTCTGACAGTCTTATTGAGTGTAAATATGATGTTGAGCTATAGTGTCTACATGTTCATGGTACAAAAATGTTGAATTTCATTAATATGCATAGTGAGTGGGCTAACATGAATTTGCTGAAAGAGCTTGTAAGCACAGTATCTCAAGAACTATAAATGGGTTTTCAGTTCATATATGGTACACAAATAGCCCATGGTCCGCAGATTTGCCCTGTTGCTTTTGGTGGCAATGTCATGCATATTAATGAGCACGGGGGCTTAGTGTTAAAATCTTAAATTTTCATGTAGAAGAGGGCTTTGTAAACACATTATCTCAAGAGCGATACGTGGTATTCAGGTCATACATGGTAAACAGATTGACCATTGATTGCAGATGTGCCCTATTGTTTTTGGCGGCAATGTCATGCATCATTTTATGCATAACTTTGTCGTTTCTTGCAAATGAATCGTTTAAGATTGTACGTTTGATTAAAGTTTTTGTAATAAGGATTGACAGGTGGTACAGCACCAGTTATACTCCCTATTGAAACCTATATTACTCTTCGTGATGGAAAATTTTGTCTCTCTCAATGTGTGGTTTATGCTACCTGCATTAATTGTATATGAATGCCTGAAAATAAAGAACAATTTTAAAGAGGGGGAATTTTGACTAGTAACACATTTTTCTGACTAAGTTTTATACCCCTTAAGCAATCTAACACAAGTTTTATAATTATCAAATAATTCCACTACTAAATGATACCATGGGAGCTGCCATTTTAATTTAAAAACATGCAGATTATGATGTCATCAGCCCAGCAGGACATTGGAATGCTTTGTATTTCTTTATAATCTACCTCAAGATTTATGTAAGGGTCAGGGAATTTTTTGTGTCCTCATGAAATTAACAAAACATTCTGTTACATGTACCTAATGGGGAAATTAAGTCATCATGCACAATATTTCAATACAGAATTAAACAAAATGGCAGCATCCATGTATCAACTTCAAACATGAATAACTTGAGGTAGAAATAAGATTTTAAATTGCTGTTTTTGATTGTTGCTTAAGATTTGTATCCTCTATCATATGAAATAATGATTGCATCAGACTTTATGTCCCCTTTAAACGATTGCCATCTTCATTGATTTCAAAAGATTTTAAAACAATTTATCTATCGGTGCCTATAGAGAGTCAAAAACCTTTTGCGTCCCTGACATTTACAGTAGGTACTGCATACTCAACATCTCATATCACAAGCAAAAAGTATCATCATGTGTAGTCATTACTACTGCTGTCATGACATATTGATTATTGCGATATCGCGTTATCTCTTTTCCCACGCTATGAAATATACCTCTCACGAAAAACTAATACTCAACTAAGAAAATTTCGCCCAACTAGGCTAGGCTACTACGTACATTACAATTCTAACGTTATGGTACTAAATCTAAAAGTCAAGTTTAGGCCATTGAAAACATGCCAAATAACCATGACACATAAAAACAACTAATTGAAAATCGTGCTCCATCTGGCACGCGCCGATATAAGTTAAAAAAAGAACGAAAAATTAGTCCAGAATGTGCCACTCGGGCTCTTACTTAGATGATTCATGGTCACGTTGGCTAAATTACCAAACACGTGCGTGATGCGTAATAAGCGTTATAGTCAGGCGATCATGTTGTCTGCTAGATCTGCAAATCATTTTTCTTGCGTTCATCTTATCATGAAGTAAATTGTAACTCCATGATCATATAATGTTAGTGATATTAACAATTTGATGATATATTGCACAATTTTTCTCTACGAAAATCGATATTTCTTTTTTTTCTTCTAAAGAAAATAATCGATACATAATAGAGGCATGTCGTGATAGCACTAGTCATTACCATAATTAAGATCATAATTAAATATTGACCCATGTCACAACATGCACTTAAGAATACTACATATAATACAAAGAGCGAATTAATAAGAACATGCAACAAATAAAAAAAGAGTGGCTAGCAAAGCTCTTTCCCAAAAATATAAACTAATAAACTACGATAAGGCAGGCTATCATGTTTATCCCAACTAGAGAATAAGGCAATGCTGATTTGTTTTAAGATTTCATAAAAAGGAATCAGAAAACCAAAGGTTTTGAGGTTCCCACACACAATAGGGATTTTAATGGTAATGTTTAAAGCTACCGCGATATGGGTGAATTAGATATCAATCATCTTAAACGAAAGCAACATAACATACTACGATGTTATATACTATTTAATAATGTAGGGAAATGGTTTACTTATATGGATTTATAAAATTATATTCAGAAAGGAACTTTTTATGTGATTAATGATAAACAACATTATGTTGTTTGGGGTATTTTTTATATCATGAAAAAATTAACATCATTATGACCAACATATTGTGACAGCACTGCCATTGTTGTGTGTCTTATGATTGTGAAAAGCAGAGTATATTTTTCATTTTGAAAATTGATTATTAAATATGGCTGACATCCTTAACAAAGTGCATGTTTTATGTAAAAAGCGTTGTTAATCAAATCAAAATTTAAGTAGCAGCAAACTAGCATTTTGATTAGCAAACTGATATGCTAAACTGGGTCAATGAATCCTTGGTCAATGAGAAGTGATACTGGACTATTCAGAACACTTGGAAGGTGTTTCAGAATTTTAAGTTAAACTTTCAAGGCAAACAAAAATGAGAAATTTCTCCTAGTAAAAACCCATGCAAGCTACTTTGTCTTGAAGTTTGAGGTATGAATTTTTATTACGGCTTAAGTTTATGAAAATTAAATAATTTATTTTCATACACTTATATTGTTGCTTTAACAACCATGCAAATGGTTTGGTTTGTTGATGTCTAACGGCACTGCGACAATAAAGAGTCAAATGTGCCAAGAGGGTGTTAAAAAATTAAATAGAAGTGGGGGGAATAGGGTGAATTTGGGAGAAAAATTTTAGCAGATGAAAACAAAACATGAGCAAGAAAATATATAAGCTGGGTAGCTATAAAATAAACAGTAAAAGTTTTTTTCTTCAAAGATAATGAAGAGAATATAGCCATAAGAAACAAATGAATCTCTTTAAAATGTCAAAATCCTAATAAAAAATAATAAAATACAAACAGAAGTTTTTTTTTTTTTTTGTTTGCTTGCACTTTTAAGTACATGCCAGGGAAGCAAACATATTGTCACAATGACTCATTTTCAATGTGGACCCCAGGAATTTGCCAGGACAGATGTATACACCAATTGATGTGTATTATATCATACAATGTTAAGCCAAGTTAAACTAAAAGTGATCAAACTACAAAAAACAAATATATACATAATAAAAATAACACACACAAAAATTAAAACTAAATAGATATTTAAATTTCTCATGAACCTACAGTGAATAAATAAGCAGTAGTACAATATGAAACAGCTTCAAATGAAGATCATTTTGAGTCTAACAATTTAATGTATTTTCTGACTTAGTACTGATTAAACACTATCAAATGAAATGTTTGAATTCCAAACTAGCCGTTTTGTAATTGGTAGATAATCACCCCCTAAAATACAGGGATTGAAGATGACAGCACACAGGCATTCCTCACAAGCTTTGATTGGATAAAGATTAAACTTGACAGGGTGTTTTTATAAATTTTGACAGCTGTTGTGATATGAATATATAATAATCAAGTTAGAAACAGCTTGGAAATGAAAGTAAGTATGCTTATTTGATATACACTTTATGCAAATGAGAATATTTAAACAAAAAAGAAAAGAAGTTTGAAACAAAAAAGAAAATAAGTTTGAAACAAAAATTATTGTAAAAAAGTATACATTTTTTAAAGAAATAATAGCTTTGCTTATACTCAAGCATATGATTTAAAACCTTTGAAAATGAAAAAGTTGAAAAGAAAGTTTGCTAAAAGAAAATCCCAAAGATATATCTAAACAAAGCGCATGTGAAATAGGCACCATTTTCACAAATGGAGAGAAATAAAGGACCAAATAAAAATTGACTTGCTCCAGAAGCTTTGCCAGAATGCTTGAAAGAAAATCATAAGATATCTATGACAGCATATGTTGCACTTGGAAAAAGTGAATTCCTACCTCCTTATCCAAATCCTTATCATAACCCTCTGGATAACACTGTTGAATTAAAATACGACACATTTGATGATCTCTATTAGTTTAAATAATTCTACTACATAGAGAGTAAAAATGAACCCCACTCTCAAATTCAAATTATTAGAATGAAAGTAAACAAAGAAAGAAAATTAGAATGATAATTTTGTTATCTTCAGGTTCAGTATTATATGTAAAACACATGATAAAATGAAATATACAAGGGGGTATGGATGAAGTTCTGTTGGTAGCCTACCAAAAATTTAATTTCCAACAATGCTGATTTTCAAATGGTTGAAAAATTATGTATTAAATCAGAAAAAGTCATCTTCAAAATCAAAACCAGTTATATTAGTTAATGTGTTTGTTTAAACAAAAAGTGCAATCAAAACCAGTTATATTCATTAATGTCTCTTTGTTTAAATGGAAAATGCAATCAAAACCACTTATATTCGTAAACGTCTGTTTGTTTAAGCGGAAAGTGCAATCAAAACCAGTAATATTCATTAATGTCTGTTTGTTTAAATAAAAAATGCAATCAAAACCAGTTATATTCGTTAACGTCTATTTGTTTAAGCAGAAAGTGCTATCAAAACCAGTTATATTCATTAATGTCTGTTTGTTTCAATGGAAAGTGTTGTCTTTAAAGGTTCTCCCATGATCACCCAAGTGGACTCGAACTTGCACCTGCGAGTAAGCTATTCTTGATTTGGAACTTTTGTTAAATGTTATTAATTGATAAATTATTAATTAGGTTTTCTTTTAGTTTCCTTTCAACAGTTTTGCGCCAGGTCTCACGCTACCTTTTTTTTTTCTATCAGAGGTCCATTAGAAAAACACATGAGGCAAAGCTGTCGGGGTGGAACAGGGGGGGGTGTGGAACAGGGAGGGGTGTGGAACAGGAAGGGGGTGTGGAACAGGAAGGGGTGTGGAACAGGAAGGGGGTGTGGGGGAGGGGGTGTGGAAAGGGGGTGTGGAACAGGGAGGGGTGTGGAACAGGGAGGGGTGTGGAACAGGGAGGGGTGTGGAACAGGGAGGGGATGTGGAACAGGAAGGGGATGTGGAACAGGGAGGGGTTGTGGAACAATGAGGGGTTGTGGAACAATGAGGGGTTGTGGGACAGGGAGGGGTTGTGGGACAGGGAGGGGTTATGGGACAGGGAGAGGTTATGGGACAGGGATAGGTTGTGCACAGAGAGGAGTGTGTGAAACAGGGAGGGGGTGTGGAACATTCTTAGGACGTGTCCTAAACACTACCATGTCTTAAATTTTATCTCTATAGACACACCATGAATAGGGTTTACTTTCTATAGTTTAAAAAAAGTTAGCTTGGAGGGTAAATATTACAAAAAGACAAGGAGTTTACTCACAACAATGGTGATGGGTCCTCCGGTCAAAGACTGACCACCAAATCTCAAGTCCACTTCATACTCTCCTGGTGCTGGACATGTCCATATGATGTCGAAGGTACCATCTCCGTTGTCCACTACCTGGACATCAGGGATTTCTTGTCCGCCTGGTCCAATAATGGTGCATGTGACGCATCCAGGTCCTGCATCTCTGGAGTTTACTTTGATGACGGTTTTTTCCTCTACTGTAACAGTCTTTGTGACCGTTTCCTCTGTAGAAATAAAGACCAAACTACACAGTTACAGAGTTGCTACTTTGTAGTATGGATAGTTAAATTTTTCTGCTGAACACCAATGTGTTGTTATTTAGTCTTGTAAGAAACAAATTCTTTACGAGATTTATTTGTCATTAAGAATACATTACCACTTAAAAATTAAGGGGAAATGATATAACAGTTAGATAGAAGTACTTTTCGTCAGTTTAAAATCTTCCATTCTGGTAACTCACAGGTCAGATAAAAACAGATATGTCATCATTCGGTAAAAATAAGGAAATAAAATGATGAAAATGATTAAATTAATTTTTTCTTTTCTTTTCTGAATTACCATTTGACCTTTCATTTTTATCATAAAGAGTTAAGTGCCATGTATAACCGTACAGAAAAAAGGGTCAAGGTGAAAGTACTTGTGGAATACTGCTAACTCGAAATAAAAAGATGTATAAGGTGCACATGGATAATAAACTTTTTCACAGCCAACAAAGGTTTGTATCCTCTAGAAGGGTTGATATAAAGTTTTAACAATTATTGTTTCACTTTATGAGTTATTACCCACACACACAATCAATTATATTGCGTTTCACTGTTGAGCTCGTTCACTTATATGCTAACACTCTTTGGTAAACTTAGGTACCAATTTTCCCTTCTGCCAAGATATAAAGTAATCACTTTATGTTGTAAAGCCAACAATTGACTCACATGTTAAGCAACATTGCATCAACATTACCACCTTAGGTCAAAGGCTAAACTACATTAATTATCATCATGCATTCACACTATCAATGATTCATATATGTCAAAAAAGTTGTAAAGTTAATGTCATATCCTAGAAAAATGGGGCTGATTAAACTACTGGGTTGCAAATCAAGGGGTGGGGGAACTGTTAAGTCACAAATCTAAAATAAATTTTGTTAAAAATTTCCTGCTTTTTTGATTAATACCTAATTTGTCTCAGGAACTGTGACTCAAGTAAAAGCAAAAATGTATCTATTCTCTGAATAGGTATTTCTCATATTTTGTTCCATGCATATTATATGAAATACAAATCTTATATGTCATAGACACTTGTTAAACCTTTCACAAATCACAATCCAAACAAAACCACAATAAATCATTCAAAGTATTTGTTATTAATTCTCAGTGAAATATTCTACTTTGTGATTAATTACAAATTAAACTAATTACAAATTCATAAATAAGATGTTCTCATATAAAGATTTCAGAGTTATTCCGCCAAATTAAATACTTTTACAAATGTTAGTTCACTTAAAGCATATGACACGTTATCAAGTTATACAAACATATATATACGTATATGGACTTTGGAAATGACGAAGATTCAGAAGTTAGTGTGGTTAACAAGAATCCTTAAGATAAAGGGAAATTTAACATCTCTTAGTGAACACACGACAAACAAATTTTAAGATGTGTTAATCTTCGTAAAGGCAGTTGTCTCATCGTAGTTTTTGGCAAAAATTTGCAACAATCTCTATAGTTTCAAATTAAATATACAAAACATATTATCTTGAGACCTGTTACAAAGTGTTTAAAACCCAATTTGCATGACAAAGGATCACAAAATGATGCCTGCCAGGAGGGGCTTGCTTTTTATAAGATATTTTCGGATGTACAAGGCAATAGCCATACACACCAGGTACCCACGCAGCCTAAGCCCAAAAAGTGCAAACACTGGGAGAAAACCTGTGCTAGAAGGAGATAAATAAGGTAATAATTGCACACTCGGAAACCAGCCAAAATGTAACAATACATACTTAAAGAACTTAACAAATCCCAAGGATAACCCTGGATAAAAATAACCCTCAGACAGCTTTCAGCTATAATCACAAAATCATTGCTGAAAGTAAGTAAATAATGCCAGCTAGAACTAAATGTCCATTGACATATGCAGTAAATGCTGTCGTGGATTTAAATAAACCATTTTGTGTGCTAAAATGCTCACAAAATTCCTTATTTCCACAATTGTTCGCATCCAAAGGCTCCATTTTTAAAGCTTTTCTTCTTTCAGGAATATGCAACATATAAAACAAAGAGCTAAGCTCCCCAGAGCCCTGAAAAAAACTTGAAAATCAAGTGGGTAGCAAAATTGAAATTATTTCAAAAAAATTCAAACAAATTTTTGCATTTCAGGTAGAAGATACCAGTTTGAATCCTGGGTAGGGTTTTTGCATTTCAGGTAGAAGATACCACTTTGAATCCTGGGTAGGGTTTTTGCATTTCAGGCAGAAGATACCAGTTTGAATCCTGGGTAGCATCATAAAAGAACTTAAGAAATGGGACAGGTTGGCTCTTCGCATAGTGTGCAGCACTAACTGGATGAAACAATATTTAATTGATGTAAAAGTAAGAAAAGTGAGAAATATTTACGAACCTGAGTATCATTCATTAAGAAAATGGAAATGTTCAGATTCTGTAAAGCAAACCTAGTTTATAAAGATTCAAAGGAGAGTTGCCAATGAATGAAATGAAAGAAGACTAGTCTTTAGCCATGTAAAATCTATGTAGTTTAAACAAATAAAGATGCCTATCGCTATTTTAAAATCTTAAAGAAGGGCCGAGAAATTGAAGATCACTTTTTTCCTGATTCAAAAAGAATGAAAAAACATTTAAAAGAAAGGAGGAAAAAATGTTAGAAGCTGGAAGAAAACATTGTGGACATGCCTCGTAAACCTTGCTGCCATGAATGGAACATCAGGTCACAAATAAAACAGAGGTGGAATTGGGTGCTAAAACACAAGCAATATAGACAGTCAATGCAGTTAGCAACGGTATCAGAAATAAGGACAAAATGTTAGTTACACATCATAAATATATGAGTGTTAGACAAAAATCCATTCTGGATGCATTTAATCAAGTCAACGGACTGTAAAAAAAAAAAAAGGGATTAGTTGACAATACGACGATGAGTTTAGTCCATTCAAACACGGCA
Organism: Chiridota heheva; assembly: GCA_020152595.1. NCBI lineage: Eukaryota > Metazoa > Echinodermata > Holothuroidea > Apodida > Chiridotidae > Chiridota > Chiridota heheva. Next base: position 646,732 of record JAIGNY010003169.1, read on the forward strand.
CGCCAGATCATGTTTGAATAACAAACCCACCGAGCATCCCGGGTCCTTTGGTGGTGGTGCGGGTGGTGGTTGTTCTTGTTGTTTTTGTGCTCTCCTGACTTATGCTCCCGCGTCGCACGGGAATATCATGGGGGCCACTGCGAACACCTAAGTGCATGGAGGACGAAAGTGGCTTTTCTTTCTTTGTTTTATAGACATAAGAGTTAGGACCGAAAGATGCAAGTCAAGAGAAAGCGTGAGAAACGGCTTATGGTGGAATTTATTTGCAGCAAAGAGTTACATGGCAACCAACCAGGGAAATGTAAAAGATGTGTGCTGTTATAGGGGTGGGGGTGAAATGCTGTTCAGTATAAGGTTTTAAAAGGAAATAAATCTAATAACATTTTTGTCTATGCAACATGCTACTGAATTTATCGAACAGCAGTCTATACAGTCAAGTTTTCACTGTATTTTAATTATCAGCATCAGAAATGATAGCTTTCCTAACAAAATATAACATATTCACAGAAACTTAAAAAAAACACTAGTTGATCAAAATTCCAAACTCCTTACAAAAGATCAAAAACTAACAACAACCAAGTTGTTAAACGAGTTTGAAATGCCATTTCAGGAGATCAATTTTTCATTACTATTGCTAATTAGCCAAGAATCCCATAAGCCAGCATGATTTTTCAATTCTGTACTGGAAAATTATAAACCTCAATACCTAATCCGAAAAAAAGGAAAAAATTAATTTGTATTTTTTTTTTTGCATGATCCAAATTCCCAAAATAAATATGTTACATGGTCAAATTCAAGATATTATCTGTGGCAAAGGTTAGCACTTTTGTTATAAACAAGGAATATGGAACAGTACCAATCAAAATTTGAGCATCCGTAACTTGCATTAAAATTATTAAGTGAACATGTCATATGAAAATCAGAAACCTAACGGAGACTGATTTCAATGGGGAAATACAGCATTTTGTTTCAAACATTTTAAAAACCAGTTTATTAAAAGTCTCCATCACCACGAGTCATCAAAGTTTATTCCTTTGAAACACTTAAAAGCAGAGATTGGTTAAGTACTCACCAATGATGCTGCACTTGCTGGCGTCACCAGTAGGACTAACTCTGACATTGAATGGGATTTGGGTACTGGGTCACCGCCATACTTGATGGTGACGTTGTGTGGCCCAATGTCTTTGGGTGTGTAACTGATGGTGAAGGTGCCATCGCCATTATCTTGGATTGTGGGTTGAACTGGCTTACCATCGGGAGTCTATGAAGGTGGATGAATGAGAAAAATGGGTTTATTAGTTTGGTTTGCACAACAAAAAGTTGTACTTAAAGCAAGTTACTGAAACCTAACCAAGCTTCATGGCAGTTTACTTTCTTTTGATAAAGGTATCTGGCTCCCCTATGGTTTACAAGCCCCTCCATCAAAGGGGATACTTATTTGTGCAAATGGACAAAATCTTAAATATCTCTTGTCACAGAAACACAAAATGGATTATCTAAGTGGGATCTCATTATCATTGTGAAGTAGAAAGATATATAAACCATCGAACCACACGTTTTGTATACAAGGGTACACTTACTGCTGTGCCCTTTTAGACGAGGATCATAGCAAAGAATACATGAAGGGTGGAGATGACTGGCAGAAGGGTGGAGATGACTGGGAGAAGGGTGGAGATGACTGGGAGAAGGGTAGAGATGACTGGAAGAAGAGTGGAGATGACAGAGAGAAGGGTAGAGATGACTGGGAGAAGGGTAGAGATGACTGGGAGAAGGGTGGAGATGACTGGAAGAAGGGTGGAGATGACTGGAAGAAGGGTGGAGATGACAGGGAGAAGAGTGGAGATGACAGAGAGAAGGGTAGAGATGACTGGGAGACGGGTAGAGATGTCTGGGAGAAGGGTGGAGATGACTGAGAGAAGGGTGGAGATGACTGGGAGAAGGGTGGAGATGACTGGGAGAAGGGTGGAGATGACTGGGAGAAGGGTGGAGATGACTGGGAGAAGGGTGGAGATGACTGGGAGGAGGGTGAAGATGACTGGGAGAAGGGTGAAAATATACATACCCTCTTAAAACTTTCAAATCCTTTTTGTTACACAATTTCATTTTGAATTTAATCTAAATGGTATTATGGTATTAAACTTTATACGATCACAAGATTTTTCCTTCACAGATAGGGAATTGAAACTATACGTTTTGGATACCCAACTTTTTGATTAAATGATAACGATTACAAATGTCTCATGGGGCTTTTACATTGTAAAAACTGTTTTATGAAAGCTTAAAGATACCCATAAAGTATGAAAGCAAAATGAAAATGGAATCATTTGAAGACTACAAAGAAAAACATATACACATTTCATACGATACACAACAAACATAAAAACACAACATATACACACTGCATATGATACGCACCGAACATACAAGCACAAATAGATATGAAACAACAAAAAACCAATAAAAAGTAAGACTACAGTGATGGCAGACCTACGGTTCAGGCGGTTAAAACCGCGGAAAAACAAGGATTCATGGGAAGACACTTTTTTTGTCATAATTAAAAAAAATATTTCTTGATTAAACAACAGTCAATGTGGTAAAAATGTGAATAGTACATTAAATTGCAAAAGAGGGAAGCAAATAAAGATGTATTTACTACATTATTATTATTTCTGTTACAATTTTTCATGGGAAGATTTTTGACACCTTAATTTGGACCGTGGGAAACTTTGTACTTAATTCCAACTCTGAGTGATGGGTTGACATGAAATGCAAATAAAAGTATGAAATCTTTTTCATAAAGAGCTTACAATGATAGAAAGAAGGGTGGGGGTGGGGAGGGGACGAGCTCCTTCGGAACGGCAGAATTGGAACTTTTTGAATCATGACTTACAAAACTGCCAACTTAATATGATCCTCAATTTGATTATTCATAAAGTCATTCGTAATATTATGAAATCAATTTTCTTCTTGCAGCAAAATTATATGAAACAATTCCAGCTCTCTCCAAAATTTCATGAAGAATTTGGAAATAATTCCCAACTACAAAAAGTGGTTCAGGTGAACAGAGCAATACAGAATGCTAAGATCTACAAATTCTTCAGAAAATGACACCAAACAGCTTTTTGTCAAGTGCTTTAACACAACATTAATATTTATTTCCCAAAATACACACGAAAATTAAAAAAAAATGAATATTCAAGAAAATGAATATTCAAGATAACATGAATATTAAATAGTAGGACTTCCACTTACTGTGATAGCAATGGCAAGCTCTCCATCTCCAGCATCGTGGGTGTCGACGGTGAACTCGACTGGCAGAGAAGCTTTTACTCCGGTATTCTCTACCCCTGGGCCACCAACACGCACTTTCTCGGGTTCACACTGAGGCAATACTTTAGTGTTGACAGGGCTGTTGCAAGGGAAAAGAATGTTGGCAATCAAATTTGGCACTAAAACTTAATAAATAAGGAAAATAAGGTATAAATGAATTGATTGATTCATAAAAGTATTAAAGATGTCACAAAAATTTCATCACTCTAGCAAATTTTCTTGTACCTCCTCAACACCACTGTTGTAGTAACATGGTCTACATGATATGTAAGAATGGAAATTTACACCACTATACTTTGTTGTTTTGGAATATTATGTAAAATAAACAACTTGCCAAGTGTAGTGGCTTTGTAAACATGTAAAAAATATCATTATCATGTTTTTGTAACTTCACCTATTTGAGTATTCAGGATGACATCACAATAACATGCGTAAATTTTAACCATCAGTTTGTCAGTGAAAACAAAGCGGTTTGCCATTACAGCCAGTGTAAAATCGGTCACCTTTAGAGGCCTAAATCTCTGTTTGCTTAGGTATTTGTGCACAAAATTGTTGCACATTTGGTGGAAATATCGCTGAATAGATATTTTAAAAGCTTGAAAATACACATATCGTGCATTTTTAGGCTAAAGCGTGGTGTTCATTAGTGCACAAATCGTTGCATCTTTTCACCGGATAATCAAAATGCCCAGATGACGGAAAAAAAGGTGCAGACAGAATGAGCCACAGGAGGCAGTCAATATAAATAATGGCATAATATCCAGATTCCAAAAAAATTATGCATTATTTTGGTCGCTATAAATGTTCACACCAATCTTGAAACAAACTTATGTTTAAGCAAACTTTATCTTACAAAACCTCTTGACAAGACATAGTGAATTTAAAAAAAAAAAGAGTAGACGGACATATATTTACCTGTCTGGAATTTGTTTGCCGCCATAGTTGATGTCAATTTGAGCTCTGCCCTCTACGGTGGGTATGTAGGTGACATCGTATGTACCATCAAGGTTATCATGAATCTGAGCCTTTAGTGGTGGACCTACAAAAACAAAACAAAAACTTACTGAGAGCAAGGTATGTTTCAAGAGGACAATATTTCAGAGATGTTGAAAATTCTACTTCTTGATTGCTTCAGAGGATGCTTAAAATAAAATAAGGAATGTTTACTCTTTTCTTACATCGTGTTTCAAAATGTAGAAAATTTGAAAAAATGAAATCATTCTGTGTACAATGGAAAATTTGTGCAACGATAATTGGTAGGCCTAATGTCACTGAACTGTGTGGAAAATAAAGTATCTTTATGTGTTCATTCCTTCACTCAGAATAACTTTGAAAAGGTAAAAAAATATGTAATTAAGAACAAAGCTGCATTTGTGAGCCCATTGGTGAGTAATAACCTGACAAGCACAAACAATTGGAAGAATAATGGCCTAGATTAATTTTTTTTTTTTTATAGGTATATGATTTGAATATTTTTTTTTAAACTGTGCACATTTGACTTTTTGGTTGCTCAGTTTTTATATGAATAAATAGTCCTTTTGTCAGCGAGAATTTTGTCACTGCTGGGATTGGCCATTTTCGCCCTTGTTTATTTCAACATGTGGAATAAAATGAAGAGTTTATCCATAGTTCTTAGGGGTGGTTGCCACGATAAATGTAGGAGTCAACCAAAGTTAGAATTTTATGAATATGCAACGGTCCAGTTATTGACTGAGAGGGCTATCATTGGCCATTGTTTTCATCTACTGTAATGTAAAGTAGTTGAGAGTAATAGTCGGTATAATTATGCACCTTAGCCAATTTGATCCAAACAGGTTATTGAAATGAATAACTGGACGCTAGGTGCAATAGAATTATAACTCCTATCTTTTTCTATCAGATTTGGCAAAATTAGACAAACCTCTGCCTTGGATGACATTTACATCGAGAGGTGCCTGTCCAGCTTCACGGGTGTCCACCTTAAACTTCTGTGGGGTGTTCTTCCTGATCATTTTGTCAAGTCCGGGTCCTGTGGCTTTGACTTTGCTCGGGTCAATGTTATCAACCACGTGAGGACGGAAGGGGCTTCCTGATATGAATAAAAGATGGACAACAAAAATGTACATCAATTCTTTAAAATGCTTTCATATTGATAGTGTGCAACATACTTCATTGTAAAAAATTACTCTGATTGATGTGAAATTGATCACTCACTCTGGAGTGATTTTCTCACTCTGTTTGAAGACATTTCCCTCTAATTCTAAAAATGATATTCTTCTCTCATGTAATTAATTTTGTTACACAAATAAACATGGTTTAGCCTTATTGGCTTCAATTTTTATAGCAAATTATTATTAACTCTATTCTATTTTTTTCTCTTTTCATTTTTAATATATATTTTAACTCCTAAATAAAGAAAATAAATAAGTTGGGAAAGACTATTACCACACTCATGATGTCCACATGTCACAGCTACATCTCTCAAGCTGAACTTTACAACTTACAGAAATTTTGTTTTCACATGTAATCTTTCCAACAGAAACCTAAAAGTATTTGGGGAATGATTAGTAAGACCCTCATATTATACCTCCAAGGTAAATTTAATAATTTACAGATAAAGGAAATTGAATTTTCACAAATAATCTTTCAATCTCTCCAAAAAACCTAAGTATGCAAATAGAATATGAATACTTATGATTTACAAGTGCCACAAAAGAGCTCACCTGGAATTGGATCATCAGCGAAGGTGATATGAATGGCATAGTCACCCGATTTGGGTGGGATGTACTCCACAGTTGCGGTACCATCCTTGTTATCCTTGCAATTGATCTTAGCCTCCATTGGTCCTTCAATAGACAAACCAAGTCCTCCTTTACCAGCATTTTTGGTGTCGACGGTGAACACTGCAGGTGTGTTGGTCACACCAGTGTCCAAGCCTGGACCATAAGCCTTGACTCTGTTGGCGTCATGACCAGGGTAGGCATTCACGTTGTAAGGGGATCGACCAAGTGGTTCACCAGCAAAAGTTGGGGTGACCTTGTATGGTCCTGTCAATGAGAAACAGATTTTGTTACATAAAATGGTGAAAACAATACATGGTTTTTGACTATATTTTTTTTTCATGGCTGTTCAAAAGTCCCTAGACAATGAACAAAAATGTACGAATTCATTCATTCTCAAAGGACTAATTTAACAGTGGTACGTCAAGCTTAAAAACACCATTTTAGAAAACTTTCTTATATCTCCCAAAAGCCTTTGCTGTTCTGTTAAATATTTAAAAAAGAACCTGTAAACCACCATACCTTCTTTATAAACATGGAACACAGATCATCATCATGAATTCATCATATAACACTACCATTTTTATGATTCAAAAATTGAGTATTCTCCCAAGCTGAAGTAAAGAAGAACATACTTCCTGAAACATGTCTATGAACCCGTCATAATGAGATCAGCAGGGACATTTGTTCTAAAGAAATACCAGCCCATTATGAGTAAATTGTATTCCCCTGTTGGACCAGGACCGAAGAGGAGGGCATGTGCTGCATCCTTTAGCAGATAAAAGGTTATTGATTAATATGTTGGATTCTTGGTACTTTATACTTTTGTTTAAATGTCCAAGTCTCTTGCCTTCCTCTATAGGCACATAGCTACAAGTCACTGTGTTATCCGTGGGATTTTCAAAATTTCAAAATGATCGTTGTTCAAATAAAGGATACTTGATTCAAATGTAGGATAATTGGTACTATTTATCTTTTAAAACGTTCAGGTCTTACCTTCCTCCGTAGGTATATAGCTACAGGTCACTGTGTCATCTACAGGGTTTGCCTTGAAGGTGGGCTTCACCTTTTGCCTGATGGAGTCAGGATTTCAGCTCCGATCAGATTTTTATCCACTGGGACTCCCACTGGTTTGGTATCCACAGTAAAATCAGTGAGACAGTCACAGAAAATACCTAAGAAAGATGGTAATTGATGCATGTTTAGTTAACTTCAACAGAGCTGAGTCTATTTTACCAAACCTCATTTAAAATCTTGGAAACAAATCTGTATTCTTTATTTCTATGTACACTCACTAACTACTTGCTGAGGATGAATTTTTCATAATCTCGATAAATAGATTTAGGTGTCCAATAACTTGTAATTAAACAAAACAATTTGAAGGGATTTGTAAGATTCGTGAATCTGGTTTTGTTAAAAGCCTTGTTGGGTGTGAGAAAGGATAAAATTCCTGGTCATTCATGAAACTTCATAGTGAATATAATCCTCAAAACATTTATGCAACAAGATGCAAATTAAAGTCAAAGGTCATTCATGAAAGCTGATTTATTATAGGAATATTTGTGGAACAGGATGCAAATGTGAGTGTAAAGTAATAATGAATATAGATGCAAATGTAAGTATAGAGTAATAATGAAAATAGATGCAAATGTAAGTCTAAAGTTATCATGAAACTATATGCAAATGTAAGTTATTCATTACAATATACGCAATTTTATGAAGATGTAAGTGAGGTGACAACTTCAAGACCGGCAGAAAAAAATACTCTATGCAATGAAGTAAAGCTTGTATATAAAATGGGGGTGAACGAACAGACCTAGGTGCTACTCCATTTCATTTCACACTCTTCATTCATATTTAGCCAATTGAGCTTTTCTTAAATTACTCATTTCTTCCTTGCACTGCTGGCCAACAGTGAAGTCATGAATAAGCAGACATGAATCATCTACCATGAACTGGAGTTGTCAATATTTGAAGTGAAGCTTGGCATTTTAAATTTAAAAGGAAATTTCGCAAAATCCCCAAAATGTATCTTACAAACCAATATAGAAATTTACGATATACGGACACATTTGCCCAAAATGACTTGAAAAGACCATATATCAAACTGTATATACCCCAAAATGACTTGAAAAGACCATATATCAAACTGTATATACAAAAGTCTGAGCCAGAGTTGGAAGTAATTATACAATTTCCCATGCTTCTGAAAAGAGGTGTGAATAATCTTCCCACCATCATGACAGAAATAATTTTAATGTAGTAAATATTGTTGCTTACTACAAAAAGATTTTTTTTTAATAGTTTTTTTTATTTTATAAAAAGAATATTTGTTCCCCGCTTATTCCCCTTTTTCCTGCAGTTATAACTGCTGGAACCATAGACTGTTTCCAGGTCTGGTCTAGGCCATGTTTAACAAAAATGAAAAAGCTATTCAGTGTCTTATCAGCCATTGTTTAAAGAGACTGTATACAGCACACAACTATCCTACATTGAGAATATCAAGATATTTCTTAAATACAAAATGATTAAAACGTATTATGATACACAAAATCTCACCAGTGAAATATAATGTGAAGATGTTTTTGCTTTTTATTCTAAATCCAAATTTGCATATAATTTATGTTTAGATATCTATAAATTTAAATGAATTATGTCCACTAAATTGATTCAAATTATAAGAATTAAAAACAATTTTTTTTTTTAAACAAGCAAAAAAATGCAGCAAAAGATTAAATGGTGGACAAAAATCACCATTTAATAGTCTTAAATGTTTTGATAAGGAAAAATGGATAAATGAATTAATTAAAAGTAATCAGATGATATGTTCCTTGAGTTTTTAAAGCTGAAAATTTAAACAAAACTATATATCTAATAATAAATTTGTTCATCAAAATCAAATACCACTTTTTTTTAAGAGTATACAACTACAAAAACAAACAAAGAAAGAGCAACATTTTTTGGATGGATGAAGGGTCCAATGTCAAAATGGTTTTTCAAATCTGAAAATAGATTTTTAAATCTGAAAATGGATTTTCAAATCTGAAAGGACAAAGAAATTATATCAATTTCTGAAAGGGACATCAAGGCAGCACATTGTTTATCAATTGCATGAACATTCATATTAAACAAGAGCTGTAATATCTTTTCAATAGGATCTCTTCCTAAACTAAAGAAATATTTACTATTTAAAGGAGACATTAAGTCTGACATAATCCTTAGTTTACATGATAGAAATAAATATAACAAATTATTCTAATAACAAAAGTCTCATACCGCCCAAAGCAATCTTATAGATTTTTTGTAATTATTAAAAACTGTTAATGTTTTGGGAGCTGCCATTTTGATTTTACAACATGCAGGAAATTATGTTATCAGCCCAAAAAGATGTTGGAATTCTTTGTATTTCTTCATAATTGATCTCAAGTTTTCAAGCTTATGAAAAATAGTTTTTCTTTAGTAAGGGTCAAGGACATTTTTGTGTACACATGAAATGATCAAATCATGCTGTTAAAACTTTGTGTCACATCATTTGCGATACAAAATTTAATCAAATTTGGGAAATTATGTCATCATGCACAAGATTTCAATACAGAATTGAACAAAATGGCAGCCTCCATGTGTCAACTTTGAACATGAATAACTTGAGATAGGAATAAGATTTTGACTTGCTGATTTTGGTTGTTGGTCTAAATTTGTATCCTCTATCATATGAAATAATGATTGTATCAGACTTTGTCTGCTTTAAATTTTTCACTTCTGTTAAGCTGATAAATCAAAATTCAATAAGTAACAATAAATGTTATGCATGTTCAATGCTACAAAGGAATGTAATATAAGACGACGTCATCTTAATCGATTAACTTTTTTGGTCACGGAATCGTTGCATTTAGAAAGTAATCCTACACTTTTGACTAACAAAACAAGCTAATCCAAAATATTTCAAAATTATACAAAAACAATAAAAAAGGGGATGAAAATAGAATTAAATATTAAATGCATGCTATAAAAAACTACTAAAATTTCATATATTTTGTATACATGTATGGCATAAAAATAGATTTAGAATTACGAGTATTATCCACTAAAAGCTAACACCAGTGAGTACAGGAGATTAAGTACACATGGGAGAAAGAAAAGTGAGAACAGCACCAAAGAACGAAGAGTTAAAATATACTGTGCTTTATCCCCCCACCCAAAAAAAAATGGCTCCACCAAAAGAACAAACTGTGCCACCTTTAGTATACAGAACTCAGAAGCAGCCCGCCACCATGAAGCGTGAAAGAGAGAGAACAGGAAGTCAGCAGAAACAAAGAGCTCATTGGCTAATATAGCAAACTATACAAACATGACAATGAGTACTTTTTGGTGTTGATGCAAGTAAAGTTCATACCATCTTCCAGTCCATAACCGTCCAGAGCAATCTTGTCTAGATCGATCGGTTCCCCGACAATGACTTCCCGTGGGAAATTAGGTATGGTGTACCCGCAGTACGTGGCATCCAAGACGTGAGGTCCTTCTTCCGTGGGTTGGTAGACGACCTTATACACATCCTTTTCAAGCTCGTCTGCAACAATAGTTGCGGGAAGTTTGCTTCCGTTTGGAGCCAAAACTGTGCATTCGATAGGGGAGACTCCTTCTTCAATGGGTGGTTCGCCTGCCTCTGTGCAATCCAGGGTGAAGTTACAAGGGAAATCTTTAAAACATCCATTATTTAGTCCAGGCCCCTCAGATTTAACAAGGGTGGAGTCTATTACTTTGGGATAGAAAGGAGAGTCTTTGATGGGCTCATCAGCAAAGCTAACATTTATCGTGTAAGACCCAACTTTTGTGGGTGTATAAAAAACAGCACATGTGCCATCACCATTGTCACGACAATCAACCTCCGCCTCAGATGGTCCTTCAACATCTACGGCAAGTCCGCCACGACCAGCTTCTCTGATATCAAGAGCAAATTCAGCAGGCTTTCCAACATGGCCACAAAGAAGGCCGGGTCCTGTAGCTTTTACTTTACCAGCATCGGTTTTGGGAACCACATTCATAACAAGAACAGCATCAAAGATGGGAGTATTATAATAGTTCATGTCAATCGAATGAGGCCCCTCCTCTTCCGGCACAAAGGTTGCCTTAAAAACTCCCTCACCAACTTCTTCTATCTTTACGGGCACTTCTTTTCCTGATGGGGCAGTTACCTTGACTTGAAGCTCGGCCTTGTCTGTATCACTGGCATCCACAATAATTTCACACGGTTCGCCCAAATCGGCCGCTAATTGTGTGATAAAGATGCACAAGAAAACAGAGCATGCACAATTAGATGTATTACACCACAATCTTCAAACTTTCAAAAATTATGTTAGCAGTTAATAAATTATTTCTAGCTTGTTATTGTTGGCAATTAAAGAGTGATTAAACACGGTAATCTGCAAAGAGGGTTGTGAAGAATGGATCAATACAGTTGCTGAGAAAAATGCCTGTTTGTTTATATATACTATATATACTATATATATGTCTTTGATTAGTTTTTTTCATAGGTGTCATATTTTGGGAGAAAATACTCATTCACAAAAAGAAGTCAATTATGTCTTTTTAAAATTCAAGAAATACATTCTTCAACAAGGTATGCACGAATCACACCACATAGAAAAGATATTAGTTCAAAGGTCATAAATTTGCCTTCATTTCACAGAAAGTGACATCACAGATTCAAAACTTCAAGGATTAGTTCATTGGTCATAAATGTTCATGTTATTTGAAAGAGAATATAACAAGTATCCTCAAGTTTTAAAGGAAAATTCTTGACCTTAAAAAAATTAAAGGTTAAAGTCCAAATATGTCCAATTAAAAATTGATAAAGTCCAAATATGTCTAATTAGAAATTGATAATATAAAGATGGTAAAGATGTGAAATTAGCAGACTTACTTTTTATTCCTCTTATTTTCACACAAACTTTTTACAACTCTAAAATTTAATCTCCATAAAGAGATCACAGTAGCATCACCATAATTTTGTTTTGTCTTTTCATACTTAATCATACAAGATGTCTGACCACTGAACTAATCCTTTAAAAACAAAACATTTGTTTTATTAAAATCTAAAACGAAATTTTGCAGCTTTCAATCACTAAATGTTAGTTAGAAAATAAAATCAGAATCTAGTCCAGTAAAATCAAATCTAAAATAATATTTCAGTATTGTTTAGCGATTTTCTACAAGCATACTAAAAGTGCTAAAATAACCTTGCAAAAGCAACCTATTTCTTAACCAGTAAAATTAATTTAACATTTCAGAAACTCATTCAAACGATTACTTTGTTGTATGTAATTTTGTATCATTTTATCTGTACATTTGAAAATTCATTAATCATTATCTGCTTAATGGAACAGGATTTTTTTAACCATTTTTTTGCCATTGTTTTGTTCTAATCTATAATAAATGAAAGACATGGCAGACAACTCAGTCTATACTTGCATACATACAAAAGTCTTCAATTTTTTTACAATCAATTCTATATGAACTCAAGAAATGTCAAAAGCTACTGATTAATTTTGCGATATCATACAAAATGGTCTTCAATTTCTTTTACAATCAATTCTATATCTTTCAAGATATTTGATTGCTCATCTCAAAAAACATCAAAAAGTAAGAGTTTAATTAATTTTGTCAGATATCAAGGAAATATATAAAGATATCTATATATATATCTATATATATATATATATATATATATATATATATATATATATATATATATATATATATATACACATATATATATATATCTATATATATATCTATATATATATCCATATATATGTACATCTATATATATATCTAATAAATCTGTCTATCTATATATATATATATACATATATATATATATATATGGAACAATCTCTTGTTTATAATTCTGTCAGGCAAACAATTCCATATACATTCCTATCAATCTTATCACCGATGAATTTGTAAGATACGACTTTACTGTGGTTTGAATCATTTTATAGGAGGTGCATTAATAGTTCACTTTTTTTGCCTTAATTATTAAAAATGATTTAATCAAACCTAAATTTTGAACTTTAAGAGATTTTTATCTTATTCTTACTTTTCTTATAAAATCTTGGTTTTGTGAGGTTCTGACAATGAAACAGTCTCCATAAAATAAAAAATAAAATTCTCCAATTTCTTTTTGACTAAAAATGCACAAAAGACCAAAACCATTCACTGCAATCAAAACATCCAAACAGAGCAAGGTACTTACTGTCTTGGAGGTCATTGACCTTAATCTTACTGACATCAATATCAGGGATGACACCGACTTTGATGGGGGTATTGGGGACCGGCTTGCCACCAAACTGTACTTCCACCTCATATTCACCAGGCTCTTCAGGAGTGTATTTGGCAGTGTGGGTACCATCACCATTGTCAGTCATGGTAATTGGGATTTCCTTTTCTTTGGGTCCATTCACACCGGGTTTGGACTTCACTTTGGCAGTGATTGGAGCTGTTGTAGAGAAATATGATTGATATTGGTAGAAACATGTGTAACTTAAGTTTTGAAATTACATAACATTACTTGTGCAATCATGTTGTTGATTTTGTCAAGTTTTTGTTTTCAGTTTTATGGTTTGTGTTAAAAACAAAACCTGTTTATAAACATGTTTGTTTGAGATAGCTTAGGAACATGCTCTATCCTCTACAAGAGTAAGAGTGGAGGGGGGTGTATAAATTGAACCTTTTACAGCCTGTTGAATTCTAAGGTAAATGCATTCAATAAAAATAAAGATGCCATTTAAAATTTACTTTTTAATTCTCAACCAGTGTAGTATACAGAAAAGCAGCCAACTTTAGCAAATACTTTTTATCCCCACCACCAATCAACATTTAGATTGGAAGGAAACTCTTAAAGTCATCAGTAGTTGGTACTGAAAACCAAAATTCATAGAATGACTTAGACATGGCTGGTTAGTTGGCAAAGTTTAACAACACCTGAAAAACATGAGTCAAAATGAGCTAGAGAGGTTTAGATTAAATCAAAATTAACTTAAAAGGTTAATGACCTTCTGTAATACATCATGAATTCTTCATACATTTAAAAAAAAACTAATAAAATTTTATGATAAGTTATTAACTTGAAATACTATTATTTCCAACTGAATACTTCTACTACTATGCAATAATAAACAAAACGAACTATGATGTATGAGTGATTGATAGCTTTGGATTATGGCTCACCTTTTCCTGCTTCCTTTGAATCTACAGTGAAGTGAGTTGGTTTCTTTGACTTCACTTTGCCTGGCTCTATACCTGGGCCATAGACCTTTACCTTATCGGCACCAGCTCCAATGCTTATCTAGAGTAGGGGAGATAAAAGAAGAAACATTTCTTATTTTTACGCTGAATGATTTTTATGGATTGCAAAAATCAATACTCGGTTATCTGTTACAATTAAGTCAGAGAACTTCAACATAGATTACCATATTCCATGTGATAATTGCCCCACCAGACACTTACGACAATAGAATTGCGCCACTTTTTGGGCCCAAAGTTTCTTCCTAATAAGCGTCCATGTTCCAGGATTGTGTACAGTGTGCTATTTGAACTGCATTTTGTGAACTGGTTCTGTACTATTCTACAATAAACACCACAAATTCACCATCAGTGTCAGATGCAAAACAAGCATCTAATGTAAGAAAACATATCTAAAGTCTACATATTAATCAAATAATTTATGCTATCAGTCAAAAATGTTGGGTGGGCGCTTATTAGAGCAGAGGTGCTTAATACTTCAAATAAGGTATGTGAAACACTTATATATACACTCCCAGAGGTAAAGTTTAGCCAGTAGTGTCAACCATAGAAGGAAAACAAATTGTGCAAAAGATTTAAAAAAAAAAAGTGCTGATGTAATAATTAATAGTGTACATTTCCCAACAATACAGAGCTGTTGCACCTTAAAGCCTGCAACCCATTAACAAGTCAAAAATTCTTGTGACTTCTTTTAAGAGGCAAGGACATTTTAACTAAACAAAAAAATTATATTCCTCTGTACCATGATCCTAAATTTTCAGCTTTTTGTCTAAATCATGATCCTAAATTCAAATTATTTTTTATATATTAAAACACATCAGAAATTTTAAGATTTTGAGCATAGATATAGAAGACAAAACAAACTACTAATAAAAAAAAACCCTACTCAACATCACCCATTGCCTAAGCTAATATCTGTTTCACACAATCTGTATAGATCAAATCAGTTCCACAGCATGTAAGACATGTCTATTCACCTTGAATGGGCTCTCAACACCACCCATTGCCTAAGCTAATATCTGTTTCACACAATCTGGATAGATTAAATCAGCTCAACAGCATGTAAGACAAGTCTATTCACCTTGAATGGGCTGTTGGGGATCTGGACATCACCAAATGTGACAGCGATAGTGTGCTTGAGAGGTGCCAAGGTGGCATATGTGACTGTGTAGGTACCATCTCCATTTGGCTTGACATCAGCCTTGATTGGGTTACCCCACTGGTCATGGATATCCACCTTTATGGGTGACTCTCCTGGGGCTGTTGGTGGATTACCTGCACCACGAGCGTCAATGGTAAATTGGATTGGTTTTTTCACCTCAATGCCAGTTGGCTCCAGACCTGGCCCGAAAGCTTTGACCTGGGACAAGATAGAAATACATATATTTGTGTTTAAAAAATTGAAGTAAATACAAGCAAATTAAAATGATCTGTCTTAAACTATGGAACCCTTAATTTGTACTGTTTATGAAAGGCAAAGGTAGTCCTAATTAAAGACATGGATGGATATTAGGCAAACACTATCAATTCTATGTTTTACTGTCATTATGTGAATTAATAACATAAAATGCAACAATCTATCTTTTCTTTTGTACAAATTTAAGAAATACTTTTTGTACATAGATTGAAATCATTCTTAAAATTACAATTTCCATGTATTCTTCAATTGACTGTTTTACGGAGGGACACTATCAATAACGATTGCTATCTCACACACCAATTATCTCAACAACAGTACCAAAAGTGCATAACCCAAAACCATCTTAATTAGTTTTGTTGTTTATCTGAATTGGCTATTAACCCATTTTGCTTGTAAATAATTTAAATGAAGTGTGGTGCTACCTTTGTTGCATCGAATCCACCAGCATCAGGTATAATCTTGGGCATGAAGGGGCTTTTGTCGATGTCTTCATCGTCACACATGACATGGACAGCATAATCTCCTGGTAAGGTGGGGAAGTAAGTTACCTCACATGACCCATCACCGTTATCCTTGCACTTGATTTCAGCTTGGGATGGTCCCTCGATAGAGAACCCTGTAACAGATAAAAAAATAAGTAAAGTGAACCTTTGAAATTTGTCACAGAATGGATAAATGTAAGACTTATTTGAATTTAAAAAGAGACCTTGTTACACCACGAAATGTAATAATCAACGCAAAATGAAATAAATGTTACAATAATAAAATATATTAAAAATAATACAAAAAGTAAAGAAAAGAGATAAATGACTTAATATGTATCCATCTTCTATTTTTCATCGAAATTTCAGGTATTAATATTTTCCTTATATTTAAGCAACATCATTAAACCATCATTTCATATTAAACCACTAAAATTGCAATGGCAACCATGAAACCACCTCTACTTTTGAACAATGTATTTTTTAAAAAAAAATGAATTTTGAAATAACACAAGTTTAATTATCAATACTCGCGTCTTTGAAAAATTATTTTGATTGAAATTATTTTAAGTAATGATTGATTCATTCGAACATTTGTATCAATGGTTTTCATTACCATCACATGCACAACAAGTTTGTTCAAATATGCTTGAGATGCCCTCACTTTATAGCTCCTTTAGCATCCATGATGAACAGCATTTTGTATATTACTTGAATTTCAGTCATTTTTATGAAAGATCACAGAAGCTAAGAAATTTGATGTTTCCTTAATTTAGATAAGGATTTTGAACACCCTTCACTCACTCTACAAACTCTTGAGCATCATCAAATAACACTTACCAAAGAAAAAAATAAAACAATAAAATACCTCTACCAGTAATCTATTTGAATGTTTGAACAATTGTAAAAACAAATATTACTTTTTAACCATTTAACATGTTGTGATGAAAACGTATTGACTAACTGATCTTGAGTAAACTGTACATCTTTGACTTCAATCCTCTACTAGTTATTTTCATTTTACATTCCAAATAGTGAAACCATAAGTTTAACTGACACTACAAAATCCACACAGCTAAGTATTTATAATTTACAAATATCTAACTGGCATGTGCTTTACACTATTTTCATGTAGTCAAAATTGACTCATCAATTATCAAAATGGATATTTTAAAATATAACACAATGAAGGTTAAAATTTACACCCAACTATTCACATTATGAAATTAAAGCTCTTCTCAATTCCCGCTTTATAAATGTTATTAAATTAATATGAAACTTGATGTGACCAGAAACCATAGGACAAACTGTGTTTTGTTATTTTTTTCTCAATTGATCGTATCAAGTATCAATTAAATAAGATGTAAATCGAATTCTGAAGGAAACTCTCTTCTCAAATGATGAAACTCAGCTTGAGTGTGAATACTCAACCATCCTTAATTACAATATGAAAGTAAATAAACTCTTTTCCAGTTTGAGAAAAGTGAGGTGACATTTTCTGGATCATATGACAACTAGGAGATGGATTTTACACACGTGTGAGTTTCTGCTGGTAAGGTTTGAGGGGTAAGGTTTGAGGTGTAGCGACAAACAGAATGAACACGAGCTAGACTGTATGAGAGTAGTTGATACAAAATTAAATTGTTAAATATAACAATTTAGTTGCTCAACAATGGCTATTACCAAAACATACACACTCTACATTATATATCAAAGCGCTTCATAAAAAAGATTTCTTTTCATCTGAATACTTACCAAGTGCACCAGCAGCACCATTCATTTCAACAGTGAAAGAACATGGCTTTCCTACCACACCACACTCCAGACCAGGCCCAAAGGCCTTGATTAAAGCCCATGGTCCCTCGGCGACGGGACCAATGTTGACGGTGAAAGGACTCTTTTGGAGAGGCTTTTTGCCATAGGTGACATTGATGATGTATCGCCCTGGCTTCTTGGGGCTGTAGTTGATGGTGAAGGTGCCATCCTTGTTGTCAGTGATGTGAGTTGGCTCATCCAGGCCACCTAGGAATAAGCAAATGATGTTAGCAGATACAGTAAAACCAGAACATAACAGAACAGATATAATTAGCGCTTCCTAATCACCAAAACAAAATGTATGTCTTATAAATATTTTCAACTCATACATACCTCATTTGTTTTACATCATTTCTATCTTGACATTTTTTTGGAACATATTTGGCATACTATGAGCTTTGGAATATACCAAAAGATATCAATGTACAATTTTCAGATCATTATAGTCCTTTTCACAGCTGTTTTTAAGGGAACATACTTATATAGTTAGCTCTGACATAGTGCCTCACCAATGATTGAATGACAAATGACTGATTTAAAATTTCCTTTCTGACATTTCTGTGATGTAATATTTTGATACTGCTGTTAAAGTTCAATATACTGGTAACATTTTCACGTCCATGTATAATATTCTTGAGATTCATACATGTATTTCCCACCTTAATATTGCTCAGTCTGTTGAAAGGATACATTAAATAAATGAAACAGCATGTACAAACCAAGCTTTAAATCAATTTGAAGCATTCAAAATCACAAATCTTATTTCTAAGGGTGCAAAACAAAAATTTAAAAATGGTGAAAAATATCAAAATTGTGCAAAATATCAAACCTAGCAAACCTCAACCAAACCTGAAGAGCGGGTTATTATACCAGGTGAGTCTCTCACTAATTCAAGTGGTTGCTGAGATGACAAATCACAAAGATGTTTTATGAGTGATTTGCATGCAGTTTTCCTGTGGCTATTTATTCCCCAATAAACACTTAATACTCATCTTGAACCAATGCTAGAACAATTGCACTTAATAAACTCATACTGCTGCACTCAAAACCAGCACTTCATCTAAACCAGCGATTCTTATTAGGCGGCTCACGAGTCAAATCTGGCCCGCCAGACAATCCAATCTGGCCCGCGAACAATAGTTATAGTGGAAAAAAATATATACTACGTCTCGATCGACCTAAATGAGATCTGTAAAAATTGCAAAATTCTTGTTTATTTTAGGTTTTTGCAAGGCAGAGCAGTGCACTAAAACATCGCAGCTTTTTAAATAAAATGTTATCTTTACTTCTGCTATAAAATGGCGTGTCAAAGAAAGACGGATAAAAGAACCGTCGACATCTGGCAAACATCCAAATCGCGCATGTTCTCAGCTTGTTTGTATTCAGGATTGTTTTGATGGGTCTTGTTTGTCATGTGATGCTGGTTTTGCCATGCGATTGGCCCATGGCTCTTAGAAAAAATTAATTAAGAAACCCTGATCTAAACCATCCGTCTCAAAAGCACTTATTGCTCTTGACAATATGAGCACTACACACTACCCATAACCCAGAAATAACTATACACCAATAATCTAAGGCTCCATTCTCATTCTCTAGTACATGTCTAGCACCTAATATTTACCTACACATTTGTAAAAATACTTAAACATCATACTCAAGCTACCACTAACTCACACTAATCATAGCATCTGGACAAATATATATGCATGCCTAGCATCTACCTAAACAATATATTTTAACCATTTTCTCCTCTATGCAATCTGAACACTATCATAGCTTTAGCAATGTATGTAAACACGACAGTGCCCTTAGAATTTCACCTGAGCTAACAACACTTAAAACTATCACTGTATGAGCACTGCTTCTCTAATCACCTAATTTTTCATATTTCAATTAACACCATATTTGCATCAGGACTAAGTATTTATTAACCAATTACTTAGTAATACCACTTGATCAATTGAAGGAAAATTCCCATGAATTTTCATTTTCATATATATGACAGAGGGATATTAAAGAAACAATTTGGTGTAAAAATCATGTTGATATCTTTCTCCGTTAGGAGTTATTGCATTTCAAAGATTGTATGAGTGTGTTGAAAAGTGACCTCACAGTGTACAAGGTAATGTCAAAGGCAAATCCAATACAAGTTTTGTGTATTTCTTAAAAAATTAATTGCCTCTTCTAAAATTACTGGAAGCATTTTTTGTTTATTTATTGAGATGAGTATAACATACACTTTACAAGAACGTGCTTTGTCCATGTGCCAGTGAACCTTTCACTCTACAAGTAAAATTAAAAAACAAAATTGTTTTATAAAAATATATAAGAATTGCCTTCAATCTGCTGGTATGACATCACATTTTACACTGCGAGGTCACTTTTTTAAGACTCTTTAAAATGCAATAACTCACAAATGGAAAAAGATATCAACATGATTAGCAGCACAGCACAAACAACAAATTGTTTCTATAATAGTCCTCTATCATATATATGAAATTGAAAATTCACAGGAATATTCCTTTAATCTCAGAACACCAACCAATAACAAATCAACAGAACGTACAAACCACTACCAGCCACCCCTGCTAGTACAAACCACTAACAGCCACCCCCGCTACCATTATAGAGCACTATACTCTGTATTTGTATTATTTTACACTAAGCTTGATCAATACTCATACAACACACTCCTTATTACATTTTATCCCACTGCTTGCCAACAAAGTCAGTAGCACAAAGTCAGCAGCTTCTTTCAAAACTTGTGGTAAGCTTGCTGAAATAGGCAATGAATTAAAATCAATAACATTGACAGGTAGTTTCACATCAAATGCTAATTAATGAATTTGACCTCAAAATATGTCTGTCATCAAAAGAAAAATTAATACAAAATTGTATCGGAAAAAAATGATGAATCAACTTAAGAGCTGCAGAAGACTCATGATTGAAGTGACGTGTAATAAAATAAATTTAATGACCAGGGAAGTGGTTTCAGTTTTCCTAATCTAGCCTAATGCAAAATATGAAAGTGCAAACCAAATTTTCAAAAATTTCAATAACTGTTACACTGATGTGATATCAATATCTTGGAACATTAAAAAGAAATTAAAAATATTATTGGAATCCTAAGGCTTCCGTCTTAGGTGTACTAATTTGATATTACAAACATGTGTATGCAAGTACAGCAGTTTATGGTGACACTGGACTGTTTTGCCCATATCCAATTTTCTTCTACTGAAACTTTTCACTGATTCTCTATCAAATTTGCTACAAAAAATACAATGACATTTGCCTCCGTTCAAAACTCTTTTAAATGGCAAAACTGTTTTTTCGCAAAAACAAATTTGTTACGCAAATATAAAGTACATGCTTTGCTTGAGTGCTAGAGCACTGCTACAACTTATCAATCAACCTATCACTTTATTTACCAAATCATAATTGCTCATGGAATGAAAAATATGGTATATTATTTTAACATGGTATGAATTTGCTATTAAATTGCTCATGAAAAACAGGAAAAAAAAAAAAATATTTTGAATAATTTAGAAAAAAACAGCAAAAATAGTGTTGCTTGACTTTTAAAAATTTCTGGAGAAACACTGGAGGGGAGCAAAGGTGTTATTTGTAGCCAAAAATGTAAAATGTTTGTACAAAAACAAAAGATACTGGTAGATTTAAAAAAATGAAATGGTTTTCATTGGAAGGGAGAATTTGAAACATGGCTCATATCCCCATGCAAAACCAATAAGCAATAAAATAAAAGATTACAAAATACGAAAGCAAAAATAAGTTTTAAAGAGCTGAATCAATGAATAGGGAATGTGGTAGAATAAAAAAGAAAAAGAAAAAAATATCCTTTGCAGACAATTAAGTTAAGATCCTTATGACAAAACTTTTAAAACATAACCAATCCCATTTTGAAAATATTGTGGTATGAAGTATCTCCATTAGAATAAGACCAGACTTTGTTTAACATATATACACAAATAATTGAAATTTTATTAGCAGAAAAAGCACTCAAAAAAAGTTTTCAAAAGACAACACAAATTTACAACATTTACTTCCAAACAAGAAAATTATAACCATATGCCCTTGTTTGAATTTCTCAAAATAATATTCAAATCAAGTACAAGATAAGAATTTAATCACTATAGCTCCATGTGCAAAGAGAACTAAATGTGTGCTATTACATGTGATTAGGGTAAGTACACACTCTCCATTTTGACATCCATAGACTTAGTATTTGACAATGCTGATACAGACATTGAAACAGACTTAAAGCAAACATGCTTCTACCCAAATCACCAATTTTTGATATATTTAATACAAAAGTGACACAAAGAAATCTTTTGCTCCATTCAAGCTACAAATTTCAACTTTTCAAGTGTAAACAGCCAAACAGACATACAAAAAGTCAAACACTCACATTTGTTCTTTCAACACATAGTCACACACTCCACATGCTTTACAATGATAGAGCCAGTAACAACACATTACAACTTTTCTTGCCACAATTACATTGAAAACCACATGCAAACCATTTCAAAACCAATTGGTATCCGAGGATACCAGTTGCCTCTTTGGACAGCAATCCTCCCCGAGAGAGGTTCCCCCTCTGAGTAAAGAGTCTCTCGAGTGAGGGTGCTATCCTTGAGCGAGGGCGCTTTGGGTGTCATGCCACAGCAAACCACCAAACCAAGCCTCACCAGGTGCAATAATCTGCACTTTCAGTTCAGAGTGGCCTGCTTCTTTGGCGTCCACGTAAAACTCGCAGTTCTCTCTCACACGCATGCCCTTCGGCTGGAGACCACGCCCATAGGCAAATGCCTTTTCTGGATTGAATTCTGTTGAAGAAATAGATATAAAAAAAATTGATAACTTTTAAAAAGGTTTTTGTTCAAAAATGTACAGAAGATATCAATGAGTCAGGGACATGCAAATATAATCCTTGAATGTGGAATGTGAATTATTTGTGTTGTTGGTTCATACACTGAGAGACAGTAAAGCATATGGGCAGTTCCACGATTATAACATCAATCACAAGAGCGGGGAAACACCCCCACCCCCTTAACCCTGGGAGGGTCCCAGGGATAAGTGGGGGATTCCATGATTGTAACGTCAGTCACGGAGTGTGGAATTGTAAAATATACTACTTCAAAATATACAGTGCAAACAAACAGAAATCAATATTAAGTTTGAAATTTGCCAGGAAATAATGACAAAACAACACTTTTCTTGCAATTTTAACATGTAGCTGAAAATCAATAGCATTCACGATTAAAAGTAGAGCATTAATAATACTGAAGTTCACCAAGGGCTTTAGAAATGAGCATGCACTTTCACTTGAATTCAAGTAAATTGATTTTCCATTAGTTCAGAGATTGTATACAGAAATGAATCGAGTGGTGTGTCACTATGCAATTTTCTTATAGAGGAAGGGGACCAATCCCCAGTAGGGGTAGGGAGACCGATCCCTTAGTAGGGGTAGGGGACCAATCCCCTGGTAGGGGTAACTAGTAGGGGTAATGGTTGTGGTAACAGAGCACAGAAAATCAAAATCTACATTCCTGTGTATCAACTGTAGGAAGGTGGACACGTGTTGGTAAGCAACTGACGAGAGATTACATCAATGTTTCTTAAATGTTAAAGGTCTAATGAAGTATGTGCAGACTGAATGGCATATGCTAATTTGCAAACCTTCCATCCAGCTTGGTAAGAAATTGGCACACAAAGCAAACATTGACTGTAAACACATGACCTTACATCAAAAGTATAAGAGAAAAACACTACAGTTAAGCAGAAAATTGTAACCGATACAATTTCTTTTGTAATAAACAAAGTGAGAAAAGAACAATTAACTTTTTGACTGCCCATAGAAAACAACACATATGTTTAAGTAACAAAACAATAGATAGACTCATATTAAAGCTTCTTATTAGACTGATTTCCAATTTAATTGATAAACTGTTTTTTCCTAGATGCACTTTATTACTTCCAATTCAATTCTTTTTGAAACAACAAGAAAAATTCAGTGAACTAGTATACATTAAGAATGATATTTAAAAAACAATTTCCATTGACTGTTTCAAAATCTTCGCCACTTCCATAGTATGAACATTGATTTTTGTATAAATTTCATTTGCTTTATACATTTCAAACGATGGAATGTAACACCACGTTGCACATTGTAATATCAACTAGGTGAATCAGACAAGTGTTAGTCATAGATGTGTTTTCATGGGTGAACAACTTATTTTTGTTGCCTAGACGAAAATAAGGCAAGAATTTTTCAAGGGAAAATCAATTTGCTGGAAGCCTTAATAAACAGGTTAATGTTTGCAGCAAGGTAGCCAGTTGTCATACTCAACAGTTCCCCCAATAACACAAAACTTTTCTGTTTTTGATATATTGAAACAACCGGTTTGTTTCTTCTAAAATATCCAAATTTTTTGTGATGAAACAAATTACAAGGTATCAATGGCACAGATGACTCAAACTAATTTAAGCAGTTATTGACTGAAACTGAAATGGGTCAAATCAGGTGAAGCACAGGGTGCATGATGGTTTACTGCAATTTTGTCACTTCTGAGATGCAGTATGCAAGAAAATACTTGTAGAAATGAGAAAATAGTAACTTTCACAACAGATAGCAAAAGAAACTGAGTTGGCAGGCAGAAATGGATAGGCTCAATAAACATTCAGAAAGTAGGGTTCACTAAGGAGTGACAGAAAAATTCAGCTGATTTGTGTTATCATATTACAATTATTTGCTGGCATGAATTTGAGAAAAGGGAGTAGTTTTGTAAATGACACAAAAACCACCAACATGTCAAATATTTGCTTCAATATGGTGATAAAGTTCAAAGTTTTAGCCATGGTAAAATGATACTGACCAATTTCAGGTAATATCCATCTTAAATGAATTGTTTTTCTTGAGATTACTTTAAAACATTTTTGCATGTTATAATAATAACACTTCACTTTAAATGAAGTGTTTATCAATATGCTCATACATTTTTTTTGTTAGTTTTGAAGGTATCTTGAATGGAAGGGGGTTAGACTGTTATAGTTCACTTCCTCCTGAATATATTTCTAGTTAAGATCATTTTTGGAGAAAAATCAAGTTTTTGGTAATACTGCATTTCTCTATCACGTCTGTATAATTTAGAATGAAGATAATGATCTTTAAGGAATCACCCACTTCTTTATTTAGAAGAAATGCAATACTTACATTTTTGTAATCATTGTAATCAATGCATTGCAAATAAAATGAATTATAAAACATTGTCAAAACTTAATATTTGAAGATGGTACATAAATAATTATAAGTTAAAATCCATACAAGATTTAAAAGAGACATAAAGTCTGACAATCATTATTTCCTATGATAGAGGATAGAAATCTTAACCAACTGCCAAAACAGCAAATCAAAATCTTATTCCTATCTCATGTTATTCATGTTTGAAATTGAGGGGGCTACCATTTTGTTCAGTTCTGTATTGAAAAGTGCATGATGACAAAATTTCCCCTATAGGGACATAAGGATGATAATGTATTTCTTTATAAATTTGATTAAAGTTTTTATTGCAAATGTTGTGACACAAAAGTTTTAACAGCATAATTTGATATTTTTATGTGCACACAAAAATGTCCTCGACCCTTACAAAAGAAAAACAATTTTTCATAAGCTAGAAAACTTGAGGTAGATCACAAAGAAATACAAAGCATTCCAACATCTTATCTTGTTGGGCTGATGACATCATCACCTGCACATTTTGGAATCAAAATGGTGGCTACCATTGTACTATTGAGTAGTAGCATTAAAGTTTTTAATATTGATAAAAAATGTGTTTAATTGCTTTGGAATCATAAAACTTAGTCAAAAAATTTGTTATTTTCAATTCTATCATATGAAATAAGGATTATGTCAGACTTTGTCTCCTTTAACTCCAAAACACAGTAGGTTTTCAAGATATTATATTCTACAATTGGTTACTGTTTTATAAAAAGCTCCTACTATGATAAAAAGTAATTAATAATTCCATGAATTTGTTTAAAAAACTGAACTCTGATATTCTCATGGTGGGACAAATAACTGCTTTGTAAACGGTGTGTATAGTTATCAGTATCAACATGTGTATATAATATGACCATTCCATCATGTCAAAATAGCAACCCCATTCCCACATCAACTTACAAACAAAAGCAAGAATTTCTGTGATACCAATTATATCTACCAAATCAATAAAGGTAAAATCCAGTCAAATCACCTAATGAGGGGCATAAAAACAAATATGCAAGAAGTACACAAGCATTGGATCACAACTAGAGCAATAATTAAAAGAAGTTACTACACTACCCGACCAGTACAATTTTCACACCCAAATGATTCTCCCAAAGTAACCTAGATAAATAATAATAGACACTTGTTATGCTCCATGCCCAAATAATCAATCTCACCAATATATTCATTAACAACTATTCCTTTCACTTTTAAATCATTTCCAAAGTCTTGATTTTGATCTCCTTGGAAGCTTTGACTTATTTCAGATTCAGCCAACGATGGGTCCTTGGAACTTGTTCGAAATCCAAACCAATTCATCATTAATGAGATAGCTAATGAGCCCTTGCGTAAATTGTAGAAATTTGTGTTATATGCACATCCTTGTTATCCTTTACACTGGTATTTTCTATAATATAGAGCAACTCGCGTGTTAGTCATACAGATAAATACATATTAATGTATATTTTCATGTTGGGCTCTCTGCATCTTGCTAGTGCTAACCAGCAACAATGCATACAGGGGCGGGCTATCTGCATCTTGCTTAGTGCTAACCAGCAACAATGCATACAGAGATAAGCACAAATTCAACTTGGGCTTTGACAAATTTCAGCTAGGATCTCAACACATCAGTTAGGTATATACTACAACTATTCTTATATATACAAAAATAACAACAAATATCATACGCATTGCCAATATCATTAAGTTGTTCCCCTGATATTAATTGAAAACGAAGACGGTTGCTTTTCTAAGAAAACTCACGAAACAATGAAAACATGTTGAAAAAATGTATCCTGCATTTAACACAATAACCTGACAGATTTCTTCAGTAAGGCATCATTTTCCCCTAAAATGCAAATAATAATGCATTTAGTTAAAGGATTAGTTCAGTGGTCAAGCATGTCCATCTTATATAAAAGAGGACTTCAAAAGAAACAAAATGGTGAAGAAAACGTTGCAAAATCTTATCAAGTTAAGGAGATATTCAGGTTTAAAGTTTGGTATCATTTCTGTAGAAACAATTGAAATCAAGTCTAGTCATGATGTCACAGCCTCAGATTCCTCAAAGCCTTTATGTATTTTAAAGAAAGTTTATTTAATGTTTTCACCATTTAAATTATTTTTCCTCAAACTTTCTTCAGGTGGTATATTATAAATACCCTTCCTAGATTTAGTTTTACTACTTTTTTTGACATATCCCATGGTTTTTAAGCCATAAAATCGCAGGGGAAAAAAAAGACAGAATACATCAAGACTGAGAAAATTTGAGGCTATGACATCACAACTAGTCTGATTTCAGTCGTTTCTACAAAAAAAATACCAAACTTTAAACTTAAATATCTCCTTAAGAGAATCAAGATTTTTTTTAATGCTTTCTTCACCATTCTGTTTCTATTGAAGTCCTCTTTCATATAAGATGGACATGCTTCACCACTGAACTAATCCTTTAAGCTAAAGGATTCTGTTTTCTTAATTTGATTTTTCTACATTTTTCATTATAAATTTAACTGATTTCATCTCCATCCTTTTTTAAGATCCTATTTTGCAATACTAATGGTATGTGTTACATTTCTGACTGAATCTATGAATTCCACCAATTCATTATGTTATGTTTGATTGTTTGTTTGGTGAGGGCTTAACGGCACCACGAAAGCGAGGGTCAAATTGTGCCTGAGAATTTCATTATGAAAATACTTGGCAATTCCCTGAGATTGTGTTGATTGGCTTGTCATGGTGGACATTAAAACATTTGCTCTAATGTAACTTTTTCTGACTGAATCAATTAATTGTACCTAAAAATGGTGGTTAGGTTTTTTTTTTGGCCACATTCCATCCCGTCCCCAGGCTACTTTTCCTCCTAACTTAATTTGAAACTTTTAATGCTTTCTTCTTCTCTTACTTCAAATCGCCCAACAGAAAATAAGCCATATATAATCTCTAAAGTTTGAAACTTAAAGGCCATCTATAGTGATTAAAATGTGGCGGCATAATTTTTTTCCAAAATGATGCTGATTGGCTTATCTAAGGGTACATTGTACCATTGCGTTTTGACCAATTAAAACACACAAAATAAAATTTATTTACCCCCACGTTATAGAGACGGTAACTGGCCTTTAATGATTTAATTATTGAAGTTAGTCACCTCACCTTGAAACTGTTGATAAAAATTCACTGAAATATCTTCTTTACACAAATAAATTAATTACTTTAGATTGATTTTTTCATGTACATTATTTTAATAAATCAACACATGAAACTACTACTTATAAAACAGTGAAATGGTAATAAAAGACCCCACTATATCTCCACATAAAGTTTTCCACCACAGGTTAGACATAACAACACCTTTACAGATGTAAACAAGCCTGGGAATAATACAACTATCTGGCTTCCTCTGCTAGTAACAGCAAATACATCATTCTAGGAGACATTATGCTTCTACAAACAGTACAGCCTATAATGATTATTATTGTTCAGACCATTGGTAGCAAAAAGGACAAACAAGCTATTTTTTGAAACAGAATGAAACATTCCTAAAAAGGATTATGTCACATTGTATTACAAAGGTTAGGGTGGCCCACACAGACCTTACTAGCATAAAAATAGATGCAAGGAATGTGAATTTGGTCTTGCTTATTGTGAATAATCAGAAGGTGCAAAAGGTCACAAAAGTTGAAGTTATAAAACCCCCTGTTCAGCTGGAGTATATATGGAGTGTTTGAATAAATATCATTATACATTCATATATATTCATTATCATCATATAATATATATACATGTCAACTACGCTTTTGTTAAAAATCAATAGCTACTTGAAAGTGTTTTTCTCTGTTCAGTTGTCATATGAGTTTGCTGACGAAGGTTCCAGGTAAACCAAAATATTCTATGTTTGTGTCCCATAGATTCTGAGGTCAAAAGTCACAAAGCTATTGACTTTTTTTAACCATTCCCCCTTATAGTTATGGAATGGCAAGTATGATGTATGAATGGTGTCATACAGTATGGTGTGATGTATGTGCAAAATTTCAGAATTCCAGTGATTAGGGTCAAGGTCTTCCAGTGATTAGGGTCAAGGGTCAGAGGACAAATATGTGATTTTAGGGGGTAATTATGTACTAATTTGTACAATTTTTAGACCACTTTAAATTCTGAAAGTGCAAGACCTGTGCCAACCCTATATTGTACCATGATACCTTGGTACATGAATGTGTACCGTAGACTCCGGGGTCAAACGGTCAAAGAGCTATAGTTACGGAATGGTAAGTGTGATGTGAGCATGAATGGTGTCATACAGAAGGGTGTGATAAATTTCAGAAGTTATTTCAGTGATTAGGGTCAAGAGTCAGAGGTCAAAATGTGATAATTTTGTACTAATTTGTACATTTTAAACTCAAAAAGTACAAGATCTATACCAACCCTATGTTGTACCATGATACCTTGGTACATTAATTTGTGTCCCATAGACTCTAGGGTCAAAAGTCTGATCGTACTCACATGGGCAGTTAGATCCACATGCCTAAAGAAAGATAGCCAAGCCTGTCTCAACATCTGCTTGTACCAGTACTCGACCAATACACTCGCCAATTTGCCATTGGCAAGTAAAAAAACAGTTTTGAAGAGTGACTTAACAATTGGTGAGTAGGCCTAGGCTTATGTATATCATGTTCCATAACTCAAAACTACCATTTTTTCCAGTTATTGAAGTCCCATGAAAATATAAACTTACCAACCAATGTGTACAATATTCCTCTACTATTTTCCCAAACAAATATTCACAGGTAGCGATTTATTAACATTAAATCCAACTTTTGGTGCAATGAAATGTGAAAGAGCGATGCCAGCCCACTTATGTTAGTACATACATAACACACAAAAATATGTTGTTGTACTTGTACACAAAGGGTACACTGACAGTGCTTAGTGTGCGAGAATATACTGAAGCTCACATAATTAATTAGTTCATTTATACCATTGGCTACAAGTTGATGGCTTGTTTACAATGATCATGTGGAAGGATGAAAATGACTGGCTTTTTCTCACTTGAAAGTACAGTGAGCAAAATTCAGTTCATACAGTTGCAACTCATATTTGAGTGACTTGTGTTTTTTTTTTCTTAATCTAGTGAGCCCATTTTTATGCCATTTTTGAGTAAATAACAACATAAACTTTATCAGAACTGTTTTCCTCAACATAATATATAAGAACTGTCGGGCCATATGATAATCACATTAACGATAAAAACATTTTATTCTGAAACCAACCCACAACCTACATGCACTGTGCAAGACTACATTAACTTCAATTTACAACACATTGTGTATGGCCCCTGGATATGAAACTTGTGCATGAATATCATGACTCACTATTGTGACTTCAGTGCTTTAATCAAATCTTGTAAGTGGTCAAAAAGTTAACTTTATTCCCACTGTATGTAATTCAGTGCAAGGGGTGATTTTTTCTCACGCTCCATGCCAGTACAGTAACAACAAGGAATTGTCATGGTAACAACAAGTTAGCAGGATTTATATCTTTGTCACTTGCCTGCCGATAAGGGCCAATTATTTGTTCCTTGACGCTGTATCATATTTTAAAAAGTTTTTCAAGTGTGAATCTGAGAAAACCGTCGCTATACATGGTAAATTGTGTAATCATTAATGGAATAACACGATGCAAAACGAAGAAAATTATCCCCGTGCTATCAGTATCACACACCAGAAAGCTGGTATAATTCACAATTAGATCGCAAGAAAAATGTTTTTTAAATCTGCAATTTTAAATCTGCATTCCATTTTAAATATGCATTTTAATTTTAATACTTTGTAACTTATGAATTTTAGGTTTTTGTTTATTCTCTTCCATTTTTATTGTATTGTACAGCGCTTTGAGAAAAAGCACCAGCTATTATTATGATTATTAAGAAAAAAAAGACCACTCATCCCATCAATTTTTTTTAAATTTCTTTCTGATCTCATTTTCATGTGTAAATTATACTTTTGAACAACTGTCGTGGCCAAAATTGTTCAGATTTAAAAGAAAGAAGATATTTATGCATTTTGTTTTTTAAGAATTTCTTCCGTTCTCTGTAATGTTTACTCATAAAAGCACTAGCGTAGAATCTTCCATTCCAATCATGTGTGTATGTAAATGACCCATGGCACGTGTGATTCGCTTGATCTTCCATTCCAATCAAGTGTGTATGTAAATGACCCATGGCACGTGTGATTCGCTTGGGGGTACAAGCTTCATTGATTTCGTTAGTTCGAAGTAGAGTGCATTTATATATGTTTTTTGTGGATCGAGTTACGTGATAGCCTTGTAGGTATGCATAAATTAATAATATTATCTTTGCATTCCGCTCTGCATATCATTTCACAAGTAGAAAGAACAAACAGAATGTTAAAATACAGATGTGTTTTGCCATTTTAAACAATTCTGAGTGACCAAAAATATTGCTTATCACAGTTAAATGTTTCAAATCAATATAGAACTAAAATCTTATCTGCAGAGTGCCGAAGAATTGATTTTACTTGGGTGTATGCGTGCAGCCTGTCTTGTAAAAATAAAATGTTTTCATAGCTCCTTGCTGAAACACTTGAGGTGCGGTTTAAGTACAGAATCATGATGTATTCAAACCACGTATTGTATTATTCGTATAGAGATTGCAGGTAATACACTTTTATTTTTTCATTTTGAAGAAGAAAATACGAATATGGTGGGGAGTGGGACACTACTATTCTTTAGCAGGCATTTTCTTTTCTGTGCGCTTAAATATAATTGAAAATCCCACCGCGATGCACAAATTGGGCCAATTTAAAGTTAAAGCATAGCAAGAATGATTTTGAACTTGACAAAAAAACACAGAGGTATGCATAATTAATGATTTTCTTATTTTTGGTTGAACTTAAGAGCCATAGCCTGGCTATGGTTCAAAGAAATGTTGAGTATCAATTGGGTGGGATCTCAACTGTAAGATTTTCCCCGCTGTAGGCTATGTGCAAATAAATGAGCAACAATTGTACTGCATGATCGAAGTACATGATGGCTAGCATGGCATTGTAAAATAATGCATTTAGAGGCTTAATTTGCAGGTGTTTTACAACTATCCGACAAATTTATTTTCTTTTTACATAAAAAAAATTGAAATCATCACAATGAATAGAGATTGTGAGAAAATAACGGCATATAGGTGGCCTGTCGACACGGTCTTTTTCATAACTTTTTATGTGACTGGCTTGGGACATTGGGAACTGTTTAATGCCTTTCGGACCTAGGCTGACAAATGGGTAAAACCAGCATCATTTGAGGGGCAAATGTGATAATAAAATCACTTTACACGCCAACAACATTAAAGTTTATGAATACATTTCATTTATCATTGCCTCCGTTATCATTTTCAACATTATTTACAGAAAATACTGTGATACAAACATCTTTAGCTGCTATCATATAACAGTGCATGCAATGCACTTTATGTTTATGGCATGTTTACATTACGTGTGAAAAACCGTTTTCCTGTTAAAACTGGTTTTTGTTTTAGAAACCGACTGGTTTCACATCGGGGCAAAACCGTGCAAGCTTATCCATACTGCAGGTACCAAAAAAACTACTGAAGTGCACACCTCCCCTCCCTCCCCTTTCCCCCTCCGCCCTGACATTGCACAAGGTTTTGAGAGGATAAGAAAAAGTCTGAATTAAAATTTACCACCATTATGGGAATTTGTAAAGTGAAGGGGGCAAAACAAATAGGCTTTGGAGTGGGGGAGGGACCAAACAATTTCTTTTGTTCTTAGGTTGGTGATTTTTAAGGATAATGTATTTTCATTCTTTCAGGAAGTGAAACTAATAATTATCTTACATTATTTGACCTTTTATTCTTTTAACAATTTTATAAATATTTACATCTTATAGCTCTCATTTTTGTATGTCTACTTTTTACTATCTTAGTGCCTATACAACCTGACTTGCTAAGTTTTATTTTACTCTTAACATTTTAGATTATTCCTCTTATTACGTTCATTGTTAATCCTATTGCTTTTGTCTTTTTATTCAATATTCCAGCTTTAATGATTCTAGGTCTATTTTTATCTTTTTATTTACTAGTCTTAACTTATTTTATTATTTTATTCATTTGTTTGTAAAGCGCATTTGAATGTATTATTATACAGTATTTGCGCTATATTGATGTTTTTGATAATAACAATAATAACCAACCTTCAACAAAGCCCTATAAAAAGTTACAATTTAAAGAGTAGAAAAATGTTCTTTAAAACACCTTGAACAGTATATGTCCTTCAGCTTGGTTGGTGATGTCATCAAGGCAATTCCAGCACAGTTCTGATGTATTTCTTATAAAAATAACACTTTTTTACATTATCAAAACAGCATTTTTTGTTCATCATAGAGATAGGGTGGAATATATAATGTACAAGAAAACGTTTTTTTTTTTTTTTGGTATACATCACATTTACAATGATAAAAAAATCCAAATCATTTTTAAAGAAATACAAAAGACATTTTCTTGAAATTGTCTCTATGACATCACAGATACTGCCAATCAGTCACTTTTGTCCAAATTCAAAAATATTTTAAAATTTCGTAACTTCTAAACGGAATAAGATATTAACAGTTTTTTCACCACTTTGTTTCTACAAATTTTCTCTATCATATATGAAAAAAAAAATTCCATGAGAATATTCCTTTAAGCCATTTTTAATTCTCTTGCCACTTGTGAGTCCAAGAGTTTTTCACAATTTATCAGGCTTATCTGGTGAGTCATGAATATAATTCAATTTTATTAATTTTAGTGTGATGTTAAGACAATAATATGAAATTACAGGAGTGACAAACCAATCAGCATATACAACATTCTGATTAACACAATGAGTATTCAAAGGATTAGTTCAGGCGTCGCGTAAGTTTATCTTATATGAAAGAGCTAGGACTTTAAAAGGAAACAAAAGGGTGAAGAAAGCATTCAAAAATCTTATTCTGTTCAGGAGATCTTCAAGTTTAAAACTCTGTCTTATCTGTATAGAAATGACTGGTGTAGAAGTCTACTATGGAAGGTTGGTGCCCTAATCTTCACATTCTTAATGAT
Organism: Chiridota heheva; assembly: GCA_020152595.1. NCBI lineage: Eukaryota > Metazoa > Echinodermata > Holothuroidea > Apodida > Chiridotidae > Chiridota > Chiridota heheva. The sequence goes on from JAIGNY010003169.1 coordinate 681,224, forward strand.
TGTTAATGTATTTTTTTTTTTTTTTTAAATGTAGTTAATTTTTTTACTATTTAAATCCTTTTTTTCTCATATTTTCTTCAGACATTAAATTATAATTACCCTAACTTAATTCTGTTTTAATACTTTCCTTACATATCTAATGGTTTTATCCACAAAATCACAGGACAGAGTATGATAGAATACATAAAGACTTTGAGAAACCTAAGGCTGTGACATCACAACTAGTCTGATTTCAGTCTTTTCTACACAAATGATACCAAACTTAAATATCTATTTAATGGAATAAGATTTTGAAATGCTTTCTTCCCCATTTTGTTGCTTGACCCCTGAACTAATTGTTTAATAATATCCTGTATTTCAAAGAACAATGCACTGCTAATTAGCTTCACAAGAAATATAGAGCATATCTACAGTGATCCAATTGGTTCGTTTAAGCTATCCAATACCCTTTAAACATCGGTTGCTGTGAACTAGTGACCGGCCAGTTTGAAATTAAACCCACATAATTTCCTTTCCATTCCAAAGCCATTTTAAAACCACATTTCAGTAAACCTAAGTTCACCTAATATTTTTTTGAGGTATTTCAATCCACAAACAAAACAAAGTAGAAAAAAGATATTTTCTATATTTTAAACTAAACTAATGCATTTTGGTGCTTCATGATACATCCTGTTACAATATACACCCCCTGCCAAAGGAAGGAAAGGGGAAACAAAATATGACGCTTACCATGTGTGATGCTGACATTGAATACACTTCCCGGAATATTCTTTCCTCCAAATGTGATCTCGATGAGATAAGTGCCGACCATGGTAGGTGTGTAATCCACATGGTACACTCCTTTTCCTTTGGATACCAGCTCAATGGATATAACTTTGCCTGATGGATCAGTGAGTTTGACCTGAGGTGAACTATTCCCAGCCCCTTGAAAACAAAAAAATAAAACAATTAAGTGTTTTACTGAAATATCTTCAGAACAAAATGTTTCAAATCTGAAAGGATTTTCAGAACAGCGAAAAATTGTTAGGAAAGTCCATTAATCTTTTCTCTTACGAGAAAATTTTGAGGGAGAAAATGTGAAATTGACAAAAAAGATCTCCAGCATTTACAACCCATTTTTTAAATACTTATTAATAAGTTTTGATTTTCCAGCTCCTATTAATATTACCCATTTTAGAGTCCTCCGTCAAGTGGTCCATATTACAATACACCCATCACAATTATTCCTAAATCCAACTCGGAGCAAAGATGTCTTAAATGGAGTGAGGAATTTTACAATTTCAGACCAGCTTAATAAATCCAACAACCTTAATGTTTTGAGATAAGAGCTAGGGTTGGTTAAATGGGTAAATCTGACTATTTCTCTATTTTTCTTCAAAACATTTGATTAATTACTTACCAGCAAAAGTTTACAACAAAATTCTGTTCATTAAAGTATTGATCATAAAGACCTTGTAGGAAGTCCATCAGTATTAAGCCCCGCCCCAGTAAAGTTTATGTTAAAAAAGACGAAACATAGTCACCAAAAGAGGAAAAAACTGTATACTTTAAACAACATCAAACAATAGATTTGATGGATTTGAAATCATTCTTACAAAAATCACTCATTAACTTTATTTCTAATTTCTAGGGTGAGTTTTCCAAATGTTACGAGAAAGAAAAAAAAATTATGTTATATCTTAATGACATGTATAATCGTCAATGGACCTCAAGTACAATTTAAAGCTCCGATAAAAATATAAATTACCAGCATTTTCATCCCAGGCTTTGCATCTGTAAGCGAGCAAACTATTATACTTCCCTCTGGGGGAAAATGTAATAATCAATTAAATGACTGGCGCAACTTGTCAGATGTTTTGACGAGGAAATGCTTCAATTAGTTACCACACAGACACTTATAACCATTCGAACCATTAAAGACTGAATCAGCAGTTTTCTTTCCTCTGATAATTTCTTTGTTTTAAGCTTTGGAATGAGCAGACATTACATTTTCTGTAGCAAGTTCTATCATTGTTTTAACTAAACAAAAAAAACTTCAGCCCTTTGAAAATAGTTGTTAAGTTTGATACCATCAGTGCACGTGGAAACTGATAAATGTTTGTTTTCTCTCATGGTTAAAGGAATATTTCTATGGGGTTTTTTTGTAATCTTTCATAAGAGAACAATTTTTAAAACAATTTAGTACAAAAATCATGTTGATATGTTATTCCTACCAGAAGATATTCACATTTTAAGGTTCACAAAAAATGCCAATAAATGAATAAGAAAAGGCTCAGTATGACATCACAGCAACACATTCTCCCACAAAGTTTATGTATTTCATAAAAATCTATTATCCTTTTTTATTTAGTAAAACCTGCTAGCGAAATAAATAGATGAAAGTGAGGTATTTATATACATTGCAAAATATACCCTACTTCAATAACGTTTGGAAAATTGTTTCTAATTATACAGAAACAACCAATTAACGTTCAAAAAATACATTAACATTTGCAATGGAATTGTCTCTATGACATCATCAAACGCAAATTCACCATACTGTACAAATTTGTAAATGCAAGTGGAAAATCTTTAAAAATTTATATCTTTGAACCGAATATGATATCAACCTGATTTTTATACCACATTGGCTCTAAAAGTATGATCTTTCAAATAAAATTTTACAAAAAACCATGGGAATATTCCTTTAAAGTGGTTCTCGACGAAAATTAGAGAAAGTAATATTTGAGGGGTCACTGGATTATTTGTGTGCCGCAGTTGTGTGCCGATATTGCGGCACATAATGATTCTGTTTCTCTAACAAGAATAAACCAAATGAATTTGGAGCTAAATTTCTATTGCTTTTGTGCTATTTGCATTTCTTCCTTCAATCCCATGACAGCAACGAACATTTGAATGTGCGTAGCTGTTAAACAAGCCTCTAAGATACTAACAACTTTCTAGTACAATAATTTCTCGTGAAAATTCACACATATTTGCTCCTTCATAAATATGTTTTCTTCTCTTTGACTGAATGCGCATGCCACTTTCACATATTTTCATACCACTTCATATTCTGATCGATCCATATATATTTTGATCCATGTTTTTAGTCCCACATTGTTGCAATCTCATAAAAGGATTTGTGATGCCGCTTAACTAAGAGAAAATTTGGATAATTCAAATTCACATTGGGTGATAAAATGTGCTTACAAATTTAAAATGGAAATACATCATATCCAATAACTTACCAGCAGTATGGATCTCAAACCATGTTTGGGAGTTAAGGGTGACCCCTGTGGGTTCAATTCCAGGACCTACAACAGTGACCTTGCTAGCATCCACTGCAACTGATTGGACATTGACAGAGAAGGGACTCTTGGGAATGGCCAAGGTGCCAAAAGTCAAGGTAATCTACAAAACAAATTACAGAGATACTGGTATTAAATGTGTCATGCTAGTTTTAACAAGAAACTTAAAAAAGCGTCAATTATAGTACATCACACCAGAAGGTCAATCAATAGGCACATTAGCTAATTAATTTTAAAATATAACAAGAACATGAAAATAGTTTTTTAGGAAATATGAAAAAAATGTGATGGCAGAATGGATGATTCTCACCATATTTTCATATACACTATTTGTTTTATATTCCTTGCCACTGAAATAGTACAACTAACTCTGATATGATTTACTGAATAAAGCCCCCCCCCCCCCTCCTCAAATGACAATGAAATTACCAAAGATATTCTTGTCATTGCCAAATTACTGACCTTTGAGAAAAAGATATTACAAATTAGATAACTGTTTTTAAATGGCTTTTTTTTACATATATCAAAATATTCTTCAGACATAACTTTATAGTTATATGCTCAATAGTTATACACTCAACATCTCCCTCCTAAAGGGAACAAGACTTTGAAGAAGTTTCTAGAGAATTCACTACTTTTGTTCAGTTTGTCTTTTTGTTCTGTATCCTAAACGATTAAATGTATATGTTCCCTTTTTCTGGACTCGCAAAATAAAACAAATACTGTGGTATCGAACTTACAGTGTATTTGCCAGCAATAGAGGGGGTATATTCAACTGAGTGTGTCTTGTTCCTGTCTTTGTTGAATTTCTGGGTGTGTTCTACAGGTTTTCCATCGGGCCCAAGCAACTCAACCTCCAGCAAGCCGTTTCCAGCACCAAAGGTTTCAACAGTGAAAGATGTGGGCACAGATACTTTGTTACCTTCCTCGAGACCTGGTCCATAGGCACGGACCTATCAAAAGGCAGCAAATGAAATGAATGACATGAAATAAATAGTGACTGGTTGGCACCTCACCTGTATTACAGTTTGGTAACAATTATTGGTTATGAAAGGACACAGGGGTGGTGTCACGATTTCTGGTGAGGGTGGGGGATAGCCGCTAGACAGAGGCATAAATATGAACAAATGTTATTACTGTTCCCAAAAAAATTTTTACTCTTAAGGGGGAGGGGATACTGAAGGTTCCCGAAGAGGGAGGGGTCCACATCAAATATGATTGTTCTGCATTACCTTTTTGGCATTGCACTTGGGTCTGAGAGGAGCACCGGGCTTCAACTTGGCCTTTGGGAACTCAGAAAGGTAGGTCATCATACTCATGTCATCAATCTTCGGGTTGATCATTTCTTCTGGCCTCAAAACCTAAAGAAAAAGGAAACGAAATGATATGATTTACTGTTTCATAGGGTAAAATATTAAAAGCCTTGCAATTTTCATACAGAGGGTTTAGGTTCATAAAGATATTTTCATGATCTTTGGTATTCTAGCTATAATCCATGGAATTTTTTTCTCAAATATTATTCCTTTTTGAAAAATTCTATAGTAGTTTTTTTACAGTAAATCTTATATTTTGTAGTAATGTACAGAATACATGCATGTGATGGCATGCAATAATAAGAAATTTTTAATCAATATTTACTTTTTGGTAAAATGGTCAACTTCTAATTGACTTCAATGGAATAAATATCAAGGTATTTAAAAGAAGTTATGATGAATTCTCCTTTAAAATGTCACAAATTTTCAATAAAATTCAATTTTTTGATGAATGGTTTGATTTTTTAAATCAATACCCAGTGAATATAAATTTTGTGTAATCATGTCAACTTGTGATTGATGTGATGGAAATTGTAACTGTCTTCTTCAATTCATCCCATTTACTAGCAAGTTTTGCAAGAGTTTATGTTCATACTACCTCTACCATGCCGGAAAGTTTCTCTTTAAGCCTACCCGCACCCGACACCTGAGTTAATCCTGAAAACTCAGGTATGACAATTACCAACCTACTTCCTGATCAGTGTATTGTGTTTCCACTCCAAACAATTATTTTTATTTGCCATTCCCATGCACACCACAACCAAGTAACCCAAGCTTATTTGTGTCTATAAGATTACAGAAATCTCGAGCTAAATAATCAAAGCACTTTTGTGATTGAAATCACTCATCCGTGTTAGGTGTCTTAGTGGGAAAAATTTGTTTGCAAACTGATGTTAAAAAATAACTGTGTATCATATGGCTGAGGTGATGTGTGCATTGTCTGTGAATGATTAACGGACCATTTCTCTTAAGGAAAGATATTGCTTCATGACAATAAAAATAACCTTCATAACCCACACAAACTAATCTTCCATACAAAAAGCTGTAGGGGAAAGGGGGCTATTCATACCAGAATCTTTCAAGAAACCTTTGCTGGAAACACAGTTCTATCATGACATTTTTATATCAATTAAGAAAAAGATCTCACAATTGTCTTAACGTGTTTCAAATTACAACAAATCAAAGTAATAAAACTTATTTATAGACCCCCTTTCAAGCAAGAATCCCACTAATGGTGCTACAGACAGTACACACACTGGGTGATGCAGATTAACTTAGTCAACAACTTCATTAAGGCAGGTAATTACACAAGAATAATACCGGATGAGGAATGATGAACAATTCATTAGGGAAATCAAGGTGGCATACCACTATTTCCTAGCAACACTGAGCATATCAAATATTTTAATGATATAACGCTCAACCAAATTCCACAATATCTTCAGTTAGGTCCCATTCATTATCAAGGGAAGGCTGCACTGCATATTATGGTGGGAAGGGAATAAGCCTCATTCATGTTCACAGTATCATGCAGTACTGCCGAAAATGGGTTGAAAGGGAAATAATCAATTTTTACCCAATTTTAATATAACTTTTTGCTATTTTTATGGCTTAGAGCATACTTTCAAACAATTAAGCTCAAGTATTTGCTTACTGCCCATAGATCCTGGCGGGAGGGTGGAGGGGGCACTTCCATATGTGAGGTATATATACATATATATATATATATATATATATATATATATATATATATATATATATATATATATATATATATATATATATATATATATATGTGTGCATGCGTGTGTGTGTGTGTGCCAGCCCAGCAGGTGCCATTTTTGTACCATTTTTGTAGTGCAGGTGTCTTTTTTTAGAAAAAAATCAAACATTTCACTGAAAAATTATTAATATTCTTTTTTTAGTAAATAAAAATAGGTCTTTTTTTCCTCCATCCTTTTTGTAGTGCAGGTCCCCCAAAACAAGGTTTTACTGTGTTATTTTGTATAACTGGTCCATTTTTACAATATTTTTGTTGAATACTCATACTGCAGGTATTAAAATTGACTTCTTTCATACTGCGGGTATCAAAATTGTATAATTTCATACTGCAGTTACCAAAACATATGTCATACTGCTGGTAGGTTTTTCGGTTGGTGGGCTGCACACCCCAATAACTTTTAGTATGAAGTCCCCTCTCCCCCCCCCCCTCCCCGGGCTGCACATGAAGTCCTCCCTTCCCCCCCCCTCCTCCCGTCTCCTTCGGGCCATATGTCTTTAATAATATGCAATGCAAGAATACCATAAGTAAACACAATAGTAATTGCTAAAAAAGCAAACTCTGGTTTTCTAATGGTTATTATGAAGTTGTAGCAAAACAGCTAACAACCGTATTTCCCAAAGTGTATTATAAACATATAACAAAGGCCACTCCACAAGAATGTTTGCTTTAACTGCCTAAATCCACTTTTGCAAGTTCATATCATTTTGCTCAAACATGAGAGCATTTAGCATGACTCATTGTCTAAGACAAAAATACCAAATGCCTATAGTCACTTCCAGATAGGATAAGGTTCCAGTAAATGTTTGCATTGTTTATGTAGCAAACAAATGTTTTTCTCCGATACAACCATGTAATCTAAACACCAGAAAACAAAATGCTCAGTGGTTCTGATGCATTATTTCATTGTTGGTTGATTTTCAAGTTTAATACTTACTCAGGCCGACTTTGCACATCATGAAATATAAATAACATAATATTCATTCTAGCAATGCCCACCATGCATATCAATAACATAGAACATGTTGACAACACATGTATGATGCAAAACATGCATACAGTTGCACATTTATTACTGGTTTTAATAAGAATTTTACATAAAGCCCCATTTATGACTACCACACCAATATGTCACATACAGACCGTAACTCATCTGTGTACCACATATGACATGTGTGCGATGTGCTTACAAGTTTTTTGGAGCATTTTTACATTAGTGATAGAACCTGTTGACAACTAAGCATGTACACAAAAACAAACAAATGACATGCATATATGATGCAAACAGACATATGGTTGCTATATATTTATCACTTTTTCAAGATTAAGTTGATTCTATTTTAATCCCCCACCTCCCTCCCTCCCACCCCTTCCCCCGCCACTTACCAATATGCATGGCATCACCACCACAAACAATTAAGCACACAAACAGACAATGGGTTGTACCACATGTGACCTGTATCCAATGTATTGTCCTTGAGTTACTGTGTTTACAAGCTCTTTTCAGCAAAACCATATTTAGCCCGCTGACTGTTTATTAATGAAATTCAACGTTCTTATACCATGAACATGTACACACCAGCTACCATTATAATTACTCCAAATATGAAACAAAACAGACATGCAGTTGTTAAAATATGAGCATTTTAAGATTTGTACATTAAAGGAATATTCCCATTGATTTTCATTTTTTTTCATATATGATAGAGAATTTTGTTAGAAACAAAGTGGTGAAAAACTATGTTAATATCTTATTCCATTTGAAAGTAATGAATTTTTTAAAGTATTTTTGAATTTAGACAAAAGTGACTGATTGGCAACATCTGTGATGTCATAGAAATAAGGTAAGAGGTAAGTTCTATTAAGACAGTTGAAACTTCACAATGGGATGTGATGAACAATAAAATCACGCCATGAAAAGAATCCAACAATCAATTTTATGGACTCGTTGAAAATTAAAGCAAGTGGCCACTACTATCAATGTAATAAGAATTGGTTTCAGCCATGAATGGAAAATGATGAAAGGGTGAATCCTAACTGAATGAAACTTATACAGTGAATGCTTAGCCTGAATGAAACTGGTCAAAACTTAGGGAACAATCTTGGTGGGCCTAGGATTTCTGAGGTAGATTATAGTGGGTAAGGGGATCGAATGAACTCTAAAACTATTCCAGGCATGTTGGAATTTCAACAGGACAGAGGTATGCACTCTAGAGAGTGCTGTTTTTCTAGTTTTCATATTGCAGGTATCAAAATCATATACTGTCATACTGCAGTTACCAAAACAATCTCTCATACTGCAGTCCAATTTTAAAAATCTGGGCAGCACATACCAACCACTTCAGAATGGAAGTGCCCGCTTAGAAAATGCAAATAATATAAATTGCAAAAAACAAGGCATCCTAACGAAATATTTATTGTTTCCACTGATGCAGTTTTCACTTTCCATACCAACAAACAGTAAAGTGAAAACAATGCTCATTCATTAATATACCAAACTTTTTCATTTTAGCATTTACTTTCAACACTAAAGGCAAAACATAAAGATGATGCACTGCAATTCATTCCCAATGTGACATGCCCATCTCTCGGGAACCACTCCCTACTTTTCTTGACTGTATCTCCAAACATGTCACATGTACTCACTTTAAAAATTTGAGAAGAAGGCAAAACATCCACACATAATATGAAAATATTCTTTTGGGTCTGTGACATGCAAGGGTAGCATATTATAGCACCTGAAACAAATTGTTCTGAATGTCAGTTTTATTTTAGGTATATATGACTGTCTTGTGAAGATATTGAACCAGCATGTGAAGTTGAGTTAAATATTATCCTTTCTGGCATGTAATGCTCCTTTATATCATATATCACTTTTTCGAAGATCAAAGAAAAATAAATAATTGACACAAAAATATAGTTGATTATGAAAGAAAACATTATAATTTGGTCCTTTCTCTTGCATGAATGTTATGTAATTTCTGTTTTCTGAATTTGATTGTTTAAAGATTTACTAATTTTGAATCACCACTTACAAAAGTGTTGACAAATACACAAAGAAATTTGCAATACAATGGAAAATACTGATTACAGATTAATGAAAATTAGCTTCATAAAATTGGTAAGAAGATTTGGTACTTATTAATGTAATGTATCCTCATATCTATGAATCATTCTTATTGTAATGTTGCAGAATATAAGCAAAACTATTTCAAAATCTCACCACAGTAGTATACAGTGTTTTGCCTCGAAAAAATGTATTACATGAGTGTGCATGTCTTGGTGTCCCTCACCTTTTTGTTCATAACAGATGTGACCACAAACCAAAAACCCTACAATTGTGGCCAAAAGTGTTGGAACAAAACTGCTCAAAAATGTTAAACAGCATTTCTCCCCTCCTCCCCCTTCCAATATTGTGCGCTTTGCAAAAAAAACATGGTAAAATGCAACTTTCCAACCTTGATCGAGGGGAGTGGGGATTTGTCTCAACTACTTTTGGCCTTAATTGTAGCTATAGCACTGTTCAGAAAGATCTTTAGAATAATCTCTTTGCTTTCATTCTCTTTTACTCTTAGCTGTTTTCAATTATGAGAGAGACATAAGTGACCATTTAATTAACTTACACAACTGACCATGACTGAACAAATAGTTACCCTTGACCCGCCATGGTCTAGATCTTACTTCCGACCAAAGTATACATTTCATTTTTTTTGACAGCCCTGTCTCCCATGCAGAGTATTAATCAACCCTGCTCAAAAGCATATTTCATGCTCAGTTTGAAATTCACGACTTTTAGAAAAACCGATAAAGCATAACCAAGTAACTACAAAATAAACTATACATTACACATAAGGATTAAGTTTTATCCAGGTCACTACAAAGTGTAATTATTCCCCAAATGTATCACTTGCAATGCAATCTGATGAGATCTAATCATAATTCTAATTAGAAAGAGTTGTTTCTGGTAATATGTGTATGTTAAGTACAGTTCAAGATTTTTATAACTGTCAAATGTTCTGTAAATGCAATTCTCTCAGGCTCCCATGCATTACGACAGACAAAGAGGATTTATTTTTGCCATGCATGTATCCATGCTCTATGTTAACAGAAAATGTTACTATCATTAACAAAATCTGCAGGTATGAAATCTTTTGCTTCATGTTTAGTGCAGCTTAAACATTATACAGAAGTAACACTGAAAGCTACTAAAATTAACAATGAAGGTACAGCACACAAATGGAATGCAACAGTGGGGTTGTATTTTGAATGATTTGTGTAAGTAGGTCATTTTTAATCGTGAGGGGCGAGTGAAAACTTTGGGTAAGAGGGGAGGAAAGAGGGTGAGCAATGCACATGTCCCTAATAAAAAGAAGACAAAAAAATATATATATCAACTTTCCAAATACTCAGATACCTATATTACCTAAACAAAGGACCAATTTGTTGTTTTTTATCTTAGCAGATTAAGTAAATTTCTTGCGGTAGTAATGTACTCGTTCAGAGTGGGATCAATTCTAGTTTCTTCAATGGAAAGCTCAACTACCATTTCAAGACTGTTTGAAATGTTAAGCAGCATATTAACAACTAATGTATCAAGGCGGGTCTGACTGTTTGAAATGTTAAGCAGCATAAACAATCAATGTATCAAGGCGGGTCTGACTGTTTGAAATGTTAAGCAGCTTATTAACAACTAATGTATCAAGGCGGGTCTGACTGTTTGAAATATTAAGCAGCATAAACAACTAATGTATCAACATGTCTTGGTCTGACTGTTTGAAATGTTCCAGCAGCATAAACAACTAATGTATCAAATAATGGTCTGACTGTTTGAAATGTTAAGCAGCATAAACAACTAATGTATCAAGGCGGGTCTGACTGTTTGAAATGTTAAGCAGCATATTAACAACTAATGTATCAAGGCGGGTCTGACTGTTTGAAATGTTAAGCAGCATATTAACAACTAATGTATCAAGGCGGGTCTTGAAATGTTAAGGAGCATAACAACTAATGTATGCCATTTGCACATGTATATTGCATATTAAAGCAAATTTGTCGATTTAACATTTCAAATGGATGAGGTTTCAACTGAATAATTGCAGCACATCTAATTACGTTATTATTTCATTCCTGAGCCATAAGGTTTTATCGAATAAATGAGATCAGCTGAAAACCTAAGCAGTTTTCCAAAAATAATGATCATAACATAGATAAGATAAGATAAATTTATTTCGTCCTTAACAAAATATGGAAATTTGTCGCCCTGTGGTAAACGTACAGAGATATTTAAAAGAAATATAAATATAGAAGTTATAAATATAAAATTATAGATATAAAAGTTATAAATATAAAAGTTATAAATATGAAAGTTATAAATATAAAAGTTATAAATATATAAGTTACATAAAAGTTATATAAAAAGCAGTAAATTAGGAAAAATTAAATTCTTGGTAAATGGTGATATCACCATACTTTTGTCCATGATGATCAATATCTCATATCATGACATCCCTATTGTAAAACTATATTACAATGTAATACAGTAGGTCTGTCTAAAAGATCCAACACATGCATGAGCGCAATAAATGGCTGACCTACACTGAAAGAAATAATAAGCATTCAATTAGTTCCGATTTCTTGCATGTTGTTTAGGAAAGGAAGTGAAAATATTCAGAATTGCTATGTACTACATTACGTATAGGGAAATACTGTAGGATATGAGAGGCTGTGAAATAAGTTTCTTTTTATTTAATGGGTTTGGGTTTGGTTTGTTGATGTTTAACGGCACCGCAACAGTCAAGAGTCAAATGTGCCAAGAGGGTGTTAATAAATTATTTAATAATTGAATTTTAATTATTAACTTAGAAAATGAGATTATTGAGTTGATATTGAGTATAACAACCTTAGCAGCAGGAAGTGGCATCGTCATCCACCAACTCGACTTCCGTTCAATGACTAAATGTTATCTTAATTCCATTGAATTGTTTGAAAAATAAGTTCTTATCTTTACTTAATTGGCCATTAATGATTATTTCTTCCTATTTGTGTTTTTTGTAAGCTTATAAAACCGTTTTAAGAAATGTGATTCCTTAATTGCACTTCCTTGCAGTGGTGCCAAAAAAGGGTGGGTTAAGGGGCCATAGTCCCCACACTTTTCAAGACCTCCAGTTTTGGCCTAACCCCATTTGTAGTAGCAAAATCAATTCACTTTCCAGCAAAAACACAACAATAGTTTATATAAATGATTTTTTAGAGTGAATGACATTTGAAACATTCTGTATTCGTGGTAGACATGTTTATCAATGCAATAACATCTTAGTTCCACCGATAACTTTGCAGTGAACAAAATAACACCTTTAATCGTTAAAGGAACTGGCGGCTGAAAAGTGAGGGCGTTAGTTTTTGCTAATTTGATGGATATATTATATCTGTGGCTAATTTATGTAGATTTCAACCAATAGAAGTCGCATCACATGGTCTGCTTTTTAAAGTTTTTACAGAAATTTTCACCCATCGCGCGAAAGCAAAGAAATTCCAAAAAGTCAATGGGGAAACACGTACAAATTTTGAGTCAGGATTTAGTCATATTTATGATATTCTGTACCGCAAAGGATTCGATTTAGTGTGAGACTCAACTTAAATAAGCCCTTACTTTTCAGCTGCCAGCTCCTTTAATATAATGCATTTTTTTTGTCTACATTTGAAATGAAATTTCATACAAATATATCTGTTATGATTTTTCATTTTAGAATCTCTGCAACAACATATATAGAAAAATTTAAATTTTAAAAACTTGATCAAATTGCACAAAAAATGATTTAATATAGAGAAAGGTATTACAAGTCACAAACTGCATATATATAAAGCACTTCTTTACTGCAAGCACATGCGTCAATACCCAGAAGTGATATGACAATGGTGTGGATCTTGTTACAGAGTGCTTTGATTGCATCTGCTAGAAAATTGTGTATGATCACAATATAGCTACTCTTCATTTCAAGTTTAACCGTCAGTTAATGTTTGTAAACTAGTCTGAGATTCCATCTGGTAATTTAACCTAGATGTGAGGTATGGGGGTAAACACATACCCACTAACCAGAAGCCCCCTGCTGCTATGGAATGGCAAGTATGACACAATCTTCAGTGCCCAATCTGTAGATCTAGGGCACTACTAAGAGTCATTCATAACGACCTATTCAAGCCGAATTTAGCTGAAAGTGATTTCTTCAGTACTTCGACCAATCAAATGCCCAAGAAACTTTCCCTCTGTTTCTCAACCAATCAGGTGCAGTTTCGAGGAAAAAGTAATAAACAGCAATACGCGCACGAATTCCTTCATATACAGCTCACGTTTGGTATGTGTGCTTCAAAACATTTTCTCATACGCTTGGTCCCATACTGTACGTAAATTATGCAGACAGCTAACATTCCCCCAGTATTTGATTGGTCAATAAGCTTCTCCCAGCGTATTTGCCTGTTTGTTTGTCTGTCATCACAATATCTGCAGAACTGATGATTGGATTTGGATTACATTTCATGTGTGGTTTTGTTACTGTTTCAGGAAGAAGTGTTTAAAATTTGGGACATATTGGAACACAGGAAGGGTGCAAATGGAGGGGTGGGGGCATTTTAAGGTGAGTTTGTCTGTCATCAAGATATCTCCAGAAACAATGACTGGATGTTGATGAAATTTGATGTGTGGTTTTGTTACAGTTTCATGAAGAAGTGATTAAAATGTTGGACTATTTGGAACAGGGGAAGGGCAGAAAATGAGGGGTGGGGATGTTTTAGGATGAGATCTGTCAAGACTAAAGTTGTCAAGACATAAGTTGAACAATGACTTTGTGCTCTGAATAAAGATCCAAACATTTAATTTTCTGGACTCAAAGAGACTTATCATCAAGTGTTATCTGGCATCAATGAAAACGATACAATTGGTTTTGCCATGAATGGAAAATGATAGAATGTGAATCCTGGATTGAATAGAGCTCAGACAATTATGCTTCACTTGATTAAAACTTAAAACAATGGTATGGCCTTGAAAAAAATCCAGTCTGAAGATAATCTTCCAAGGGTTCAGATTGCAAATCTTCATTACAGATCAAAAATCCAGTCAGAAGATCTTTTAAGTGTTCAGATTGCAAATGTTCATTACAGATCAAAACTTGGGGATGAATCTTAGTGGGCCAAGGATTTCTGAGGGTTATTATATGGAGTATGGGGATCAAATGAACTCTGAAATTATTCTAGGCATGTTGGAATTGCAACGGGGCGGAGGTATGTGCTCTAGAGAGTTCTAATATTCTAGTTGTTTTTGTGATCATAACTATTAAACACAAGATTCATTGCAGGATATTGTTTTTGTTTTTTAAATCAAATTTAAATCAAGGCTAAGTACAATGCTAATTACATCAATCTTTTTTTCTAAAATGGCAGTACCTAAATGTGAGCGCAATCTGCACGCACCTGACAATCTGCTTTCCCAAGGATCATACAATGGTCCTGTATCTTGAAAGCTACCATTAGATGGTAAATTTGCATTAAATTCATAGCTTGTCCTTGCATAATTTTCAAATTGACCCAGATAGTGTTTTTAGAGTTTTTTATGCCAAACTTTTGAGTTTTGGAATGTGTGTGCTACATAAGTGCCGCTGTCAAACAGTAAAAAAGTTCAAGCTCGTAATTTGCATTCATGACTTACTTGAGGGCAGTCTATCCAGTCTTCAGCAAGTTTCATGGCTTCAGTTGCATTCTTCAAGTTATCCTTTGGATCCCAATCTTCCCAGTCAGGGCAGAGGCCTTATAAAGAAAACAAACCAGTAAAAAGAATTTAAGTGAAGACAATCAACATGCATCTAAATCATTACCTATAAATCAGAAAAGAAAACAGGGGGAGATTGAGAGAAGCACGAGAACTAAAAACCAGAAAGCTGGAATTCAGAGAGGAGGTGCTTGGGTGAAAAAAAACAAAGTATGGGGAGAAGGGGGTGGAAGAGGAGGACTAAATATGGTTGTAGAGGGAAGCATGATGAAGGAAGGAGATTATTTTATCTGGAGGGTTTTTCTTGAAGAGCTTGGCTATTGAGTTGTGGGGAGCGAGGGAAGCTCTGTGAAAGCAGTACAGGGGGCAAGCAAGGAAAAGGTGATGGACTGTGAGGGTGCAATGGCGATTGTTGCAGAGGGGTTGGGGGGAACTAATAAGGAGGTGGGAGTGAGTAAGGTAGGTGTGATCTATTCTAAGATGGGTAATGTGAACGTTGTTGACACGGGAGAGGTTGTGGATGGTGGGTTTGATCGGAATGGTGGGCTGGATGACAGGAAGGTGATAAGCGCTTTGATGTCAGAAAGGGTTTTGGGAAATGGGGTATGGGGGAGGTTGAGGGCAAGCTTAGAGGCTGCATCAGCCCTGCCATTGCCAGGGATGCCAACATGGCTGGGTATCCAGAAAAAAATAATACTTTTCCTGCAGAGGGTGAAAGAAAGGAGTTTACTACAGAGGAGGTGGGATGTGGGGTTATCCCATTTAAGATTGAGTAAAGAAGTAGGACAGTGGGGAGTCAATAAAATTGAGGGTGAGGAGGATGGCCTTGGCCTCGGCTAAAAGGATGGATGAGTAGTCGGGAAGTCTGCTACTGAGGGTGATGTCTTGGATGACAGCAGCAGCAGCTGTCTTGTTGCCTTCCTTGGAGCCATCAGTATAGATGGAGGTGCAATTTGTGAGTTGGTCTTTGATTTGCTTGTGGAGATTGATGAAGAGGTTACGGTGGGTTTGGGTTTTGTGATGAGTGGAGAGGCCCAGGTGGATAGAAGGGACGGGGTGGCCCAGGGAGAAAAAGTGGACCAGGAGAAAGTGCCAAGAGTGGCGGGGTGGATGCCGAAATGGAGGTCTGATTTGATGCATAAGCTGAAGGGAGGGGATAGGGTTTTTCTCCTATCAAAGAGGGTAAAGAAATTAGGGTACCTAATAAGGTTGTAGACAGGGTTCTGGGTGTTGGTGAGGACTCTAAAATCACAGGAGGTGCTAAGCTTTCTACACCTTAGCAGACTTCAGGGTACAGAATGAAAAATATTACACAGAGAGTAGACAATTTCCCCTGGAGCCAAACAGCTTGCTTTGTGGGACAACAAATGTGCATTAACTTAATACTGCCTGCACTTTTATGAATGACATGGATGTGAGTGCCAATTTGCTTTATATTTCATACTGCTTAAAACCCTGAAGCATAAAAAAACAATTACTTAAAAAGATTAATTCAGAGGCTCAGAGAATTATCACGAATTGGAACTAAATCAGATTATAATTAGTTAATAATAAAGGGTTAATGAATAACGAACGTGGTATGTGTTCAGTACAGGATAATGCATAGAAGCTGGGCACAAACTGAGTGATGCACGAGGGTGGAGCCTGAGTGCATCCAGCAATATGTGTGCAACCAGCTTCTGTGCATTATCATGTACCCAACGCATAGCACATTATTCATTAACCCTGTTCATATATATATTTACTATTTTTTTTTTTAAATCGTAAAAAATCAGGAAATACATTGAAAAAATACACAAAATAATACTTTTGGAGTAATTTTTAACATCATAACAATATGAACACGTGTACAAGTATCGCGCGTTGTTTAAAAATGTCTCATCAATATTGTACACCACAAGAGTACAATGGAAATTTTAAGACATGCTGCCAAAACAATAGTGTGCGTACATAATTGAATGCGCTCATGCATTCAGCACAGGATAATGCATGATCAGCAATACATTCTATATACTAGGTATGTATAAACATTCACTGATAAATCAATTTTGTCTGTTTCAAAAGAGAAGATTTGAACCATAATATATTATTCATCATAACTAAAAACCTCCTATCACAGTAATATGATTCAAATATTCTTGACAATGAAGTCAATATTTCTACACTACTTTTTTCAAAATAAAATATGATTGATGCTCTACAGTTTGCTAAAGTTTCATGTTTATAGTTTTACATTATGATAAACATCTATCCACACCAGTAATAATTCATCATGGATTTGAGCTTCTACTCCAGAGAGATTTCACAAATTTATGGAGTATTATTAAAGGCTGAATAATCAGTTTCAGGTTTGATCATAGATCTTTAACCCTTACTCTACCATGCTGCAATATTATCACCGTTTTGGGTGCCCCATCTTTGGCTCCGCCTCTCAAGCGCATTTTCAAAAAGTGCTGGTTGAGTAAGGTTAATCAACCCGCGACAAATGCGGTAACTCAAAAATACATGCAGCATGGTCCTGGTAGGCAGCCCAGCGCGTCACTGACGTGGAATGGGCCCGACTTTGCTGCTTGGAAGACAGAGGACCCTTCAATAATCAGCCCTTTCTTAACCCTTACTTTACCACGTGGCGATATTATCGCCGTTTTATGTGCCCCATCTTGGCTCCGCCTCCCGAGTGCATTTTCAAAAACGTGCTGGTAGAGTGAGGGTTAATCCTGGGTTAGAACCACTACAAATCTAATCAAGGAAGTTTAAATTACCTGGTGCAATGGCATCAACAAGGGCACCGATGGCACGTCCATCATTCCAGTCACCTGTGAAGTTGGTGATGGGAAGATCTGGCACCTTGCTCTGGATCCATTGCAGCAACTTCTCCTTGGGTGTCTTCTTCTTGCCTGTGTCTTCATTCTCAAAGCCTTCCTCATCCCACATGGGCATAGAGATGGAGTAATGGAGAATAAGCAGCCATATCAAACCAAGGATAAGTTTTAGCTTGCCTTCAACAATATCACTTGAATCTGAAAATTAAAAAGGAGAAGTTGACCATTAATATATATCCTTTTGGTAACATTGAAGGTTTGAAAGTTACTGTCATTGGACAAATGATGTACTTAAAGCAGCCTTAATGCGAGGCTAAACCACATAAGATCTGCTTTAAAAGTCAATTTCATTATTCATGTTCAAAGTCAGTGACAGTGGTCCAACTGAAATGTTTGGGATCAATGGAAAGTAAGGCATTTGGGTACTACAAAAACAATGCAGGGTTATTGCTTGAATAACCTGTATACTATTTAGGTGAGGTCACTGGGTTTCTACCTCTCCCCCTCCCCTCTAATGGTACACCCTGTATTAAGTGCACCATTCACTAATGCTGATTAAACACTTCAATTTTTAATTGCTTTGTGCAGACAAGCCTGTGCTATAACTTCAGGTAAGTCTTTAATGAGGTAAAATTGCAATCTAAATTTTGATGTGGTACTTACGATGTCAACAAGGCAAGAATTTATTTTTGTGACTTAGATGGAAGCACAATGTTGACAGGTTTGCAAATAAGAAAGAAAGAAGAAAGACCTTCAGAATACCTTTTAGAGGAGGAGAAAGAAGGCACACTAACAACTTCTCAGGGCAACTGATCGCTTTTATTAACATAGTCCCATTTGACAGTCTTCACTAGCCAAATGCCCCTAAAATGCGTACATGACAGCTTTATTGTCAACATTTTCACTTTGAATACATTTCGGGATAGACCCTGGAAAGAAGGGATGCCCTTTGGAAGTCTTTTTGCTTGAACATTGAAGTATCAGATTTGTAAATGTGGTATACTGAGTTCTCATAAGATTTTACTTCTAAACATTCTAAATGGTTAGAAGGAGAGCCAACACAATGCATGCCTTAGATCCATGCATAGATTGATCCACTTTACCAAGGTCTAAAGTTTGGGGTGAACTTGAATGTCTTTTTCCTTATAAGGATTTGTTTTTGAGGGTCTTCTGCCACAATTGATTTCAACTTGCCAGACACTCATCAAACAAGATAATGGATCACCTCACACATACTGTACTTTATCTAGCTACTGTATCAGCTCAAGATTTCCCACAATTCACACAAAGATAACATCCAGAAATGTCTCGATTACAAAATTTTGCTAAAGAAAATCAGAACAAGCTAAATTTGCTAAAGCAAAGTCCAAAGGTTCTTTATAAAATATATGCCCTCATAACTCATCAATTCATACAAATATCAATTTTTTGATAGTGTGTATAACCTGTACATGGAGATAAGTGTTTTGTTACTATGCAACACCTTCGTTATGATTGAGCAAAGCAAAACAAATAATATTTGTAACTAATAAACAAACGTGACACATGTGAATTATGTAGTATTGTGACACATGTAAATCATGTAGTATTGTGACACATGTGAATCATGTAGTATTGTGACACATGTAAATTAAGTAGTATCATGACACATGTGAATCATGTAGTATTGTGACACATGTGAATCATGTAGTATCATGACACATGTGAATTATGTAGTATCGTGACACATGTGAATCATGTAGTATCGTGACACATGTGAATCATGTAGTATCGTGACACATGTGAATTATGTAGTATTGTGACACATGTGAATCGTGTAGTATTGTGACACATGTGAATCATGTAGTATTGTGACATATGTGAATTATGTAGTATTGTGACAGATGTGAATCATGTAGTATCGTGACACATGTGAATCATGTAGTATCGTGACACATGTGAATTATGTAGTATCGTGACACATGTGAATTATGTAGTATCGTTAAAGGAACCAAATTTCTGTTTTGGTCAGATCCATTTGTTTCTAGTTTCAATTTTTTTACTATGAATGCTTAGTGAATGGTTTGTAAGGCTATGATTACCTATTGTACATTCAGAATGTGCATGATACCATCAATCATGCATCTTTAATCTACAACAACCCACAAGTCTAAGAGAGGTTAAAGGAGCATGAGACCAAATCATGAGGGCATTCGCTTTTGCGAATTTCACAAATATATTATCCACAACCGATCAATACACTTCATGTCTCTATAGCCCATAGACGATGCGAGGGCAAAGGTCAATTGAATATTCATATTAACCAGAAAATTGCTATACCTTTGCATGCTAGATAAGCCTTCAATTTTTTCAGGGGAGGGAGGGGAGGGGAGTCGGGACCCATAAAAATACACCCTCACTTTTCGGTGCAGTCTTAAACAGTTGATACTGTATGATTCATCCACACTATTCATGCACCCCTACTCCTGGATAACAAGACCAAGACTTTTCTAGCAAGAGTCTTGTGAATTTCTGGTCATAAATTTGATTGTGAAATTAATTTGTTTCCTAAATTTTGGGAAAGGAATGAAATCACTTTAAAAGAGTCGTGTTAAGGTTGTAAAATTGAAGGAATGAGGTTATGAAACGTGCTTAAAATACAAGTTACTCATTCATGCATGAACTTCATTGAATGTTGTATTATGCTGCAATGTGAAAAATAACAAGACATCGCAAATGATGCAAATCCCCTCGCCACTAATAACATGCTTTCCACCCTATGTCATAACTGCCACCCCACCCTCTGTTCTGCATGATGTCCCATCCTATATCCCTCCCTACAGGAAATCATACAGGAAATCCAGATACCATTCCACAACATGACCCATATGCCATCACACCTGCAATCAAGATGACATCTCACCATATGCCTTGCCATCCTGTCCCATGCCACCCTGTCCCACATGTCATCCCTCCCTGTTCCATATACCATGCCATCTTGTTCAACATCCCATCCCTCCCTGTACCATCCTATCCTGTCCCACATACCACCCTTCCATGAACCACCATTCCACCATGTCCTACAGGCCATTCCATGCATTTGTTCTCCTTTACATGTATATAAATTTCTTTTCATAAAAATTTTTACAATTCCTTTCCTAAGGCAGCAATCTTTTGTTCCATAATACAGTAGCTGAACAATGCATGAAGCCGGACGGACAATAGATATGGACGGACGGACGGACGGACAGATGAACGGTAAAGATACTATATCCCATCTTCACCAACTTCGTTGGCGGGGGGATAACAAAACATGGAATATGGTTTCAGGAAGAACAGCATGTACTGTTCCAGGAAATGAGATCACTATGAACAGAAACAATGATTTCCTGATGAACATCATGTTTCCCTGTGTGTGCACACTCATGTACCACCTTGCAAAGTCAGAATCAAAACAAGAGTTATACTGAACCTACTTTTCAATATCACAGTTTTGGCAAAGAAATTTAAAATGTTATTAGTAAATGATATAGGCTATGTTCAAATATAAGCTGCAAATCTTGATGCCTTACATTATATTTTTAATGCAGCCTTGGCCCAAACTCTCCTGAAACATAAGACAGAATTATCTAGGATGCTGTCAGACCAGTAAAATGTCACTTCCCGGTCAGATATTCTTGAGTGAGATGTGATGTAACTTGTAAGAAACACAATTATCAGTTCCTACACTCTCATCAACCATAACAAAATATATATCATTCATCATTTTATTACAATGTCTACAATAGCAATGCCTGATTACATTTTCAATTGCATTTTCAATTGCATTTCCACTCCCAATTACAGGTATTCTAATCTTATATTTATAGGTCAATTACGAATGACTAGCAAGCGTACTGTAGCACTATACAGAATTACACTACCCTCATCCAACAATTCTGGGCCATATCAACAAATATATAAATACCTTCCTAAATGACCTGTTTATAAGGTGTGATGGTCAGGTATCCAGGTGATGTTTAGGTATCCAGGTGATGGTCAGGTATCCAGGTGATGGGAGGTGATTAAATGTTTATCAGCTTCAAATGTAGGAAATCGTGAAAAACATTGTTGCCATGTGTAAACCTAATCTTGACTTTTACACACCAGACCACATCCAAATGTACATGTATATATCTATACTACTATACTATACTCAATACTCTCTAGTTTTTGCAATGCAATGTAGATGCCCTACAAGTAATAGAAAGTACCTGGCCTGGAGCTTAGGGTTTTGCTGTTTTTCTTTCCTTTTCTGCCACCTTTTGATTAAAACCTGAAAATGAATGTTCGTATCTTATTCAACAGCTGCATGTAATAAATAGGTTAGGTTCATTCTATACCTGAATTCAATGTTCATATTTTGATGCTGATAGGAGAATGTTATTGATTTTATTTCTAACATATATACTACATGTAATATGTCTGTAATAGTATTACTACTGTTTTGAAACGTCTATGTAGGTTGTTGACCTTGCTTGACCATGGCATTATATGCGTGGAATGCCCTGGATAGTGCTTAGGTGATAATGTATTCCGGGTGGACTAATGCACTTTATCTTAGGGGCGCTTTTAAATTTGCATTTGCAATAAGATGCAGTAGTTGCATTCGAACGCAAAATTATTTTTGTTTGAATTTGATTAAGTTAACTATTAACCTCAACGTAAGTAATACATAGAATCCACTATGGTGCGTACATACGATCAGTGCGTTTCTATGCTCACAAAACACACGATACGAAAACGCACCAACATGCATACAGCATGCGAGTTAACATTGTTCTCGCGCGATGTAAAATGTTCGTATTTCTAAACAACACGCGATAATACTACACAAATCAAGTGCATATTTTGCAGTGTGCTCATTGTTTACTTGAAAATTGAATTTAAATTTACACATCCTTGTGCGCATGACCAGATTGTAACTGTGAAAGGGTATATTGACCTTGACAAAGCGTTATCTATCACAACAGCTGCAGCCCGCGTAAATAACTTAAAATTGAGATTCTGTGTGATTGGTTATTTAATCACCAAGGCTAAAATTGTTATGATGCATATACCAAGAAATTACAATATTGAATGAATATTCATTTACTTGTTAGCAATTACTTTTCAAAAATGTTCCAATAATTTGTTTCTTTCTTTTGTTTTTATGGTAATGGTTAATACTGTTTCAATTAATAACGTATTTTTCTATATAATTCAGTATTAAATATACAATTTATGTGTCACTGATATTTTGATTAGATGTTTCATTGTTTTTTTATTTTAGCTCACCCAATTTTTGTAAATGGAATGTTCCTTTGATATGAATTATTGAATAAGATTAGTTCATTTTATCGATGGTTTTGTTGTTCGTAAGTTTTCAAAATAAAGATTGTTTTAATTCAAAATTGGATATCTAAATTTCGTTTTTTGAGGAGTTTTAGATAAAAGTAATTGACATTTTATAAAAAGATTAATGTTCTGGTATTGTGTTTATATTCTCCTATAATGCCCTGGTAAAAGGACTTTACCCTCAGAATTGCCCTCCTAAAGTCAGGCCATTCCACCAGACCAAAGTCCTTTGACAAGGGCATTACATGAGAATATAAACACGATGCCAAAACATTAATCTTTAAATATTTGCTACATATGGAAACCTCAAAATCTGTACCTTGCAGTGAAGTTTGAAATCACTATAATGAAATCACTATGGCACTCTACATATCTGAGTGCCACATATTACAAGTTGGGGCCACACAAGATGTACAACATGTTGGGCCATATGTGACTAAGTGTGAAGTATGTTGGGGCCATAAAAGGTGTGAAAACTGTTTGGAGCAACAAAACAGAAAGTAGATTACTTAATTGACCTCCACTAGACAGTAAGTCATTGAAAAGGTGACTATATTGTAGCTTGTGACCCTCCTTACAGCCCATGCTTGATAGGTAAACTGTGGGTAAAGTAGGTAAGTATTTCTCGTGTAGATTTGATGGCAATTTTCAAACATACCATGGGCAATATGAGGTTAATATCTTACTGAATCTTATTGTCAATTTGAAATTTAAACGTGCAAACTGGGCATCAAGAACATAGCTGATTGATTTTTTTGCTATTTGCAAATGTTGACTCATATTTCACAGATCCAAGATTTCATAGAATATTACTACAAGCAATATTGCTGATAACAGAAAGCATTGATTCTATGAAAAGCATGTATTAATACTATTTCAGATAAAGATAAGCAGTATTTCTGCATAAAGCAAGTAATCATTTTTCCCTGTACCAGACTTCCATCAATATGTCTGTTAGAACAAACAATATTTCTTCCACAGAAAAGTTACATTTCTCTCAGAATATTCTATCCTGATGACTAATGCCTGGTACGCACAAATCTGTAAATATCAGCTTCACTCTAATACATGTGGGAGTGCCCAAAGCATAGTAAATCTCCTATCTTCACATCTGTTTTCATTACTTTTAACCCCTGTACCCTTTTATCCATCCACCATAATGCACTCATGACATGGCCCTAATCAATCATTCCATCACACACACACTGACATTACAATACATCATGATCTGTAAGGAATTTACACAGGAAAGAACACAAATCAAAAATAGGCTTGAACTTGGGCCTATGAATATAAATAAAGGGCCAATTACAGAAGCAAATGGACAGGATAAATTGCTTCACCTTGTGTTTCGTAAACAGTAAAGATGATGTGAATAAGACTAGCACTCTGTTTGTACTCCAGGGTAGAGTTCCAATGGAATTCACAATACAGAAAGGTCATACAATTACTATGGAGTGGTATTTAAAGTTTAGCGCTAACGGTATCAGACATTACATGCAGTCACTATTCATGGTGCAATATAACTGCTTTATATATGCATGATTTCATATCTTACAGAATTAATACTTTTGAAAGAGACAAAAGGTTTGGTTTGTTGATGTTAACCACACCGCGACGGCACAGTCAGAGTCAAATGTGTCAATAGGGTGTTAATACATTATGGTGTAAGAGTTAGTCAGAGAGATGGGAGGATTGAGAAGGAGAAAAGGGGAAAAATAGGGTGAATTTGGGAGAAAAATTAAGGTGAAAAGAAAGGGGTGTGTAAGGTTATGTGTAGAAGGGAAGAGGAAGGAAGATTAGATATGGTGGAATAGGTTGCTGTTGCGGAGCAAGTTTATAATGTTGGAAGCAAGCATTGTTTTTGAATAAACCCGAGATTGAGGTGGGTGAAGGTGAGGTGAAAGAGACAAAAGAGTAATACAAGTTATATATGTATATAATTATCTTTTAAACAGTTTTCTAGCAAAGTTTTAAGGGGCATGGGAGACCAAACAGGGGCCAAACAAGGTAATTATTGAAGCATACAAATTTTCTTTAGATATGTGTTTGAACAAAACAATTTTAGGAGAAAGGCAGGCAAGGGAAGAAAAATGGGGAAGGGATATTTAAAGTTCTTAAAGCCCCAAATACACAATTATCATGCAATTTTTAAAATGTCTTGATTTGAGAAAGTAGAATTTCTATTCTATTCTATTGCAATTTTCCATATTTCGACAGGCATTGAAGTCTGTTGTATGTTCCTTTGAAACGGAAAAGAATCTTTTCTACCTACTTTTTATACACTAAAACAGCATTTAGTCAAACTAAACAATTTCAAACTTGATTGGATTGATATTGTTACAACACAAAACTTTCTGAGGGTACCTTTTACTTCCAATGAGCTTAAACACAATTGTTTCCATACCTGGGAGATTTAACTCCCTCCTTGCTACAGTATTTAACCAGGGAGCTCAAAGAAACAGCTCCCTGATTTAACCACAGATGCTATAACGATATCCTTGATTTAATTCTTCCTAAAGAATTTACCATAAGAAGCTTACAGAAACTATACTACTTCTAATATATTCCTCTTGGGATTATCAGTTAAACTGATTTTATTGGTGACAAATAATAATGGTGGTTAAACAAACCACTTCTAACCACAGGCCACAGTACTGTTCACATAAAACACGAAACATACCATTCCAATGCATAAGGTAAGTTGTTTATTTTTACTGTTGTATGATCAGGAAACTGGTTTATCACCACAGAGCTGAACTGACAGTGATACAGTAGGTGTGGCTCAAATACATGATTTCAAGAACACTTTCGCTTTTTATGCCTTGATGAGGTCACACCAGGTCACTTTGGTGTGTGAATCTTTTAACTCCTATTGTGAATCAAATGACCAGTGGGGGAGCCTTTGACATCATCCAGACAATTCAATAAACAAATCTGATAATTATGGCTGTATGGGGAAAAGGTTTTATTTTATGGGGAAAAGGTTTTATTTTAGTGGGCAGTTGTGGCATCTAGATGCTTGTAGGTTGTAGTGCAGTTGATTAATGTAGGGAATTGTTATTTTAGTATGTTTTCACATCTTGTTAGCTAGGCAAACTCAGTTATTCTTATTGGAGGTACCATAAGAAAGGTTCTTCTGTCCCTCATATCCTCCCAGGAATTATGGCCCAGATTGTAAGAATAATTTTTGATATATGTAAGTTCACTTTAACATCTACTCGGTTGCTAAAGGATAACAAAATTGAATCAGGGAGTAACCATTCTCCATAAAGGCTTGCAAGCTTCTCGGCACTCATTATGCAACCTGCAGAAACCTGTTGCTACAAATGAGACCGAAGCTGTGTTTGTACTTGTCTTCAGATCTTAATCCCTGAAGATGATTGCTGAAAAAATAATTTTAATGTGTTCTAACATGAGCGCAAGCTTGGGATCAAACACCTGCAGAAGATCTGATCACAGGGCATGAGTGAATTGCGAGTCCAAATGTGGGTCATTAAAAACCATGCAAAATGTAACGAAGCAGGTTAATTGTTCGTGTAAAACCATCATGCCAAAACATGATATTGCATAACTAACGTGATCTATGACAAGATATTGCTTAATCAATGTGATCGCAGGTCACTGATCTACATTCACAATGATTTTTGAGAATCTCATTGGTGGATCATATTGCCTGCTCCGGATCATGATCCTACTCACAACTAGGATCAAGATTAAGATTAAATTTTACGATGAGAACGCTCACCGGATCTGATCGACTGCAGTGGGTCGAATCACGAGCTCATATCCAAGTGAGAACAGGTTTTTATTCAGCCGTCCATTTTGCATTTCTCAGCAACCCCACAATAATGGTGACCTACAGCGATGTTGTTTGAAGAATTTAAGTCTTATTTTCTATCATGTTTGTGCTAAATGCTTATGCCTGAATGAACAGACAAGACAGGCCCATACTGCAATGGGATCATTGAAAACTTAAAAGTTGGCAGAGAGGTGTCTAGTCATGTAAAACATCCTAGATTTGAATAAGTTACTGCAGGAAACCCAACATAGGAGTGACTTGGTGATTGAGAGGGATTATGGTCTGTGGATTTGTGTATCTTAGAATATTATGATGTGCTAAGAGCATCTAGTGCCCTTGGAAAGATGCAGTACAATGTCAAGAAATGAACATACTACATTCACATTTTATTTGTTACAGATGTTTAAAAATATTCGGGTATCTTCAACAGGATTAAAAGTGATTGAATATTCAAGCATACTCTATGTATTGCCATTGTGAAATAATTTCATTTTTTTTACTTTTCTTTTGATCAAAAGCAACTGAGTATTTTTACTTTTCTTGTAATTAAAAGCAACTGAGTACCCAACTCTAGACTTGAAAATGAATCTTGGAAGATATTCTTTTTATATAAAAATACTGTTAATGGCTGAAATAACATTTTCAGGTTATGAAATAGGCCACGCCCACCATAGCAATGTGGTAACATAAGTGAGGCAAACAAACCACAAATCCACAATCGTGGATGACTAATGCATTGACACTGGCAAGTTTTGATCCATTTATGGCACTTCTTTGGGATCTTTCGAGTTTTAAGAAAAATAAATAACAAAATTCTGTTTGCTAACCTTTCTGGATAACAGGAATCGGATTTACAAAGCCCGTAGCGGGCCCGAAAGCCTACTTTTTGTACACCATTTGTCCGTCGTTCACCCTGTGTGTGCAGAAATTTGTTTTGTACAGTATATACATCATGTGCGCTTGCCGCCACTTTACCAGTACCGCATAGGATGCTTGCCCCATTTAGTTATGCAGATTTTGTTGCTGGGCAAATTTGTGCGGTGATTGGTTAAAAGAAGCTGTCAATCATCAAACCCAAAGGTTAATCAAAAATAACCCGAGATGTAACCTTGCTTCACACTTCATCAACATCAGGCATTTGATATTTAGATTGTGACTTAAAGACGAGTGGCAGTTAAAAATTGAAGGGTAGACTAATGCATGATGCGCTTCACACTTCATCAACATCAGGCATTTGATATTTAGATTCTGACTTAATGACCAGTGGCAGTCAAAAATTGAAGGGTGGACTAATGCATGATGTAGAAATTGATAATTAAAAAGGAGTCACTCAGGACACTGAGTGAAGATTCTGACTTAATGACCAGTGGCAGTCAAAAATTGAAGGGTAGACAAATGCATGATGTAGAAATTGATAATTAAAAAGGAGTTATTCAGGTCACTGAATGAAGCGGGGTCGACAGGATTGTACAACCCCCACCCCACCCCTCTAAAAAAAAAAAAAAAAATCGCAATGGCAAATAAGTCCAGAAAATATGCTAAAAGGTCTAAATATTTTCCTTGGAGATCCCCCCAGAATGCTGGCTATACCTCTGCTTATTGACACCCCCTCTTCCCCCCACTCCCTTCCTCACAACACCCAAAATGTACTGAGTCCCCTATGCACCTCTCTGCAGTTCACATTGCTAGAAAAGGGGTTAATTGTCAAATACAGCCTTTACATACAAAAACTTTCATCAATGAGCCAATCCAGTGTTTCTGTATACTAGATACTCTGTATCATACTTAAAATGTAGCTTCAGTTTTAATTAGGTAGGCTTGGGGAAAAATAGCTGAAGATGGCCCCAATGTGTCTTCTGTGACCCACAACAATTATATTTTAGTTTGAACTCTATAATATAATGGTAAGTGGGTTAATGATCCAGTTGTTGCACGTTTCCCATAGGTTGATCCCAGTGTCTGATAGCTGCCAGGCACAGGTAATTTTAATTCAACATTATTGCTCAGTCCACTGTAAATAAACTATGTGACATGTTTTCGCCTACAGATCTGGTTCTAAAATCTTATTCCGTTCAGGAGATATCTAAGTTTTATAGCTCTGTCTTATCTGTGTAGAAATGACTAAGTCTACTATGGAAGTTTAATGCTTCATCCTCACATTCTTAACAATTGTTAATGTAGTTAAAAAAAAATTCCATTACATTTTTTACTATTTGAATTATTTTCCCTCAAACTTTCTTCAAGTCTAAAATTTTAATTACCCTTACAAGAGTCTGCTTGCCTACTTTCCTGACATATACAATAGTTTTTAAGCCACAAAATAGCAGGACAAAAAATTATAGAATACATAAAGACTTGTGGAATCTTAAGGCTATGATATCACAACTAGTAGGACA
The DNA here is from genome assembly GCA_020152595.1 of Chiridota heheva. Taxonomy (NCBI): domain Eukaryota; kingdom Metazoa; phylum Echinodermata; class Holothuroidea; order Apodida; family Chiridotidae; genus Chiridota; species Chiridota heheva. Next base: position 710,740 of record JAIGNY010003169.1, read on the forward strand.
TGCACTTTAAAATGTCAAATAAAATGATTACTTCTAAAGGATCACATTAATGCTCTATCAAAAACGACTCACAATTTATCAGTGGAAACTGTATGTTATATTATATTAAGTGTAGTTTAGTGTGAGGGTGCAGTGGCTCTGTAGTCTTGCTCATATGCTAAAGGTACTGCATGCATTGTTTCCTTGAGCAAGACACTTTACTTGCTCCAGTCCATTCAGCTGTAAAATGAGTACCAGCATTGCTTGGAGGTAAAGGATTAGTTCAGTGGTCAAACAAGTCCATCTTATATAAAAGGGGACTTCATTAGAAACACAATGGTGAAGAAAGCATTCAAAAATCTTATTCCGTTCAGGAGATATCTATCTACATGTAAGTTTAAAGCTGCCTTATCTGTGTAGAAATAATCAAGTCTACTATGGAAGTTTGATGCCTTCATCCTCACATTCTTAACAATTGTTAATGTATTTAAAAGAAAACTCATTCATTTTTATACTATTTGAATTATTTTCCCTCAAACTTTCTTCAGGTCGTAAATCATAATTACCCTTACAAGAGTCTGGCTTTCCTACTTTCCTGACATATCAAATGGTTTTTAAGCCACAAAATAGCAGGACAAAAAGTTATAGAATACATAAAGACTTTGTTAAATCTTGAAGCCATGACATCACAACTAGTCTGATTTCAGTCGTTTCTACACAAATTATACAAAACGTTGAACACAAATATCTCCTTAACTGAATGAGATTTTTGAATGCTTTCTTCACCATTTTGTTTCTTTTTAAGCCCTCTTTCATATCTTCCATATAAGATAAGACTTGCTTCTCTACTGAACTAATCCTTTAACCTGTGATGGACTCGAGTCTCGTCTTGGGTGGTCAAGTGCTCTCATCTGCTTGTGCCATGGAAACTGGGGATAAGCACCAGCCCTATGGACCTAATGGCTCAGATGAATTTAACTTTTAACATTTTCTAGTGTGAGGGGGTAGGAAAATGTTGTATTTTTTACTCAGTGGAAAGAATGTTTTCAGAGAAGGGGCATGGTTATCAATCCCCTAATTTCCATTGCTATGACAATGTCTACATGTACATCTTCTGCCCTTCCAAACACTTGAGTCCCCAAATAAAGTTTCCTGTACTAAGCACAATTTTCATCATACAAATAGACTTGTCCTGACAAGTACCATAATTTGTCTGCAATTCTATTTTCAGCAACCCATCAATGAATGTGTCAAATATTCCCACAGAAAATTAAATACCAAGCCAATGATAACAAAATTGTTCTTATTTTTTAAACATTCCCTGTATTACACCTTTGTACTACAGGACATGTTATGGACTACAAGATGCAGGCCTAGGTAGTCAGTCACAAAGATAAAAGCCAGACAATTGTCTATAGTTAGAGGTTCAAAGGTTCCACATCATGACTTGGAAGTGCCAAGGGGATCTGCCACTTACAAAACATGCATTCAGAATTTGATCGGTATGAAAAACATGAGAAAACATGAAAGAATGCAAATTGTATTTTTCAGCATGGGGTGCAAAGCAAGGTATTTTCTCTGAAGAGAAAAATTCTTGGTTGGTCTAACATGAGATCCCTAGAACTCTTTTAACTGAAATTTCAAAACTTAAAGGAATATTCCCATGTTTTTTTCATAACCTTTCATAAGAAAGAGAACATTTTTTGAAACTGGTACAAAAATCATGTTGATAATATTTGATATGTTATTCCAACCAGGAGATATTCAAATTTTAAGGTTCACAAAAATGCCAATAAACAAATTGAAAAGGGCTCAGTATGACATCACAGCAACACATTCACCCACAAGTTGATGTATTTCATTAAAATCTATCATCCTTTTTTGTTTGTAAAATTTGCTAGAAAAATAAATTGATGAAATTTAGGTATTTATATACATTGCCAAATATACCCTACCCCAATTACAACCAATACATAAACATTTGCAATGGAATTGTCTCTTATGACATCATCAAACAGGAATTCATTATACTGTACAAAAACTTTAAAATGCAATTGGGAAATCTTTAAAAATCCATATCTCCTGACTGAATTTAATATCAACCTGATTTTTGAACCAAATTGGCTCTAAAAGTATGCTCTTTAAAATAAAATTTGACAAAAAACCATGGGAATATTCCATTATCTAGAATAGTAAATACTGTCATGGTTGGCATGCCCATGCAAATTGACACCCATATCATATGACCTTGTCAATTATAAAAATGACATCTCACACTAAGTCCCACATCTTCAGTGCTACGAGAAAGACGCTCAAGGATCTCTGAAAAATATTGGAAAATTATATCATTTTACAATTATCTTTTAAGGAAATATTAAAATGATTTATAAACTTTTGAAGGAAACTACATGGTGAACTTAAAAAAAAATTCAATGTGTCTTAAGTGTCTCTAAAAAACTGTTAACATTTTGTAAGGAAATTCTAACCTTCCATAAGGATATCTGAAGAAATTTTAACTTTTTCTGAGGAACTCTGAAGATAAATTTCTGAGGAAATCTCAGGAAATCTGTGGACGGCAGCTGGACAGCCGGCCGGCCGGACAAAATCGCCATTACATAGGTTCGCATTATGCTTCGCATGCTCACCAAAAATCAACAACACACATGTTATACATTCCTTCAAAGTCATAAATGAAAATGTATCATCTTGTATGGTACTGTCTACAACTTACAAGCCCCAGTCAGGAATGCATAGGAGATCTTGTTTCATTAAGCAAATCATGATTACCAACATTCAAGTATGATGTCCTGAGTACACATAAATCAAAATGGAACATGTTGCTTACATTCTTAGGTGTGCATCTTCCCTACGTACATGTCTATATCACTTAAAATACTTCATGAGTGAAAATTTGCCCTTGGGCTCCCCACTAATGTCACATTTATGCTGCATTGCAGACATAAATGATCTATTTTATAGTTTGGTCATATTTAGGAGACAAAAATATGATAAGTTTCATAAGTTTTTATGTACAGATATTTGTCACCTGCTAAACATTCCAAAAATTCATAGAAAAACAATAAAAAAAGAATAATTTAATAATGTCGCTTTTCATTTAAACTTCTTTCTATTGTCTTTTTTGTCCAGCTTTAGAGATTAGACTGAGTAGTATAAAATTATCATTTTTCACCTCAAAGTCTTTCATTTTAATGAGCTATATTTCAGTGTTAGCAAAATATTACAATGCCACACAAGCAAGTTTTGTATCCCTTAAAATCACGAATCTATTGTTGTAAACTGTACTGTGTGCATAATATGAATGATGCATCCATGCAAAATATTATAACCATAACTATTTAGAATTAAATTTTACTTCTTTCAAAGCCTTACCTAAAAGGCCAAGGAGTAAGGACTAATGAGTGCTTGAGTGACTTGACTTCCATCTTTTGTATTTATACCACCAATTAAAGGATTAGTTCAGTGGTCAAGCATGTCAATCGTATATGAACAAGGATTTGAAAGAAACAAAATGGTAAAGAAACTATTCAAAAATCTTATTCCGTTAAGGAGATATCGAATATTAAATTTTGGTATCATTTGTGTAAAAACCATTGACATCAGACTAGTTGTGACGTCATAGCCTCAGATTCCTTAAAGTATTTATGTATTCTATTATATTTTGTCCTGCGATTTTGATGTGTCAGAAAAGTACAAAACTGAATCTAATAAGGGTATTTATAATCTACCACCTGAAGAAAGTTTGAGGAAAAATAATTTAAATAGTAAAAAATTTAAATGAACTTTCTTTTGAATAAATTAAGAATTGTAATGTGAGGATGAGGACACTAACTTTCCATAGTAGACTTACTACACCAGTCATTTCTACACAGGTAAGACACAGCTTTTAACTTAAATATCTTAATAACAGTATAAAATATTTGGATGCTTTTTTCACCATTTTCTTCCTTTGAAGTCCTTTTTATATAAGATGGACATGCTTGACCACTGAACTTATCCTTTAATACTGATAAAAACAATAAACCAACAGCTATATCACCACTAACAACATTTAACCTATTACCAAGGATGTCAATATCTAAAGAATACAAGGTTACTATTTTGTGAAATACTGAATGAAGACAATGGGCATGTCATTGAGCTACATAGTGATTTTATTAGCGCTATTTAATTGTCAACTGAAGTGAAGTTATTATCAAGTGATTAGTTTATCAAAAGCAATTTAAAAAGTAGGACAGTGAAGGTCACTACAAATCTATCAATTGCACAGTTAATCCATCCCCATCCTCCACAATGGAATAATCAGCTGAACTAACATGTCGAGTACAAACAAGAATTTTATTATCATAAAAATAAGTTTCAAAATATGGAATGTTATGTAGCACCCCAAAAATATTTTTAACTGTCAGCTACAGTACATGGCTCTTTTTAATAACTATTTTTAATTAACATTAAAATGTCCAAAATCTGAGATCAATACTTAATACAAACATTTAGTATCTTGAAACCATTTGTCGAGAAAGGATCTCGTCATATATCAGACCCACACAAAAAACTTGTAATGATGCATTACGCACATGTCAATTATGTGACCCACCCCTACACTCCCGGACAAGGCAAGTCATTGCACCGAAGTGGGTGGACAAAACATGAACATTGACGCACCCCTCAGTCACTTACTATACTGTAGGTGGCTGACATTTTTTGTGAAATGACTTACCCCAAATCAATTACCTCTGTACAAAGTCACATTAAGAATTTTTGGCCCTTAGACCCCACCAACCGGCACCTTCATTTTTCTCAAAATCAAGAATAATCCACACCATTCAACCCAAGGGACTTCACAATTCATTGACTAGCAACCAGCTATTGTTACACCATACACAACACAGGGGTAATCTATACTTTCTTAAATGACAGTATCTTTATAGTTCATTCACAGTTCACTTGTTAGCAATCAGCTACTGTTACACTGTACACAATAGGCCATTTATCTGAGGCTCAAGCAACATAACTGCTGTTCAGTGATGCAAATCAGATTAATCCTTGGCTGAGCCTAAATATAAATATACATTTTATGCTTGGGAGGACTTTGTGCAAAACCCATGAATGATTGATAGACCACTCCTTCTAAAGATGGTTATTTCCTCATGCAATGGGTCTGAAGTAAATTGACCCACCCCAGAGTCACTCTGGTGACTGACAATTTAGTACAATGATGCACATGTGAGTCACTATTTCATATGTCAATGACTCACCTTTGACTGACATTGCAGGGGGGGTGACGGGGGTAGCCATACTACTGACAAGTGCGTATACATCTTCCATCCGTCATCATCTCAACCAATGTAACTAGACATTAATTCTACACTACAGCATCTTATACTCTGCACCTTGGTGATTACTTGGTTGCTATCAATTTCAAAAAAACTATTTAATTACTCTCATTTTCTACCCAAAGAATGTGATATCTTAACCAAGTACATATTTTGTGGTGACCTTCTGTGTACTCAAATGACCTTAACAGTGAAAATGAAATTGCCACATTCCTGTATTGATTCCAGAGAGTGCATTCCTTCAAGTGTTGTCTGGTGGTTGTCAATGGAGCAGTCAATGCATGGAGTGTACATGCTGCACATTGTCCTGTGGTTTGCAAGTTGCAATCCATATTCTGCATAAATTCAAGATTATTATGATATTAAACTAGTGTGTCTAATAATGGATGATGATGAATGCAAGTTATGGACAAGTATCAATATTACTTTATTATTCTGAAAGACTCAGAAATGCAATGCATCTTAAACTGCCCCAAAAAAAAGATTTGTATTAATGCCGTGATAATTATATTACCTACCATCATAAGGGTTAAAGGCACATTTGACTTCTTACAGTAAGAGGAAAAATGAAGGTGGGGTTTATCTAAATAATCTGATTGTAAACAGAGGGCTCAAAATAATGATCACATGCAAAACAAAAGTTATGTGGGAGTTTAGGCTTGGGTTTATTTGATCAAATGTCAAAAAGTCCAGCCAGTTGTACAGAGTACAAAAGAAAGATCATTCAGAGCACTTGCCTATAATACTGTAGGTGCAAACAGAAGACCTAAAACAGTTGATTTGAGAGTGATATCACGGATATGTTATTTAGATAACATATCCCTGGTGATATAAATTCTTTAGTCCCTTCAGTTTTAGCAAACACATTTTAAAAATTGTGTTTATATAAAGTGCATATGTTAAAAATAGCCTTATCAGAAGTAACTAAGTAGCTCCAATGGGCCAATCAGACGGTTAACTGCAGTTTAGTAAGATGAAAACAAGTACACAAGACAAAAACAACCAGAGGGAGAAATCCCATATGGTTCGATGCAAACTTTGGATTAGAAGCAAATTTTTTAATGTATATCTCTGAATGTTGTATTACACGTTTAGTTTATTCATATATATATTTTGTTGCTTGTTTGTGTTAAGGTTTTTGCCTTAATTAAATAAGTCACAATCACAACAACCAATACAAAATTGTATTTGGCCTCACCTGACATGAACAATGATGAACTCAACAACTCTCTATGGGATTGAGATATCATGTTTACAAGCTTGTAAACAGAATTTCACATTTAGCCTACTAATAATAATATAATAAAAACATTCATGACAAAAGCACCAAAATCAATAGGGTTGATCTGCAAACAACAGCATATCTATATACCAAGTATGACATAAATCCACCGCACGGTTCTTGAACTATCATATTTACAAGCTTGTTAACAGAAATTACATTTAGCCCTGTCCACTAAGTAATATTCATGACATCGGCACCAAAAACAATAGGGATCATCTATAGACCACAACACATTCATATACCAAGATTAAATCGACTGAATGGTTCTTGAGATTTCATGTTTACAAGCTTGTTAAGAGAATTTTATATGAAGCCCCACCTACTAATTAATATATATGGGGGAGGAGTAGAAGATGATGAGGTCATCCACGTAGAGGGCACATTTGATGTTGGGGGAGAGGTTGTCCGCAATGTTGTTCATGCTCAGGTTGAAGAGAGTAGGGGAGAGGGTGCTGCCTTGGGAGACACCCTCTTCTTGGGGGTAGGGGTTGGAGAGGGTGTGGCCAATATGAACTTGGAACTGTTTGGATGAGAGCATGGAGCATTGAGAGGAAGTTTTGGAATAAAAATGGGGAGGTGGCCGATAGTGTGAAGCTTGTGGGTAATGCCGTATTTCCAAGTGGTGTTGAAAGCTTTCTCGAGGTAGAAAAAGAAGGCAATGAGGTGTTCCTTTTTTTGCAAAGGATTCCTGGATGGAAATTACCTTATCAAAGGTATTGCGACATTTCCAGAAGCTGCTTTGGTGAGAGGAGAAGATTCTGTTGGTCTCGAGGAACCAGTTAGGTCTCTTCATTGATGATCCTTTCCATAATTTGCCAGAGACAGCAGGTGAGGGCGATGGGGTGGTAACTGGAGGGGTTGGTGCTGTCCTTCCCCAGTTTGGGGACGGGGGTGATGACAGCTGTCCTCCAGATAGAGGGAAAGGGGTGTGAGGACCAAATGTGGTTGAGGATCATGAGTAGGCCTTGCTGGGGAGTTGTTTCAGGAACTAATAGGGGATGTTAACCTGGGTCCTTGGAGGTGCAGCCAGCATCGTTGATGGCTTGCTTTAATTCAGATAAGGTGAGAGGGGTATTGTAGCTCTCGTTATTGTCGGAGGAAAAAGTAATTCCCCGGGTTTTGTCATGAGCATTTTTGGCTTTGAAAGCATTGGAGTGGTTGGCCGAGGACGAGATGTTGCTAAAAGAGGTGGTGAGGCGGTTAGCGATACCCCTTTTCTCGGTGAGTAGATTGCCATTCCAAGAGAGATGAGAGACTTGCCAACCCTGCCGTGGAAGCTGTTTATCATACTCCAAATCTTCTTGGTGGGGGTTTTGGTGGTGAGAGAAGGGATAAAGTTGTTCCAAGCGTTGTTTTTACTGTCTTTGACAGTGCGCCTGGCTTTGGCATGGCTGATACAAAAGAGGTTGAGGTTGTGGGTGGTCGGCTTATTTTAAAGTTTTTGAGGTCGGTGTTCACATGAATAGGGCTGTGTGGGATATCGTGTCTAACTAAAAAACAAGTTGTGCAGCTACCATAGAGGAACCACTGCACAAGTGTGGGCAGGTCACAGCGGGAGAAAAAAAACCTAAAAGGATCTATCTTACCGAAATCAGTTACCTATTCTCAAAGGGGTAATCCCCAGAAAGAAAACAAAGGTGCAAAGGTCTAGGTTGAAAGTGCATGATTTAAGAAAATCCAGAACAGAAATTTAAGAGAACAGATTCTTAAATTCACATTGCTCTCATCACTGTACGGTCAATCAGAATGAGGTTTTGAGATAGACACACGTACTGTACACATGCCAGATGACTACATAGGTTCCTTATGCTATTGCATCAGAACCAAAAAAAAATGAAATGGAATATGGCATAAACTGAAAGCTAAAAACAAGGCAATTGTAACAATCACATAGCCAAAACAGTCCAATACATAAAGTAGATGTATATATAAACATGATCAAAGCACCAAATAAAAGAAAAGCCCTTCAACCCACAACTTCATTTTTAAAGACAAACTTCTGAAAAAGTGACAAAATAAGAACTCTCCCTGAGGTGCTTTAACTCAAGGCTTGGCAAAACAATTCAAGATCCCAGTGACCTCTTCAGGGCACAGAGGTCAAATCAGGTTCTGTAGTAAAGATGTCATACAGCTGGAAATGGTTTCCTTTGGTTTATACAATAGTGTGAATTCTTGCATACACAAGGCTCTATGGTAAAAAATCAATGCTTCAAAATAAGTTTGTGCAGATTAGAATGTTTCTTGAAATAGCTAAGAGATTTATATACTGCTTATATTATAATTGGTGCCAGAAAATTGGTGCCGAAAACAATTGATGTTGGTGAATATTTTATCCAGTGTGAAACAAATGTACATTGTAAGCTTCCTTTATACAAAATGTATCAATATGGCCCATGAAACGATTAAAGGAATATCTTCATGATTTTTTGTAACCTTTCATAAAGAATTTTTTTTTACAAAATATCTCGTACAAAAATCATGTTGATATGTTATTCCTACCAGATATTCACATTTTAAGGTTCACAAAAAGTGTCAATAAACGAGTAGGAAAAGGGCTCAGTATGACATCACAGCAACACATTCTCTCGCAAAGTTGATGTATTTCATTAACATTTATCATCCTTTTTTTACTAAAACCTGCTAGAAAAATAAATTGATGAAAGTTAGGTATTTATATTCATTACCAAATATACCCCACTTAAACATTTTTTGGAAAATTGTTTCTAATCATACAGAAACAACCAAGTAACATTCAAAAAAATACATAAACATTTGCAATGAAATTGCCTCTATGACATCATTAAACATGAATTCATCACTGTACAAAAACTTAAAAATGCAAAATTTTACAAAAAACCATGGGAACATATCTTTAACCAGCATGGTCATTTATCAGCATGGTCTATGAGAAATATGAATTTAAAGCAAAATCATATCTAAAATGTGAAGGATGAGCCTGTCTCAGACTAATTCAAATTAACATCTTGTTCCTTATGTACTTGTCAATTGTATGACTCACCACTACACCCCCCTCCCCCCCTGAACAAGCTAAGTCATTTTACCAAAGTGGGTGGACAAATCATGTACATTGATTAATGCACTCCTCTGTCACTAAGGTGACTGATATTTTTTGTTAAATGACTTACCAAAAATCAATCACCTACATGTATGTACAAAGACAATGGGTCTGATGTAAATTGACCCCTCATAGTCATACTGGTGACTGACAATTTGTTACTATGACACACATGTGAGTCACTATTTCATATATGACTTTGACTGACATTGCTGGGGGTAGTAAGGGCGAGTCATACAACTGACAAGTGCATTACACTCACAGATATAGTAGCTGTTATGAATGAAAATGCACAACCAGCAGTGAATCATTGTAACTCCACATGAGGTATTTTATACTGACTCATACTGTACACTTAACCTCAAATAAAAATTAAAAAACTTACTGAGCTACAATCTTCATATATCATGTTTTAACTTTGTGTCTGAGACTGAGAGTATTCATGATATTATGCTTAGTCTAAACATTGCTTGTCACAAAGCCCTTCTTGGTAAATAAATAGCCATGCATTTAATCATTTTTTACACAAAGTTTGGTTAATACATGAACTGTAGGTCCTTTATGCTGACTGCACACGAATGCATATGTAATACACAAACAATGCATTATGTGTACATTCCCATAGAGCCCCGCTGGTACAGTGGATCTACAATATATTGTTTGTGTGGGAGTAAGGTTACTAACTAGCATCCACTTTTTCATTCACTTTTTTTACAATGGGACATTAGTACACTCATAAAACTTTTGGTACATGAAGCAATGAATAAATGCATTCTTAATTTTTGATTATGGAAAATTGAGATACTAAAAGGGGTAAATTTTTAATCTCAAATTTACTTCTAGGAATTTGTTAATGTGACCCTTTTCAAATATACTGTATAAAATTGAGATCTCCTTTTCACTGGATCAAATGTACAGCAATATCATACAGTAAACAATTACTCGAGTAGGCAAGAACCATACTTGCTGATCCTAATTTTACTCTTATGATTAAAACCTTTTGCATGGATAAATTCAATACACTGTAAACTATAGGCCAAAATCTTTCAAAATGAAAGTTGCACCTTCAAATTCCAACTTCAGATCACTTACAATGGCATTCAGAATATTTCTTGATTCATTCAACTGTAAACCTTGAACTGCTACATTCAGCAAGCAGTATAATTAAAATTATTGATATTAAATCTCCCAGTTCCCAACTTGTGTAAAATCGTTACACTTGCATGACCCAACACACTTCGTTGTCAGGGTCAAATGGGTTTCTCATTTAAACTTACAAAGCAAAGATTAGGACATGACCCACTTGTCTAGATTGAAATGAATATATGGTATACCACTATTTTGTCACAGAAAAATATTGATTTTTTTTTTTTTACTGTTTAGGTACCATGACAAAAGAACTTGCTGAAAGTTGACAGCTACACTGTAGAATGTTCCAACTCGGAGCATATTGGAGCTCCCCATAGTAAAAAGATTGCAATATTAGACAAAACTTTACAATTGATGAGTACTTGCTCATACTGTGGAGTATGATAAAGAAATAATGGCACCTTGGAATTTCAATTTCCTAGCGTAATGGAAAATAACTTCAATTTTGCATGGAGCAGTATAATGCATGCAATTTCCGTGATATATAAATTTAATTAAAATCAAAGCAGCTCTTTTTTTTCAGATTTAACCATCGATTCCTTTTAAGACAAGCTCTCCAAGCTAAACTAGTTCATCTCACTGCATGGCATATAGATATATATGATTTACAGTAGATATTGCAGTAAAAGCATATGTATATGCCAAATTGCATAGAAATCATGATGGCATGACTACACACTATACAAACTCTTCCACATGTATATGCCAAATTGCATAGAAATCATGATGGCATGACTACATACTAAACAGACTCTTCCACATGTATATGCCAAATGGCATAGAAATCATATTGGCATGACTACGGACTATACAAACTCTTCCACATGTATATGCTAAATTGCATAGAAATCATGATGGCATGACAACATACTATACAGACTCTTCCACATGTATATGCCAAATTGCATAGAAATCCTTCATTATGGCATGACTACTTACTATACACTCTTCCACATGTATATGCCAAATTGCATAGAAATCATGATGGTATGACTACGTGCTATACAAACTCTTCCACATGTATATGCCAAATTGCATAGAAATCATGATGGCATGACTACAGACCATACAGACTCTTCCACTAAATCAAAGATTTAGTTCATGTCTTATCAAGAAACAAGACTTAAAGTTTTATTCATCCCTTGTAAATTTTGTTTCCCATGGAGAGTATGCATGTCCACAGGTGTGCTAATGTTAGATTGTGTTAACAGAATGGCCTACATTTCATTAGTGGGTTAATTAGAAGTTGTGACAAATTAGGCTATATGATGAATAGTACAATGCCAGGAAGTAAGTCTTCATGTTGTAAACTAATTTGATTACAGAAAGCTTCATGACCTGTCCGAATCAATATCTGAGTTAGAGCTGCTTGTGTGCAAGAATTAATTGCAGATTAAGTGCCCTTATCATGCCCGCTTTAAGATATATAATCTACATGTATGGGATTAAGGTATTTAAGGTCAATGTAATCTGCTTTCAAATCTAACACCTTAATGCTTGTACTACTAACTTTGTATTAATTATATGGTACTGGTTTTAAGGTCACTTAGGGTCAGATTACTAATAGTCAATTTTAATCAATATTTTTGCACTTGTTAGATTTGTTTATGACTGGTAAGCACAGTTAGCATACAGTAGTATCTCTTTCCAGCCAGAAGTTTTGACCCATCATCGGGTCCTACAAAGGACCTACTTAACAATGGGACTTGCTGTCCTCTCTTCAACATGGTAATATTACGATTTGTGTGTAATGTGTTCTTTAACAAATTTCCCTGGTTGGTTGCAACAGTTCTGGCTCTGAGCCTTGAAAGAAAGAGCTTTGAATATATTTCCAGTATAACAAAGCTAAAGAAATAAGTATGCTAAGATTATATTCGCACAGATCCACTCTTTTCATTTTTATTTCAGCTCAAGCACTCCTTTCTTTCCTTACAGTCCCAAAAATCTAAAAATATTTCTAGAACAATAAGGAATCTATGGTCAATTGCACACACAATGAACCATCACCTCCTTGATAGTGCTATCCTCTGTAAATGACTTATCAACTACTTTGACAATCTAAATATATGACTTCCTGAAGTTGGAAGTATAACCACACGATTATTCTCAGAGCTCTGTCTGGCAAAGTTTCCTGATAAAATGACACACACCTTCACAATGAAGTCAATGGTAACCTGCAAGCCTTCTACTACATACATGTACTGTAAATCATTCTCCTTTTAGTGGTATAAATTGATGAAAGAAATTAATATTTTCCTTAAAGAAACAAAAATTAATTGACAACAGTGCAGATAAGGCAAAAACCTATTATTTAAAATAACTGACAATATGCCCAATCAATATGCCAAAAAAATAAATAAAAAAAAACATTATGCCAAATAACTTCACGACTTTAAATAAATGTTAGTGATTTATGTCACCTTTTGCAGGGAAATAAAATATTGTATTTTTTGTATTTCATCTGTAGAATAATGCAGCATAATTTCGACTTCAATCATAAATTTAATATGATAACACACTTGACTAAGAGTATCAACTTCTTTCTGCAGATATAAAAATAAATTATAAATTATTATTGCAAAATGCAGAGCATGGTGGGAGTTTACAGTATCCCTATTTCCCAGAGTTCTAGAGGTCCGGTCATCCACCTTATCAGCACATCTATCTGTTTCATCCATCGGGGTCCATACTTTTAGAGAGAAAATCATGCTTCCAAAAGTTAAGGAGTCAGCAATCTTTGAATCTAAATCAGTTTTGATCTCCAGCATTTTATAACTACAACCACCAAAAAAAAAGATGTTCTACTATACAGTTACAGTACATGTATTTACTACATTATAGTAAGTGTAATTTATTTACAGCTGTTTCGGAATGCATATCACAGAGCGTTCTGTAACTACTGTACATGTGAATCATGCAGGATGTGGTATTATAGCACTATGGGCAAGTTACAACATCCACTTTAAGATTTACAATGACACAATAAGGGAAATGGTAATTTCCTATAATTGCAGTGCACAAAACTAGCAAGATGCCCATTACGTTACTTACCATGGCTAAAAATATATGAAAAGTTTACTTCATTGCTAATGACAACAAATATTACCATTAATTCCTATCAGCTAAAGAACACAAACATGATGGGAGACTGGTCTTACTCAAAAAGTCTTGAAATTTTATGACAACATTTTTTAAGTACAAATTTCTGGTATGTAACAGATTAAGAATGGAATCCCTATGTCAAAATGTCACAAAAGTCAGAAGAAAACTTGAAAGATCCTTTCATTTTTAAATTCATGGGGTATATAAACATAATATGGGTGTGGCATTTTTTGCAACATTGATTAAGGAAATTCCTGTAGAACCATTCACTAGTCTCACTTTCATGACTGATCTGTTACAAAGTTCAATTTCATCACATGACTCTTAACTCAACTGGATCCTATTCTGCAGGGCATCGTCGTCGTTGCATTTCACAGAGTCTTCACACAACTCAGTCACATCACATGTACAAGAAACATACTACATGCTAACCTACTAGTACCAGTTCAGATAATTTTATTAAATGCAATTTTTTGATCGCTTCCGATTTTACTTTTTAAGTAAATAAGTTTAAAATAAGTTTTATATTTTCACCAGGTATACGATAACGTTAACGCCAGCTAATTGTTTGTTATACTCAGACAAAACCTAAGATATCGTGTTAACAAGCTTCTGTCACAGACACACATACATGTACATACATACATGTACATACATACATGTACATACATACATGTACATACATACATGTACATACATACATGTACAAACATATGCATACACACATACATACATACATACACACACACATACACACACACATACATAATGCATGCACCTATACATACATACATAAATACACACATACAAATTACGTAAGCGTGACTACATAGTTTCCTTATGCTATAGCATCGGAACAAAAATTTTAAGCAGAAAAATAGAACTTGAACAATAAATACCGTAGTGGTTCGCATGCCATGCAAACTGACACCATGTCATATGACTGCCAATTATAATAATGGCATCTCACACTAAGACCCACATGGCATCCCATGTCCCATATGGCATCCCACCCATGTCCCATATGGCATCCCACCCCCATGTCCCACATGACATCCCATCCTATCCCTTGTCCCACATGGCATTCCACCATATCTCCTACATGGCACCCCACCCCATGTCCCACATGACATCCCATCCCATGTCCCATGTGGCATTCCACCATATGTCCCACATGGTATCCCATCCTATAACCCACATGGTATCCCATCTTATGACCCACATGGCATCCCACACTATTACCTCACATGGATCCCATCCCATGTGCCAAATGATATCCCACCACATGTCCCAAATGGCATTCTACCATACCTCCCACATGGCATTCCACCACAAAGTATGTCTCACATGGCATTCCACCATATGTCCCACATGGCATCCCACCCTATGACATACATGACATCCCAACCGATATCCCGCATGGCCCAATCCTACGTGTATGTCCCACATTATTCCAACCATATGTACCACATGACATCCCTCCCTATGTCCCACATGGCATCCCTCCCTGTGTCCCACATGGCATCTCTGCCTGTCCCCCATGGCATCGTACCGTATGTCTCAGTTTCTTCCCACCTGATGCATCCCACCTTATGTCCCACATTGGATCCCACCATATGTTCCACATAGTGTCCCTCCCAATGTCCCAAGGACATCCTACTTTATGTCCAAACATGGCACACATTCCATGTACCCATGGCCTCCTACCCTACTGTATGTCCCACATAGCCTCCTACCCTATGTCACACATGGCATCCCAACATATGTCACACTCTTGAGTTACTCTTGACATCCCATCCCATGTCCCATATGGCATCCCACCCTCCATGTCCCACATTACATCCCATGCCATCCTGTCCCACATGACATCCCATGGCATTCTACCATATGTCCTGCATAGCATTCCATCATATATCCTACATGGCATTCCACCCTGTTCCACATGGCATCCCACCCCATGTCCCACATAGCATCTCACCCCTATCCCACATAGGCTCCATAAGACAACCCATAGGCTCCATAAGAAGTCTCATCCTAGCTATCACAGTCCCTGACTGAGCATACTATGTATAAAAGTATTAGTTCATATAATAACTTATATGAAAATACTTTGTTGAATAAGAGAAAAAGGCGGAGTCAAATAATTAGGCCTGATATTGCCCTTCGTGTGTACCACATGGTATAAATTGTATCATATGTCCCGCATGGTCCCCAACCATGTCCCACATGGCATCCCTCCCTATGTCCATAGGCAGTCACAATTATAAAGGTGAAGTTTAATAATCAATATTTTGAAGAATTTTGGGATTTTAAATCTCTAGTGCTACTAGAGAGATGCTTGAGAATCTCTGAAGAATATTGGAAAATTATATTATTTAACAATTATCTTCTAAGGAAATATCAAATGTTTTGAAGACTTTTTAAGGAAACTAGTCTACAATCTGTCTTAAGTGTCTCTGAAAAACATTTTGTAAGGAAATTCTAACCCTCTATAAGGATATCTGAAGAAACTTTTTCTAAAAAAACTAACATTTCTGAGGAAATATCGGGAAAAACTGTGGACGGTCAGACTAAATCGCCATTACATAGGTTAACATTATGCTTTGCATGCTCACCAATAAAACTATGTACAGCAACCATGTTCAGTAATTAAAAAAGATCATAGGCCTATTGATATGATAAATTTGTTTCAATTGTCAAGAAGACTAACTCCAACTGAATTCCCATGATAAAGTTTTTATAATGTAGTCATATACAGTATTTAAACTCTACCAAAACTCTTACAAGTTGCTACAGTACAAATTTTTCATTAACTTATTTTCTCCATGAAAAACCTTCTCAGGTATAGTATCACCATATCTTACTAAACATTTCTGTTTTAGTATGGTCAAATATTAAAGATTTAGGTAAAGATATGAAAATAGCATTTTAGAAGTCACGTCTTCAATTTGTTCAAATGAAACTAATATATTAAGGCTGATTTCAGTTTTGTATATTTTTCCATACTGTACACATGCACACCTTTCAATTGACAGGCGTCAATTAACCCTTACTCTACCAGCACTTTTTTTTTTTTAAAGTGCCGCTTGGGAGGTGAGGTAAAGATGGGGCACCACCTGCTAGAGTAAGGGTTATGCACAGGTTGATTATTGAAGGGTGCAGCAGGGGTCAAAATTTTAAAAAATTGCCACTGTTCTTTAGAACAGTACTTTCTCAAATAATACTGCTCTGGATCAGATTTCACTGTTCCAAATTTTTGCTGATAACAGAACAAATTCTTTTCTTCAAACTAGGCTTAATTTACAACTACTTTATTGGTTAATATGTGCAAATATGTAGCTGGGTTATTCATATTTACATAATGTAGCATCCAGTTCTGTACAGTCATACACATGCAAGCAGCCTTGCATATGTGTATTCATAATTAATTGTGCTGACAATTGCAGGCAGGGTGGATAAAGCTTTTTCTTAATAGAAGAAATTATTTTTATGTAGTGCTGTCATGATATTACGTATCGATTATTATGGAGAAAAATATCGCAATATACCATATATCGCGATACTTTTCCAGAAAAAAGACTCACAACACAAATTGTTAATAACGTTAAATGATCATGGAGTTACAATTTACTCCATGATAATTCATATGATGAACGCAAAAAAAAATGATTTGCAGATCTATTGTAGCAGATGACATGATCGCGTGACTAAATACCTTGATCACGCATCACGTGTTTTAGTAATTCAGCCAACGTGACCATGAATCATCAAAGTGAGGGCCTGAGTGGCACATTCTGGACCAATTTTTCATTCTTTTTGCCAACTTACATCAACGCATGCCGGTATGTGTGGTAATGGAGCACAATTTTAGATTAGTTGTTTTCATGTTTCACAAATATTTTGAAGGTTTTTAATGGCCTAAACTTGACTTTTAGATTTAGTATCACAACATTAGAATTGTAATGTACAAAGTAGCCTAGCCGAGTTGCGTGAAAAGTTCAAAAGTTTGAGTATTAATTTTTGGTATTGCAATATGTCGCGAGAGGCATATTTAATGTCGTGGGAAAAGAGATATCGTGATATCACATTAATCGATATGTCATAACAGCACTAATTTTATGATAATGTTGTTTGACTACATGCATTTTTGTTGAGCAGAAATCAATTTAATAATCATTGATGCCACATGCTTTTGAAAAAACAATGTTTGAAAATTCACTGTTCCTGCATAAAAAGCACTATTCTTGGGAACAGCGAAACAGTGGGAAATTTGACCCCTGAACTGTTTTGCACATTCATATTCCATTCAGAAACGAGGAAAAGAACAAGCTTACCATACAAGTGTCTGTTATAAAGGATGAGAGTTATGACTTTCTCAAAAGAAATTACATAACCAACATGGGATCAATAGCTTTTGAACTTTTCTACCCAGATAAAAACAGCTTAGAAGCTCTGCTAAAATAGGATCTATCTGTCCAACATACTGTACAGTACTTCTTTTTTCAACAATTTAAAGTTACAGTTGCACAAAAAATATTTAACTAAATTGATGAAAGCTTGAATGTTTATGCTCATTTTTTTCTCCCCTCTTCTTCTTAGAACCAGTGGCACCAGGATTTTTGTCATGGGGGAGGGGCGCAAGCGAGGAGCAAATGTCTCATGGGGGGCAAAATCCTATCAATTGGATAGATATGTCACTTTACAAAATTTTCTGGGGGAAAGTGGGGGCCAAGTGGAGGAAAATGCTCCCCCTCCCCCTCCTCACGCCTATAACATGATTATAATTTATTATCATCTTTTTATTCTGGGGCAAGGTGAGGACATGCCACTGTTTGTCACATACAGTATAAGTACTGCATATGGTCATTAAAGTACCTGCCCAATAACAAAAAACATAACTGTTTACAATATCAACTAACATACTGTACTGTGAGCTTGAAGCTTCTGACAGAAAACAGACAGCTACAGTGTACGAAGCATTGGTTTTCTGGCGGGAAAACTTTTTCCTACTGAATGAGGTGGCAACCTGCTTTAATCTCTAATTTTTATGGTTTATAATGTACATGTAGCTCTGTTCTTCAATCTCATATTTTGCAAATGTTGCACTCCATATATACTTTAATGGCACTTGCTGATTGCTTTACCGTTTTCATAAATGGCTTTATTTCAGAATGAGAATTGTTTCCAGAGCATAACTTTATAAATGCATATTGTGTTTACCCCAAAGAAAATGCTAATTAATACCAGACCTAAAAAAAAACTCTGATTCAGGCAGTTATAACCCTGGGAAAAAAAATGGGAATTCGCAAAAAGAAATTTTTTTCCTACAAAAAAATATATATTGAGAGGAGGGTATTTCTTGAGTAAGCAGCAGAATACATGGTAAAAAGTGAAAGCTTTGGCCACAATTGATGGCTGAGATTCATTGCTCCAAAAACGTCCCCCCCATGTAATCTTGCAATGAATATTAAATTCAATTGCTGAGGGAAGATGTTTGATAAAGTGTGAGTATATAAAGATGTATTTACTACATTAACATTTTTTCTGTTACAATTTTTTGTGGGAAGATTTTTGACAATATTATTCAGTATTTTTACATTTAATTCCAATGCTGTGTATTAAGTGTTTATCTCCTAAAAACTGTTTTTAACAGCATACAGGATTAACATTGTACACCCACTAGTGATTGTAAGAAGTAGCTCAGTGTGTTCCCACTTTAATCTAGGTAACAGGAAAACATACTTTGATTATAAGATTTCTATGTGAGTCAGTATACCACAATATTGTCATATCTGTGCATCACTTTTAAATTCACATTACAAGTTTACAACAAATTATGGAAGTACAGTAGACTCATTGATCAGGATACAGTAGGTACAATATACAGTACAGTATGTACCAGCTCACTTACACTACACTGTATAGTGGTATACCAGTATCACTCCTTTTGTATATGAATTTATGATAGATAGAGAGCATTAAGATTGATAATGGTATTACTAAAACACAGTTCTAAATTTACTTCTCTAAACATTTCATATATCTGGCAATTTTGAGCAGTCTCGTTTCTCGAAGGGTGGCAGGGGTAACAAATGAATTGACAATTTTTCAAACAAAATCACAGAGCTGCAATATTAGCATTTTACTATTTAGGACCGAGGTTCAGCTTTATCGCTTTATCATTAGTATCATGTGTAATAATCTACTTTAAGAATGCTTTATTTGATTCCAACAACACTATAAATGGGTTCTTTTTCATATAAAGAATTGATTTTTTCAAAAGCAATTTATTTTATAGACAAACAGTGTTTATGAACAAAATTTTACACTGAAAGAAATGATAAAACTTTAAAACACTGGGACATTTACTGAAGAGTTTTATAGTAACTGTTGATGCCGAATTTTGCTCTGTCCAGAAAACCTTATTTCAATTTACAGTTCATTGTTTGCAATATCACACTGGTGGTAAACAGTGTGTATTTCCCAATCACTCATAACACTCACTCTTGATTATAAAAGTTCATGCACATTTATGAAAAATTTCTTTAAATCCATTTGAGAATATTGTGCAATTCTTCAGTATAGGCCTTTTTAATTAATTTACAAAACTTTTAAGAAATTACAAGAACCACAAAACATATCATAACCACTGAGGAATAAAAGCCGGAACAATTGGAGAACTTTTTTTCCGTCTTGGTGCCAATTTCCAATTAGATAAAGATTTAGGAAAATGATTTTTGGAAAAGGGTATCATTTATTCTAATAGTATACCCAAAATAGAAGTTATTTTTCAATCATCATTTTAATTGTGAATTCTCAACAAAATAGGAATTGTATCAACTGTTTAGCCATGTCACAAAATATTAAAGAATTGTAAAGTTAATAGACCCTAACATTAGACCTACACTGCATGAGTGTAGTTTGCTATTAATCAAATTGTACTTATACAAGTTGTAGCCTGCAATTTAAGTTTAGACTTTATTTGCTTACAATGCTCTCTACATTATTCTGTATAAAGTGTCAACATTGTTAAAAGCATTGCAAGGTTTAATGTCCCAAAAGCATCCAGTGCTGGACATTATATAGAGGCAGCACAGCCTTTAATAACCAGTAGTGAACTCACACCGGGTCAAATGACATGGGCCATTTTACTTCTGCAATTTTCGAATATGACACTACACACAGGCCATAGAACACAGGTGTTCCTAGCGTTATGGCAATCTATACGCTTACTAGTATATATATAAAGAAAGGTAGGACTCTTTCTAACGCAACTTTCGAAGAGTATACAAAATTCTTCTTTTTTTTTGACCACTCGCGAATCTTAATTACATTTTTTTACCCTACTCACAAATACCGTGGCTTATACACAAAGAAGGAGTCTCCAGCAAATGAGTAGAGTAAAATGGTGTAATTAAGATTCGCGAGTGGTCAAAAAGAATTTTTTTTTATGTACGTTTCGAAAGTCGCGTTAGAAAGAGTCCTACCTTTCTTTATATATATATACTAGTACGTTGCCATAATGCTGGGAACACCTGCGCCATAGAACACGGGTAGTGATTTAGGCCTACTGCACAGAGGGGGTGTGCCCTACATTGACAATGCATAGGGCTGTGCCCTACACTTGACATGTAATGCATGTTAACCACCTGTTGAATTCAAGTGAACAGAACTCAGAAGTCGATCTTAACCAGTTTCGCGAAACCTTATTGAGTTGTTTTTTCCCCTTTTGTGCAAAATAACGGGAAAGGAGCCTTTACATAAAGCAAAATGAAAGAAAACAATAACTTACCGATGTTGACAATTTTGATATGTTTGTTTCCAAATAATTCAAAGCAATGGAGACATTTTCTAATTTCATGGACAGGAAAGTTGGCCGTTTGTTGTGCCTGATTTTTTCGTGGGCAAGAACTTCAACCAAAGCAATCAATCGCAATCCATCACCCATATCCGTCTGTAAATTTCCTATATGCTTCTTCACACTCTTTAGGTGCTCGTTGCACCATCTTGTAAAGGTATTTTGTTGGATTTTCTTCCAAGGAGCGTCATACGCGAGGTCTCTTTCTGCGAGAGGCATCTCTTCGTCTTCCTCCAACTCGCGGGACTGGTCGTCATCATCCTGGATCGGTTTGCCTTCATTATTCATGATGCCGCCCTTTGCACCGTACCGGAACGCCTACAAAAATGATTAATATTTAAATTTTGTTTGTAATGCAAATTTGTATGCGAATAACTGCCGCTTAACTGGCCAAGTATTTGCTTTGCTTTGCTTTATTTGTGTTTAGGAATGTTCGTGTAAATGGTTTAAGTATTAACTGAAAAGGAAGAGACACTTTCCGGTAATGAATCACAAAAGATCCGTGGAAAGGTTAAAATTCTAGTTATTTCTCAGAATACGAGTGAAAGGAAGGTCAAAACAACAGAAATATTACGTATTTGTTTCAAACAAACAGGGAAAAGTAAAGTTAAAAAAAGTTAAATTTATGCAATATTATTGTGAAGAAACCCTTAAAACGTAACAAACTTTTAATATAGTGGAAATTAGAAAATCACAACTAATTCCTTCCTTGCATGATTTTTTAATACACAGAATAGTCTCTATCCTAACTTCATTTCGAAAGTTATCAAGAGTTCTTGCAGAAACATAAATGTATAATAGGCCTATATATTCTGTAGTTATATTTAAAACCCCTAACAGTGCAGATATGGTATGGCTTTCTTTCTCAGTAACTTCCTAACCCAATATTTATTATTAAGTAGATTTTGCCGAAAGTCTGAAAGTTTCAAATTATGTTTCTAAACGTTTTAATCAGTGGCATAGTACATACAAACACGATAGCATGGGAAGCCTGCAGAGGGGAAAACCCCCAAATTGAATTTGGGCACCCTATCATGAAAAGGCAAGACTGAAACTGCGGTGCCGATGTGTATGACTGAAGAAATCCTCCCCTTTCCAAATATTTCATCTTCTTTAATTCCCAGATTTCAGTTTGCCGTCGATTCTTCATTTAAAGTTATTTTTCTTTGTGTGACATTTAAAACAAAATAAGGGTAATAGAGTAATTTGTGTCAAGTTTTACATCAGCTTGAGATGATAACTTCCCATCCCCACCAGGTGTCTCTTCCCTTGACAGATTGTGACCAAATTAATGTTTAAATTCGTTAAACTCAAAAATGATCAATCATAGACGAATATTCATGATCGTAAAGAATAACCAAAAGGTAACGATGATATTTCACCTCATCTCTGCACATCATTTCACCTAAACATAAATTTAATTTTTTAACGCGTGGGAATAATAAGGGTTAAAAATCATGACGATGGGACATAAACACCTTCTGCCAACACTGTTATAAACCTATGATGTTGATAATCAATTGTGGCGAGGAGTTATAACAACATGTTAGTCAATCTTTCTAGTCTTATTTGTCAGCAGGTCAGTTTGTAAATATCATTAAATTATATTACCAGAGTCTTAAAGATGTTCATATTGTAACCATGCAATAAACTTCCATTTCCTTTTCACAATTCAGACTTCACATGAAATATAATTGTTTGTTTATTGAAAGTCTGCATTTACAGTGGCGTAGGAACCGGGGATCAAGGGGGGGCAAGGGCCCCAATAATTTTATTGGGGAGTCAAAACCATTTTGCCCCTGCCCCTTCCTCCAATAATGAAGGTCTAACGAATTAGTTTTGAACAGCCAGATTCCATCATGGCATCTTTTTTTCCGGAAACTTTCAATTTTCGAGAAATCTTCTTCAATTTTTTGAAATTTGCTTACATTTTCGAAAAGTTTTCTTTATTTTTGGGAGTTTATTTTCAGTTTTCACAAAATTTGCTTCAATTTTTGGGAAATTTCGTTTATTTTTAAACGTTTTCTTCATTTTCGGGAATTTATTTCAGATTCCATGATATTTCCTTCAATTTTGGGGGATTTTTCATTAAATTTTTATTAAAAGTCCTTTAATTTCGAGAAATTTCTTTTAATTTTCATGATATTTGCATCAAAAGTTTCGTAAATTGTCCTTCATTTTTGGGAAATTTGCATGAATTCTCGTGAATTTCATTTTTCGTGAAATTTTCTCAATTATTGTGAAACTTCATTTTCGGGAAATTGTCTTCATTTTGGGAATTTTCGTCAATTTTCGTAAAATGTTCTTTATTTTCGCGAATTTTTCTTTATTTTTAGAAAATTTGCATCAATTCTCGTAAAATTTCCTTTAATTTTCCTTCATATTTGGGAAATCTGCATTAATTCTCGTGAAATTTCCTTCAATTTTTCTGAAATTTCCTCCATTTGTTAGTTGTGAATTCTTATTTTGGGAAATTTGTCTTGATTTTTGAGAAACTTTCGTGAAATGTCCTCAATCCATTTTGGGAAATTTTCCAATAATTTTAGGACTTTCTCTTCAACCCCCCCCCCCCCCTTCCTTCCCTTCCTCCCATTGCAAAATAGTTTTACCGTGATAAGAAACTCGTACGTTTTTTTAGGTTTGTTAGGACAAATATCAAATCTGACCACCAATGTCAAATATCTTCCTACGCCGCTAATAATGCTTGAATGGAACTGCTTTGTCTACGAAAGAGTGATTCCCAACGATTTCAGCAAAGCAAATGATGTGCAATTAAGCAAACAAGAGTGTAAACGATGTTTTCTCAAGATTCATATACAGAAGCATGTTTAATTTTCGGCTCAAGCTGAATAAAGAAAGCCACGGAAGTTAATACTTTGAAGGCTCAAATGACTGAATGAGGGGAAACTAAAAGCATTGTATGTTAAAGTTTAAGTAAAAGAGTCGCTTTTCACCTTGACTCAGTGGCACATTACATACCTCGCTCATACGCATTTGCCTCAATTTGGTATAATTTCCCGAAGATGAAAAGAGGAGTGGGAGAGAGGGTTGGCATGCCTGCCATTTTAATTTAAATGTATATTTACATACATACTTCAAATATTACAATATTTCTTTCAAAGCTGGTGGTGCCAGAATTTCCAGGCATCCAAATTAACAATAAAATTTGACTGTTAATACGACCAATTTGTTGACAAATTGTTCGAGTACTTAACAAGAAAAATTATGGCACTGCTACCAGGTTATATTCAATTTTGACCTGTCCTTTCCTCTTCAGTCGGAAATATGAAAATATGCTGTTAGAAATGATATATTGGTGTATGACTTATACTTAAAGCCGTTCTGATGTGGATAAAAATAATAGCAGAAATGTCTGCCACTTGGATATGAAACGGGCATCGACGTTTTAAAGAGGGCGCAGCTTCAAAATGATGATAAACATATTTTCACACTTGCATTTCCTAGTACCAAAATCGCTTAAAACATCCAAAATTTAAATTTTATTTGTGATGTGCAATAATTTTGATCTTCTAAAACGCGAAATACATTTTCTTCTTGTATATTGAGAAGGAAGGGGTACAATATTGGTATTATTACGCAAATTCGAAAGAATAAACTCAGTGGGTGCAATGTTCATTGTCATTACATACTGACATACAAAGTAATGTGAAAAAATCAATAAATTTAAACAATTTTATTTTCGAAGATGTAGACTGGCAAAAAATGTTTGGCGTAGAATGTTTCATTACCCGGAGGTTCATGTCAGGTTATCATATGAGTCAGGTTATGTTCATTACTTCCGAATGTTAGTGGTTGACATTAAAGTTGCTGGAAAGGGTTAGTATTTCACACCCTACTGCCCTACGACTTTTCAGTTGGTCCCTGTTAATAGTTTGTTCAGGTAGGAAGTTCTCTGATACTGTATTACTTCCCATTCCTATATAGTTTTCAGCAATAGTAAAGTGGTAAACCTTTCTGCTCTAAAATTGATCTTTCCTTCTTCACTGAAAATCGGTGTTCTATTGTCAACAGGAAATCTTTCCCAGAACAGCAAAGGATCACATTTTAGAGCGAATCGAATAAAAGTGAATATTTTACCATGCTTATTTTGCTACCGTGAAATCCTAAACTGATATCAGGGCCAGGGGTCTAGAACCAGCCAAATAATGATATTCAAAATTTTTTTAGCCCGTGTGCATTTTTGAATAATAACAAAACATTTCAGTCACTGTTTATGCTGGTGTTAGGTGTTTTTGCCATTTATTATAAACAGTGCCGTTAAAACCCAGTTAGGCCAAATGTAGACAGAAATGCAATACAATTAAACGCTTTTGATTGGTCTAAATATTTACATATAGACTGATGAGCCAATCAATAAACGCCGCGGAAATGACTGTTCCTAGTATGTCACGGTAGCACACAGGGCCGTAATTCTCATCTGAAAAGTGTGTGTGTGTATATGTGTGTGTGTGTGTGCGTGTGTGTGCGGGGGGGGCGGCATGGTCTCTTATGCAAAAAGTGAAAGGGGGACAAGAGGCAAATGTTCCCCAAAGTGTACTGAATTTTTAAAATTTTGCTGCAAAATGGGGAGGAGACATGTCACCCCCCCCCCTCCCCCCTCCCCCTTCCTCCTTCCGGAATTACGGCCCTGGTAGTACAACTACAGGTGGAATGTCAAGCAATTTTGTAATCGACTCAGGAGGACCAGGACCCATGGCAGCTATCCACCGATGTCTCTTTCAGGACATCGACATAAAACGTGACGTCAGCGTAACAATAGTCTTGAGAGTATTGACCCCTTTCAGCTTTAAAGTAAAACAAAAAAGTTCTCAGAAAACATATTTGTTAATTTCTTTTCATATCCTAACGTTTTCTTTGAAGTATGGTGAAATTGCCATTCATGACATTCTATGGAAGATAAATATCCTGCCGTTTGCTCTGACCTATGTTTGCAGTTCTCTGCACTAGTGAGTCTGTAAGCTTTAAAGCAAATACTGCATCTTGCAGCTTTGAACTACTGTCCAGCTATCCTGTGCAACGGTGAGTAAAATTATACAGACCGATTCTAGTGCACCCACCCACTCCTTGCGGTTTCAAAAAAGTTATTCGTAAGGCAATATTGATCCATTTTTCAAATATTTCTGTAATATTTACTGATGACAAAACGGAATTAAAATTGTTTTACCTCCTAAAATAAAATGTTTTCAAGAATCAGTTAAAGTGGTTTCTAATTCCTATAAAATATGCTAAAATGACAATGGCTGAATCCTTTCAGATTCAATTACGAAAACATTTGTAGAGCACTTTTGACTTTCACAGAATTAGCTTCAAGGAAAAGTATCGTCCCATAAATAAATTCAGAAGTGAAGCCACCGAGCTGTCAACGTCACTTCCGGTTTTCATTTTGTCTTATTAATTACGAGATATCTGCCATGTTATTGATCACATATTTGCCGGACAGAATATAAGAGCCTACGTGTGTTATCGCTAACATCACTAATTTCTCGCAATCGGTCAGGAAAATTGAACACCGGAAGTGACGTTCCAGCACAACGACGTTCTTTTTTAATTTATTGATGGGACAATACCTTTCCTTTTAAATTAAGCAACAAGGGTATAGTGGCTGCGAGAAAATAGGGCAAGCCTAAAATGATAATGCATCGTTCTCGTACCCAGAAAATTACTTCAACTGTACAATCGCCGGAATCAGGCTCCTTAAATATCATAGTCAAATAGTATCAACACATTTTGTGTTGACTTCTCTCTCTCTTTCCCTCTCTCTCTCATATATAAAATTTTTTTAAATCTCCTCCCTTTTTTTTTTTTTTTTTTAAGAGGGAGGGGGAGGGGCATAAAAGTATGCATGAATCCCCGTGCGATAAAAACTAGTGTCTTCCATTTACTTCGTATTGAGTTACGCACATGTACGCGCTCAAAGTTTGGGCTGATTTCCGAGTCCCTTGGAATCTCTAGTATGATAAGTGCCCGAAAACTATGAGAGACTGATGATTCCTGGAACTGCACAGAAACTGCCAGGAAAATAATCAAAAGTTGCTCGTGTTTGTTTGTTTGAAGAGAGCTTAACGGCACCACGACAACGAGGGTCAAATTGTGCCTGAGAGGTTAGATCATTCTAAAGGTAGGAAGGAAAGTAAACAGGGGAGATTGAGAGAAATACAAAAACTAATAGTCAGAAAGCTGGGATCAAGGTGCATGGGTGAAGAAAAAAAAGTAGAGGGGGGGGGGGGGAGGGGGAGGACTAAATATGATTGTAAAAGGAAGCATGATGAAGGAAGGAGATAATTTTATCCGGAGAGTTTTTCTGGAAGAACTAGGCAATTGAGTTGTGTGGAGCGAGGGAAGCTCTGGGAAGGTTGTACAGGGGGCAAACAAGGAGAACGTGATGGACTGTGAGGGTGCAATAGCAATTGAGGCAGAGGGGTGGGGGAAACAATGAGGTGGGAGTGAGTGAGGTGAGTGTGACCTATTCTAAGACGGGTAATATAAACGTTGTCGACACGAGAGAGGTTGTTGATGGTGGGTTTGATCGGATTGGTGGGCTCGATGACGTGGAGTTTGTTATCAATTTGGGAGTCCCATGAGGTTTGCCAGCGGTCACGAACAAGGGAAGTGATAAGCGGTTTGATGTCAGAAAAGGTTTTGGGAAATGGAGGAGGTTGAGGGCAAGCTTAGCGGCTGCATCAGCCCTGTCATTGCCAGGGATGCCAACATGGCTGGGTATCCAGAAGAAAAGAATACTTTTCCTGCATGGTGGATGGATGGTGGGCGAAAGGAGTTTCCGGAGGAGGAGTAGGTGGGATGTGGACTTATCCCATTTAAGATTGAGTAAAGAAGTAAGGACAGCCTTGGAGTTGGAGAAGATGGCAAAGTGGCTGAGCGGAGAAAGTTGAGGGCGAGGAGGCTGGACGAGTAGTCGGGAAGCCTGCTACTGAGGGTGATGTCTTGGATGATGGCAGCATCAGCAGTTGTCTTGTCGCCTTCCTTGAAGCCATCAGTGTAGGTGGAGGTGTAGTTTGAGAGCTGGTATTTGATTTGGTTGTGGAGATTAATGAAGAGGTTTGGGTGGGTTTGGGTTTTGTGACGTGTGGAGAGGCCCAGGTGGATAGAAGGGAGGGGGTGGCCTAAGGAGGAAAAATGGGCCAAGTTGATGCCGAGATGAGATGGAAGGAGGTCTGATTTGATGCGTAAGACAAAGGGGGATAGGGTTTTAGTCCTCCCAAATCCAATGTTTATGGGGGTTAACAACAACGCCTGCCGAAATAAAAGTCCGCGATATAGGTCTGTCCCTAACCCTCTTGATATTTAGATCCACAATTTTAAAAAAGCTTGAAAAGTCGTTTTCCCACCCTTTTACCTTAATTATTCTCTGAAAGATGGTCCTGAACTATTTGAAACTACATTGAAAGGAACCTGAGCAAAAATAAGACGTATCAGGGACTGCAGAGACTGGGACTCGGGTGTAGTAGCGCCCACCACTTCTTTACTGTGCAAAAATCAAACTGTTAACATAAAATTAAAGAAATCTCCCAACAAATTTGCCAAAAATTACCTTAAAGTCGGAGAAAATTGCCTAAAAATAAAAGAAATTGCCCTTAAAATAAACAAAATTTCCCTAAAATTTTCAAATATTTCCCCGAAATTTCAAGGAAAGTGCCCGAAAATGAAGTTCAACGAAATTTCCCGAAATTTGCACAAAATGAACGAAAGTTCCCGTAAATTGATAAACATTACAAATTTAGAAGATTTTAAGATTAGCAGCGATGTATTTTCACCATTTACTTTTTCAGCCCCATCCCCTGCCCCCACTTCTCACTTCAAAACTTGCTCCGCGGTCCTTGCGTATGGGTTTGTGGGTGGGGGTCGAAATATTGGCTGGCCAGTCAATCAATTTTGGGACGTGTTTTTTATACTGTGTCATTGACTATCAACAATTGTTGATGATTCGACCAAAATTGTATTGAGAATTGAGAACGCATGAACGGATGAAAAGTATATAGCTAAGTTGCTCACTTTTCTTCGGAAAACTAGGTTTAACTTTGTCTTTAACTCATGCATTATCCCTACACAAAATTTCGTCTGCTGTTTCGTTCAATGAGTTGATAGTCAAACATACAACATAAATCTTCCGTGTGAGTGGCTTTACCATGGCAGTGAATGTAACTTTTTGGGCATATTCCGTGGAAATCAACCATGCAGGCGCAAGATACAAGGTGTGACAAAGAAAAGTTCGAGGTATCGTAATCTAAACAGCATAATAAACAAATAAAAGCGACACGCCTACACACCTCGCCTTCCCACGCAAATTAATTTGGAAACACGTTATGATGAAACTACCACAAATTGTGGTTCACTGCCTTCTCGTCTGCACGTTGATTCGTTTTGACAGTTTGACCGACAAATGGTATTTTCTTCGTCATTTCAAATTTACAACCGACAGACCAACGCTAGAAATTCATGTTCAATTCTTTTAACTGGCAGTCTCGCACTACTGCACTAATAAATGACTGAATATGATGATTTGATGATTGTTAAAGAAACGTTAAGGAATCAAATTTAAGTCTTTTTTTAATTTGGGTCAGTTAAAACCATTAAATCCCCTCCCTTTTCCGCAATGAAAGAAGCAACATATTTATTTTTACAGTCCCGGTATGACCTGGCCTATGAAGACAAAATCATTTCTATAGCCTCAATAAGCATCATTTCTTTATTTAACTATACTACACATGACTTCTAACAGTCTAACATTGAAATATACAATTGGGAATTTGTATGACTTTTCTCTAAATCTTATTTCTAAATTACAATGGACTTGTAAGCTTTCCCTCTCGTCCCGACGACGGGTGGGGGTGGGGAGGGTCATTTAAGCAGCACATACGCAATTTTTCGGACAAATTTTTGACATTTTTATGTTCCGATAGATAAACGTACAAAAGAAGTGAAATTAATCAGATTAATTAATCAGAAACGGGAGAATTAAAAATTCAGATTTTAACTGGCGTTTTTGATACACTTTTAAAATAGTAAAACATAAACATGTTGGATAGATGTGTCCATTTTTATCATTATCGACAAGTTTTACTTCATTATATATGCAGGGCCGTAATTTCCGGGGGGGGGGGGCAGGGGGACATGTCTTCCCCCTCACTTTTACGTAAAATTAAAAACGACCAGTGCATTTTGGGGGAAATTTGCCTCTTGTTCCCCTCTTTTTAGATAAGAGGCCATGCTCGCCTCAGGTCCCCCCTTCAGGCCCCCATCAAACCCCCCTCAGACCAGACCCCCCTCAGACCAGACCCCCCAGACCAGACCCCCCCTCCCCATCAGACCAGACCCCCTCAGACCCCCCAGACCAGAGCCCCCATCAGACCAGACCCCCTCAGACCAGACCCCCTCAGACCAGACCCCCTCAGACCAGACCCCCTCAGACCAGACCCACCTCCCCCCCCCCACACACACAAACACACACTTTTAGATGATAATTGAGGCCCTGGATATATGCATATGGCGGGAATACTAAATTGTTTCAAAAATTAGTTACTGACAGCGTGCGAACTATCTGATAAGAAAGTACGCACCAGAATCACAAAACTTAACATGTGCAAGCACGGCGAGCTGGCAAGCATCCTATGTACCATAGAATTTCAGAAGGATTCGAGCAGTGGTGTAGCTATGGGGGCAGAGGGAAGATTTTCCCTCCCCCTCCCCGCCTGAAATTTCCAAAAAGTCGGAAATTTGCACAACAGAAAATTCAGAATGTTGGATAGTTTTGGTAATCCTAATGAGAAAGCGATCTGCAGTCTTTAGAGTTCACTTGCATACCAGGCATCTTGGAAAGAAGGATTACAAAATTTACGAAAACAAGATATTTAATTTAAGCCTATTTAGCAATTTAGGGCTAGCAAACTTCCGACTAATTTCTTAAAATTCCCGAAGTTTTTCCTCAAAATATCCGAATGTTTCCTCAAACTATCAAAATATCCAAATTTTCCCTAAAAATGTCTAAATTGTTCCACAAAATATCCGCATATTTCCTGAAAGTATCCGAATGATTCCTGAAAATGTCCAAATTTTCCCTCAAAATATCCGAATTTGTCCTCAAGATATCCGGTTTTGTCCTCAAAATATTCGTATATTTTCTCAAAATATCCAGCTTTTTTCTCAAAATATCAAAAGGTTTTCCTCAAATTATCAAAAGTTTTTCCGCAAAATATCCAATTTTTTTCTTTCATGGAGGTAGCTTGGATTCTAATTTTAAAAGATCCCTCAGCTCACCCCCACCCCACCCCCCCCCCCCCACCCACTCCCTCCCTCTGCAAAAAAAGTCTAGCTATACGACACTGCAGTCGAGTAACCAATTCTGGAGAATTCTCAGAAAAAAGTGCTCAGCACTTTCAAAATAAATTGAAAATTATTGAAAATAATCCGTACGCCTATGCCTGGATACACCTTTATGATTACTTCACGAATTTAACCCCGTCCAGTCAAGTTTGTATTTATGTATTTTTGGTTTTAAATTACACCTTACAAACTTCGAAAAGATGATGGCGCGTTTGCAAAATTGTTCAAAGAGTACTAGGACATACGGTCCGAATTAGACACGAAACTTTTTTGTGCAATATTCATACTAATTTTCGTTTAGGATGGCACATTGGGAGTAAATTCATCACCATTAAAAATGATGATTATCATTATGGTGGTAATAGTATCTTTTAGGGCGATTTATTGAAAGCAGTAACAAGGACAAGAAATGGAATCTTGTGGTGTGCAGCATCATAAAGATATAAATACTTAATTATGACGCTTATCAGCTAATGTTAACGATGTTCAAGATTGCGGTGTACATAAGCAAAATAAAAATCATGATGATTACGTTCGGAAATCTTATATCATGATGACGAACACAATGATGACCAGGGAAGATAGCAATGATGAAAACTAAGACAGTGATGACTAGGGAAGATAGGGATTATGAGAACGAAGAGAGTGAAGCCCAGGAAGACGGTTATGATGGGAACGAAATCAAAC
Source organism: Chiridota heheva (assembly GCA_020152595.1). Lineage (NCBI taxonomy): Eukaryota > Metazoa > Echinodermata > Holothuroidea > Apodida > Chiridotidae > Chiridota > Chiridota heheva. The sequence goes on from JAIGNY010003169.1 coordinate 743,589, forward strand.
ATGACCAGGGAAGACAGTAATGATGAGAACGAAAACAGTGATGACCAGGAAGATAGTGATGACAAGAACGAATAAAATGATAACCAGGGAAAACAGTGATGATCAAAGCGAAGATAGTGATGACCAGGGAATGCAGTGATGACCAAAACGAAGAAAGTTATAACCAGAGAAGACAGTCATGACCAGGGAAAACAGTGATGACAAGAAAAAAGACAATGATGAACAGGAAAGTCAGTGATGATGAGAACGAAGAGAGTGATGACAAAGAAAGACAGTGATGATGAGAACGAAGACAATGATGACCAGGCAAGGCAGTTATAATTACAACGAAGACAATAATAACCAGTGAAGACAGTGATGATGAGAATGAAAATAATGATGACAAGGGAAGACAGTGATGACAAGGGAAGACAGTGATGACGGAAACGCAGACAATGATGACAGTGTAGACAGTAATGGTGAGAACAAAGGCAATGATATCCAATGAAGACAGTGGTGATGAGAACGCAGTCAATGATGACCAGGGAATGGAGTGATGGTGAGAACGAATTACTATTTTAGACACATTCTCACAAGTCATTTTGTAGAACTGCCACGTGTGACGACGTCGAGCGTCAAGCAGACCTGAAATCTATTTGATTGAGAGGCTCACATATTCTTTTATAAGAGTGGGTAATTAAGATTTTTGTCCGGAATGACAGCTGTAAGCGTCTGAATATATGAACATTAATGACTGAATAGGGAAAGGAATGGGATTTGACAGATTGATTACTGTCAAATCGCAAATTAGAATAAGGATCACATGATTTATATGGCAATGATGGTATATGGCTAAATAAAGAGGTGGATCTAAGGTCAACAACTCCGTCATGTTCTCAAAACTGAACTGGGACAGAAGAAAAGATGCATGGAATCCCCCAGTTGCAGTTTGATAAACATTATAACATTAATATCACCTAAAGCAATAGGATAACATATATAACCAACTGAGCAAACATTTATCGCTACAGAATAAATCGTCACCCCGAGATGAAATCGAGCACATCATCAATTCCATCTAAAGAACTCCCAATCCATAAACCCCTCGAGACCCCCTTTGTTTGAATTAGATTCCTTTAGATTCCTTTACAGCTGCTTTGCTCAAGGCTTTAAAGTGTTAGAATATGGACAGGCACGATGAGGCGCATACAGACATGAGGTGCCTACAAACACTGTGGTCAGTATCATCTAAGAATTTTATCGAGTGTTTACTTGTCATTCTTATCTATCTCTCTATAGATGCTGAACCTCCCAGCTCGCTTGTACAGTTATTTATATATATATATTATTTATATTATATATATATATATTATATATATTATATATATATATATATATATATATATATATATATATATATATATATATATATATATATATATATATATATATATATATATATATATATATATATATATATATATATATATATATATATATATATATATATATATATATATATATATATATATATATATATATATATATATTACATATATAAATTACTTGATACCCAAGTTGTATTCTTTTTCAATGATTCATTTGCTTATTCCATCAACCCCTCAATTAATTAATTATTACACCCCGATATGTCATATCATGCCAATATATTTATTCATATTATTTCAAATGACATATCAGTGACATATCCCAGTTTGGGAATTCAAACTGAAATTAGTGAGGGAGGTCGAGTGGTGAAAACAAGCTATTACTCCTCCGTGTGCACATGAGAAAATCCTTCCCTCCTGTGCAAGAAAATAATATGTTACATTAAATTCAACCTATAAACATGTAAAATGGCCTTACTATTTGGCGAAGTCTAGTGCCGAAACCCCAATTTTAGGTTGAACCCAAAGTTTGGTCCCGCAATGTTTTTTGATGGTTTATATATTTTGAGACCCGCTGATTCTAAATGATGTCAACCTGGTGATCTTCAGCGTTTTGAAATATCCAAGATCGCTGCCAAGATGGCCACCGCCACATAAAATTTGATATATCTTTCATTTAGAGCACCTATAGGAGTGTTTTTTGTGTGTGTGTGTGTGTATCCAAAACTAGGTTCTTCATGCCATTCCATTTCTAATCATTTCAAGGACTTTGGCCATGTCCGAGTAACCAAAATGGCAACCAAGATGGCCGCCATCGTGCAATATATGTTATATCATTGCTTTTAGAACACCCACAAAAGTGGTTTTTGTGACATTAATCCACGCTCTTGCACTACTTTTCACACAACCACAATGAAGTCAGAATATGTCTGATGAATTTAACATGAGAATCAAAGGCATCAAATAAGAGGAAATGATCTACCAATTCAAAATTATGTCGGACCAAAGAAGCCAGAGATGCCCCCTGAAAAAGGAAAACGCCATGTTCTCCCATTAAAGATCTTAGCACAACAATGTGTTCAGGCTCTAAAACGAGCAACTAATTTGGATTCTACATTCCTGAAGAGTGTTATTACAGATCCAAACACTCCCAAATTTGGGGGTTTAACACAAACTTTACCATGATGGAAAACATACGCCCCAAACCAGCAACCAAAGTGGTATATAAACCACTAAAGATGTGGTACCATCTGATCCTGCAACAATGAAGACTGCAATGGTAGAGACACAAAGGCACACAAAACAGACAAGGCAGACTTACAAAGTCTTGACCGCAGATCAGCAGTTGTATAGAGTCATTGTTTTATGGTAACATCCAGAAATGTTTCCCAATTTTATTCCACGACTTGGGGGTATGAGTATGCTAGGCAGTTGTTGGATGTCTTGGAACATTAATGGCTGGAAGTGGATTAGAAGATGTGCTGAAACCCTAGTTTGGAAGAGTCAATCGTATGCTGTCAGGAAAAATATTTTTCACAAAATACTAGAGCCCTTCGACTTGCAGCAGAACAAATTATTCGCAACACTATTTTCAGATCAGAACAGCAGAATGATCTGATTTGAAGGAAACGCTTGCGAGCAGGACAGTCAATAGCAGAACAGCAAAATTTTGGGTAGATAAAATATAATAAATCGGTTTTTATCATGATAGTTGTGTATTCGAGCTGAAAGGGAAGACTGGCCAATACACCTGTGGGCTGTGAATTCAACGCTGCCATACTTTTTTTTTTTACAGCTGGACATATCAACTACGCAAGATACGGTTTGTTCTACCTGCATGCGATCTATGGATTATCTTCCAAAAGAGGTGTGTAAAGCATTCCTGAAAGGTGAACATGTAATGCGCCATCAAGCTGGCCTATGGAACGGAATATGTCTGATATGTACATTGAAACCACGTTTATGCGTAATGGGCATGGTCCTGGTGGTCTTGTTGGCATGATAATTAACCCTTCAGCCGTGACACGTTGAGCACTTGGTCTCCACATCGGAACCTTCAGCCGTGACACGTTGGACACTTAGTCTCCTCATCTGAACCATTCAGCCGTGAGACATTGGCACTTAGTCTCCACATCTGGGCCCTTCAGCCATGACACGTTGGACACTTAGTCTCCACATCTGAACCTTCAGCCGTGACACGTTGGGCACTTATTCTCCACATCTGTAGTCGTCTCATCAAGGACTGAACAGAAATGAAAGCTCCCAGCAAGACGTCAAAAAGTGGCATCCCAAATAGAAGAAATACCAGCTCGAAGAGATGCCAAGGATAGGGCCAACATCAAACAGAAATTGCAAATATGCAAAGTTGTCCTAAATGTCTTCCACAACAAAGTATAGGGCATCAATATAATTTGTCAACAATTATGTGTCAAAGTGAAGAATCTTCAAGACAATGACCCCAAGAGATACCATAAACTGCTTGTTACATGATCCAGTTCAGTTCCACAAGAGGTCAGTATGTGTATTTTGATACAAAGAAAAGACTTGAAGACAACCCATGAAGAAGCTGATGTAATTATACCACAGCAAGTTGTACATGTGGGAAATCAAGGAGCAACTCACATCAAAGTAATAGCTGATGATAGAGACATATTTATCTTGTTACTTCATTATTACAACCAATGCAAGCTGACATGCAAGTTAGTGATGGAAGCCACCAGTTCAGAGAGAGCCATGGTTTATATTGGAGCAACATTGCAGAAACACTGTAAGATAGTGCCACATCTTCTGGCTGCCCATGCTCTCTCTGGTTGTGATACAGTGGCCCACTTGTGGTGTGTTGGTAAAACCACCATACTTATTGCACTACAAAAGGGTTACGAACTTATTACACTTATGGGTCCTGAAGCTGATATGAATGATGTTATAAAAGAAGTGAATGGATTTATCGCATCCAGCTATGGAAGAAATACCTAGGGTAACATGTCCGATACAAAGTGTGGTTATTAAAGACAGCAAAGAAGGGTCTAACACCACCACCACAACTGAAAGTATTACCACCAACAGCTAAAGCCTTTGAGGAAATTGTGCATCTGTAAAGCAGCATTGAATGAAGTTCCACCTAATATGCCCCTATCTAACTTTGGCTGGATAGAAGATAAGCAAGAAAAAACTGCTTGCGTCATCAGTGACAGTGCCAAATAGTGTGCAGCCAGCACCACCGGAAATTCTTCTAATGATTTGATGTGGTGATCAAAAATGTTTTTCAGCAAAGTCTGAAAGTGTAGATGCTGAACTGCCCAGCTCGCTTGCAGTTATTTTTTAAAAATTGTGAGTGAGTCCTGTAAAATGGACACTTGTCTAAACTGCTAAATAAACTGATAAATGGACTAATTGTTGATCAAAATGATGACAGCGATGATGAAGAGATGGAAGCTGAGTGAAAACTAAAGTTGACTTAAGTAAGCTATTTGCAAAACAATGCAAACAATCTGAGGACAGTTTTGACAGTTAATTTATGTTGTATTATATCGTCTTAATATTGACCACTATATTGCCGATTAATCATGAAAAAAACATTTTGATTTTTTTGTGTTCTAAATAAGAAACGAAATGTCCAATAAGCGATGATATGGCATAGTCATTTTGCATACTATTTAATCATTTTGGATATTCTGACATGTCAAACACTCTAAGAAAAGAAATGGTCAAATTTTGACCAAAACATGGTCAAATCTACACCGAACCAACTTTGGTCAAAATTAAAGAACAAATTTTACCACAATATGGTCAAATTTGTCCATAATTACCAGTATTAGGGTCAAATTTGATCATGTTATGGTCATTTAATTTTGACCAAAGTTGGTTCGGTGCAGAGCTGACCCTATTATGGTCAAATTTGACCATTCCTTTTTTAGAGAAAGGTCAGAAATGGAATCTATGCTATAAATAACCCAACATTTGACACACAAAAACCCTTATGGGTGATTATATAGCAAATATAAGCCCAAGTTTTATGTGACTGCGGTTATCTTGGCGGCCATCTTGGATATCTCCAATTCCTTAAGGCCAAAATAGCGGCCATTTTGGATATTTAAACATCTTAAATGGCCTTAAAACTTGTCAGAAATGGAATGTATGGTATGAATAACCTAGTATGATTACAACAACCATCAATATATGTGTTTATATAGCAAAGATATGACATGTCTCATACGGTGGCAGACATCTTGGCCGCAATTTTGATTATTCGGACATGGCAAAAGTCGTTGAAATGGTCAAAAATTGGTCTAAGGCATAAATAACCTAGTTTTGGACACAAAAACACTCTTATAGGTGCTCTAAATGCAAAGATATAACAAGTTTTAATGTGGTGGCGGCCATCTTAGATATCTTAAAACGCTGAAGGTTACCAGGGTGGAATCACTCGGATTCTGAATCAGAGGGTCTCAAAGATTTATAAACTATTTAAAAAAAAATTACGGGGACAAAACTTTTGGTTTATTGATATGGGCACTAGACTAAAAGAGAATGAGTGTGTTCTCGATTTTGGATAATTTTTAACGCGGTCAGCATCAAAAATCCAGAAAAGGGGTTATGTGTTAACAATATTTTGTTCATCACGAACAATTGTCCAAACTTGGCCTTTCCATGGGTTTCATCATCGACAATGGCAGTGTTGCAACTAGATCACCAAGAGTGGTAATGGCGTTCCAGGGTGCATAACCCAAATAAAATATAATCGTGTTATGCGTATGCTCATAGGCTTGTCTGAAATTCATTTAGTAGATAGCCCTGCCTGAAATCTGAGATCACTTTTCAAATACAAAATATCCTGATGACTGACTGGCTGGCTGGATCGATACATACACTATCCGACGTCACGCACGTGTTAAGACGTTTTCAAAACAAAAGTGCTTAAATTTTGAATAAAACGACAAAATATGAAACAGAAAAATTGTACACCATCACACAGAATTACTCAAAGAAAATTGCCCTTGAAAATAATATTGTGGAAATAATAAGGACTACTGGTCTAATACGTTTTCTCGTTTGTAACATTGTATGTTATTCGATCTACGCCTACATTGAAATTGCATAACACCTCCCCAAAACCCAAATAGCTTGTTATCACATATAAACCCAAGATATGTCCCAGTTAGCACATGACCCTAAGATATGTCGCAGTTAGAGCATAATACCCTAAGATATGTCGCAAAGATAGACAGTTATTACTCCCGCCAACAATTATACCTCATCAGCTTAAAACCTGTTTACAAGAATCCAGAAGAATGTGCTGAGCACATGAATTGACCTTTAACCTCGAGTCGTACATGGTTAGACATGGAAATGTATTGTAAACATGGATATGGATGTACTTTATGGGATTATCTCTGTCTGGTCTGGTGAGAGAAAAAAAAATGATTTGACCTCATCGTCTTCAGCAGACATTATCGTTCCTTTTTACTTGCTCAAGTTGCTGCAGGGACGTGCAAAAGTTTTATGGTGATTGTGAAGACCCCAATTAAGTATAGCATGCGTAATGTAAAAAATGTAAAAACAAATTCACTTTAGGAATTTTAGTGCACCCTACCCATATCCCCTTCCGGCCCACCCAATACCCTATCACATCCTGTATGACCAAACGTTAGATGTTCGATCGATCAAATGATATTACTGATTTTGGCGTTCCTGTTATTCAAACATCTAGGTAAGGTAAAATTACAACCAAAATCCCGATATGATTTCAAACATTGATATGTTAGGAAGTAACCAACCAAATATCTGTATATCTTCAGAGAAGCTGCACAGTGATTTTTCACAATTAATATGATGTGATGCTAAAACTATTATTTATACCTCTACTGCTGACGAGTGATAAAACGCAGGCATTCGTTTTACAGTTCTAAGCTCTGCGTACTGAAATTTAGAAACACACACCTAATAATGATCACGCGGTTAGTAAATGTGTGTGCCCTTTTAAGACTATTCAGCCGACCGTCACTTTCAGAACCTAATCATAATATTATAAATACAGCATACTCAGGAACTGCCGATGAAAAAGTGTTTAATATCATGAATGATGAATCTAATAATTTAAATCCTAATCCTCCCATTTGTCCATTATGGTTCAATTTAGGGACAGGTATGTAAAGAATGCAGAGAATGCGTTAAAGAATCACGATTAGAATCTATTTCCCGATAATCTTGCGACCCTTTGGATGCGAACTAATATTCTGATAAGTAAGTAAGAAAAATATTTATAAGTTGAAGGTAAAATCATTACATATGTAAAACCATTCAAGAGTTAAGAAAAAAATGAATAACTTACAGTGGAAAGAAAAGAAAATTAAGATCCAACCGAACGAAAATACTCCAACTAAAACACACTCCAAACTTGTGTTATCGTATATCCGATATATGGGGAATCCCTTGAAGAAAGAACCTGGCTGCTACTAGGATAAGGGACAGGGTAAGACGGGACAGCGAGAGTCAGAGAATGTTTCGTCTTCAACCTCACTGACTAAAGGGATGACACACTGGATGAGATGACATCCACAAAAGAAAACATTAACAGTATACACGTGCAGTAAGCCTAAGCTAATCGAATGCACAAATGCAATATACAGATGTTCACCAACGACGCAGGGGTCAAGATTGGATTTTGCGGAATCTCGAACTTGCCAAGTTTAGAAAATGACCGAATGGCATCCCGCCAGGGTTAGTCCTAGTCTCGTAATGAATATGAATGAGGCATCATCGATGTTGTCATTTTATTTATTTGTCGATGAAACTCAGCCGCCGTGTTGTTACAGGTTTATGTCATTGGCTGTTTGGAATGGTGAAGATGACAGCACGGATAATTTCTATCTGTAATCGCTTTAGTCATTAAGAAGGCATGGTGTTTTATAAGCTATTAGGGATAATATCTCAGAATTTATCAGGGAAAAACCTCAAAAAAATATTAAGCAATTTATATCATCACTTTCGATTAAAACTGATTCAAAAAGTAGGTGACTACAAATTTTAGATGCAATCCATCTTAGTAAATAGCTATTACAATTTTCTATTCAGGCCCTAAAATATAATTGTTCTGCATGGGTTAAAGATAATATTACCTGAATATATTTTCGGCAGGGGCGGGGCGCGACGGTAAGGACCTAATTTTCCTGATAGATTGGTTTCTTTGAATCAACGTCTAATTGAGTAAAGTCCCAACCAGCTCATGCGTTTGAAATAAATAGTTTAGTTGGACTGAGAAATCAGTATCATGAATTCAGAATTAGGTCAGTTAGTGGGGCAATTAATTTCAGGGTTTAAAAGAGATCTCTTCCTTTCCCCTTTATTAACGACAATGCGAATATAATTAATAATATGTTTAGCATGCATCGGTCAAATGTGCTGTGAAACGAGGAAAAATAAGGTCAAATGAAAAGAGATATCACAGCGCTCATCCAGAGAAGATGAATCACGCACAGGGGTTGAGGAAACTTTGTTTATTTAGGATTTCTAACTGTCTAAAGCAGATCTGAAACAGGATTTTTTTTCTTCCCATCTTTAATTCCGGTAAAGTGCCAAACGCCTGCAAAGATGGTTCTAAACTACGATTCATTTAACTTTTAAAAGGGCACCTCACGCCCCATCCTCTCTTAGTCTATAGGGCAAGAGGTAGTGGCCCTCGTGGTTCCGCCATGCCCGAGTATGAAAACGTAGTTGCTATATGAATATGAAATAAGGAGTAATAAATGATGCACCAAATGACCACGGTGTGGTTAAGTATAAGCGCGGAGGGGGATCAAACCGTCAGAGTGGGAGGGAAGATGAGTGGTGGGGACTGGAGATTCGTGGTAGAAAAATATGATACGTGGTGGAAAAACGAAGCGTGTTGCATGATTACTTTCATGAAAATGACGATAAAAGAGTTAAGGAAGCGTTTATCAGCTTGATCAGCACAGAATATTCTATATCATAGGGAAGTTTAGAGTCAGCCGGTTCGGTCACAGCACTAAGCTTCTTTTCTAAATTTGGTGGTATGCTACAATCAGAGCAGCCTGAAAGAATTATCAGATTTATTCAAATCGATATCCAATCCTTAAAAACTTTTCAATGAATTATATCATTTGAAGAGAGACGCCACCACCAGGGCCTTTAATCCTAAGGGTAGAAGGAATTTTGCCTCACTTTAGAACGGAAATTAACCAAAACATAGTTTTTGACATTTTGTTGCTTCCCCACTTGGTCCTGCCACCCCCACCCCCTGCCCACCTCTCCACCCACTTTGTTAAGGGAAATTATGACCCTCTCAACCACACCACAATTGAGTTGTCCTTGTCTACATCACCTGATCACATACACAAGTTTCTTTTAAGAGCTTAAGGTAGCACGGAACTAATAAGGTATCACTCCGCCATCCAAAAATGAGAACCCTCAGAGAAAAGGCTAATAAAAATATTTTCGAGAGGTCCCATGTCATGGGACAGAAAGCGGAGAAGTTGAAATTTTCAGGAATGGAAGAGAAAGGATAGGTCTTGACTATGCATATCCAAACTTGACGAGATTTTTTTCATTAAAAGTTTCATGGGGAACTATTTTACCATGGACCCATACCCAAATTTGATTGATTTGGTGACGGTGTATAATACCTCTTTATTTCAGGCCAAAAAAAGGGTCAAAACCTCTGGTGACCCCCTATTGAAAGTACCCTCATCCGAGAGATATTAGATGGTACCTTTTGGAAAACATCACTAAAGATCCCAAATCAAGAACATTCTGGTACAAAAAGGACACCGAACTTGTCTCTTTCGTCATAGGCTTCAATGGGGCAAATAACTAGTTCCGTGCTACCTGAAAGCCCAGACAATATTTATTACTTCTAACATTTTCCTTATGTTTCAATTTGCAGCGAAGTGATTCGATTGAAATGGTGGGAGACAACAATGTTACTACATCAATGAGTAATTACACGCTGTGCTTACCTGCAGTACAAATTAAACGAAATCAAAGGAAAGTGTTTGCATCATGGTATATGCTACGAGAGCAATTAGTTAGGGAGCGGTATAAAGAAGATGTTGCGCATTTCAGCCACGGTTTGGGGTACCATCTCAAAGAGGGAAACGCGGGTTTAATAAATACCACGAACTATATAGAAAGAACAATATACATTGCGAAGAAAACAGGTAAAGACATGAGCCATCACCACGGGTCATGCTTCATTATCATGTTTTGCGCGAAGCACGTAAAATGGCTGTTTGAAGAATAAGCTCCAGTGAATTGACTGTTTGAAGGAGTTTTTATAACGAATTGAATACATACTATATCACAAATTGCTGAATTGCTGAATGAAACTAATTCTAATTCAATTTGATATTATCTATACATAAAGATGACACTTGGAATTAGCAGACATTGCCGTGCCCTGAAGGTGGTTTAAAGGATTAGCTCAGAAGTCAAGCATGTCCATTTCTTATATGAAAGAGGACTTAAAAAAAAATATATATCTTTAATGAGATATTCAAGTTTAAAGCTCTGTCTTATCTGTGTAGAAATGACTGGTGTAGTGTGTCTACGATGCAAAGTTGACGTCTTCATCCTCACATTCTTAACAATTGTTATTGAATTTTAAGAAAGTTTACTTAATTTTGTCACTATATAAGTTATTTTTCCTCAAACTTTCTTCAAGTGGTATATTATAAATACCCTTCCTACATTTAGTTTTACTACTTTTTTTTTTAACATATCCGTTGGTTTTTAAGCCTCAAAATAGCAAAACAAATTATGATAGAATACAAAAAGACTGAGGAATCTGAGACTATGATATCTAAACTAGTCTGATTTTATTCGTTTCTACACAAATGATACCAAACTTTAAACTTAGATATCTCCTTAACGGAATATGATTTCTTTACTATTTTGCTTCTTTTTAAGTTCTCTTTCATATAAGATAAGACTTGCTTCTCACTGAACTAATCCTTTAGCCTGTGATGGGTACGAGTCTCGTCTTGGGAGGTCAAGTGCTCTCATTTGCTTGCGCCATGGAAACTGGGGATAAGCACCAGCCCTATGGACCTAATGGCTCAGATGGATTTAATCTTTTAACGTTTTTAGTGTGAGGGGGTAGTAAAATGTTGTTGTATTTTTCACTCGGTGGAACGCATGTTTTTCAGAGAACGGGCATGGTTATTAATCCCTTAATTTCCATTGCTATGACAATGTCAAGATATCTTCTGCCCTTCCAAACACTTGACTTCCCTGCACTAATCCTTTAACCTAAATGACATCATAAATGGTTTACTCAATTTCGATGGAATGTAACAAAGTAACACATGCATGAATATAAACCATTCGATTTCGAATTTAAAGCATACATTTAATTGCATAGACTGATTGTTTTCACATATAAAGCTAACCGTAAAATAAGCAGGTTACTCCATTTACCTAAATGAACTGGTGAAGTATTCCTCAGTCAACCCATCTGCCCATTGTTCTTCTTACGTGTGATAATTTTAAGGCCAGGTTTACTGTTTATCACTTCTATTCAGACCAAGTCTTTATCTGTTGATTGTTTTCTTATCTTTTCAAGACATGCATTGAAATACAGCTTTTGCTTAACGCCGGACAGCAATTAGTTTTCCCATGTTCATACTTCATAAGAGAATTGAATTGTTTTCAGCATTCGACAAACAGATTAAGACCATGTTCCACTGATGTCCTTTCAATACATTCTGCAATGTAACCTTGTGCACGTTATTTTCATCAATCTCCTATTATATTCTATCCACAATTCATAATATTTGTATTGTTCAATACTTGTATTTATTTTAAAATTGATAGCGCATTGAACATTAGAATGTAAAATAAAAGATAATACCTCATTTTGTACATTAGAATGTAGAAATAATATAACAAGCATCTTAAGCTCGTATCCATACCTTGTTATACCGAATATTGATGTTATTTATATTTTAGGTTTATGTGCCTTTTAAAATTATTCATTAAAACATCACATTAAACCAATAATAAGTCACGTTTACCCTTGCTAACTTCATTGTCAATATATGTTAATTATCTGCCTGTCTGCCTAACATGTCTATTAAAAAAAGAATTGTTAAAAAGACCTGTTTCAGGCTTAATGAGCCGTGAAAGAAATACATACTTTTTAGATCCTGCATGAATAAGCTCAATTATAAATTGGTTTTATACATGAAGAATTAAAGTGTTTGAACAATTTTGTTTTATAAATTGAAAGGGTAATATTTCATTCATGCCAAAAACCGCGGGAAATCCGTGAAGAATGAAAAGTGATGGTCATAGCAACGCAAATGAAATGCGTTGTTCATCCAAAGACAATAGTGTAATCCATTCAAACATTTTAGTGTCGCTTTTAAAAGAAATGAGCTTCAGACATATAAGCAATTCATGATAACAAAGAAGAAAGAGTGTATATTTACAAAGCTCATTACAACGAAGAGAAAGTGATTCATTGTACAAACGCAAATTTTGACAAAGAACAATATTTGGTGATGAGAATAAAAAAGATTGAAATGCAATCTGAGAATATACCTTGATAAATGACAGACTGGTCTGAGAAGATGGATAATTTGGAGAAAAATAATTCATCTAACCGATGAAATATTTTTTAATCAAAACAGAATCATGCTTGGTCGCATGGTATTGCATACATATAGTGTCCAACAATTATTATCAAGCGTATCAAGGAACTACCAATAAAGGAATTCAAAGGGACAAAATTTCTAAAAATTCTCGTTCAAAGTGTTGTAACTCCCAATAAGTGAAAAATAAGCCTAATTTGATAATACAAATTTCATTTCTGGAACAAATTAGGCATGAAATGAATGAAAAGGAAATTGACTGAATAACAACTAAAACTCACAAAACACATGCATGCACGATTGTTTTTGTTTTGAACTCGTTTCGCTTATTAAAGGTAAACAAAATGATGGTTACACCAAACCATTTTGTCATTGTTTCTTAAAGATGGAATTTTCTTCTAGCAGTGATAATTTCTTTCTTGCTGTCTTGTAAATCACCGATCGTAAATATGATCATAACAACTATAACATGGCTGATAAATTCAATTTATATCTAGGAATAAAACTGCATGGAATCAAATAATATTATAATTTTGAAAAGATCCAAATAAATGGGGTCTTAAACATTTTGTTTTATTACTTTCCTTTTGACTGTTTGATGTAGCTGATGCAAGCTTAAGCCATTCTTCTGATTGGGTGACTGATGGTGCAATCTGCATGCATGCATGCAAAATAATGCAAAAGTGGACAGTCCGAGAGCAGCCCGAAAAATTGGGTACTTTAAAATACCCTAAAAATTGGGTACTTTTATGTATTACGTCATCACATAAGCCTACACATTCGACTAGCCCACATTAAACGTATTGGGTTTCTTTTTTTCCGCTCCGGATTGTCCAAAATTTTACTGGATATCCTGAAATTTGGAAGACGGTTAGTAAAAAGATATACAAAACTTTTTGCTGCTGCTTTTTGAATTCATCGTCGCCTCTTTGGAAAAATCAACAAAACGGATTGCTCATAAACAGTTTGATTGATTTTCCCAGTTTTTCGGGTTGCTCCCGGACTGGTGGAAAACACCTCAAAATCGCTCTCTAATTTTTCAATGATCACCTCTATATTGAATATTTGAAGACTCATTACAAAAAGGAGAGCTATCCAACTGCTGACATAACTAATTTGCATATTGTTTTGATAGTATGCGACAGATTATCATATACAGTCATACATCATGTACAACGTTCAAATTATGATGGAATTCTCTGTATTCATATGATTTTATGAATAATTTAAAGCAATCTACTTTATGTTGACTAAGTTCGATCTGGTGGTTTAACATAGTGAATTCAAGTTTTACGACCAGCAACTAAATAACATTGCCTACATAGTAATAAGGAATGGATGTTTTTTCCAGTTTAGATTATAATTTGAATATACATGCTTTAAATCACAAAAATATACAACAATAAAATGATATAAACAATATAAGAACAGAAAGAAGTATATAACGTATTCCACCTGACAATGATCACAATTTGAAAAAGAGCATATATATGTATGTATGTGTTTTGAGAGCGGAAACGCAACCTGGCAAATAAAAAAAAAGCAAAATAAATAGAAGCAAATCAGATATGTCAGCGAGATGCTATATTCAAAATGAAAGAAAAAAAAAGAAAACAATTGTTTGTATTTGCATGTACATCAAGTTTGGCATGTAAGAACAAAAAAGATTGTCCATTATATGATATGCTTTTGGCTGCGTATATATACACTTATTTGAAAGGAAATGAAGGCATAAAATAAAACCATTAAAGCAGAAATGGAAATATCACCATTGATTTATGTTGGAAAGAAAACAGGGTGCTTGCTTTGGGATGTGAGAAAATCTCACTTTAAATACTTACCAACTGTTTCGTTCGGCCACGATTTGTTCCCTGAGAAAGTTTAAAAAAAAAAAAAAGTAAAATGAAAATTAAAGGCGTTGCATTAAATGTCTTGATGTAAGTTTGTTCAACAGCTGGCCAAATCAACTAAGATGGGTACCTTCGTATTTATATAATGGTATTACAATATTAGTGGACGCTTGAATTCCTGCACTACGTCACCTTGGCACAAATAAGGGGCAAGTTCCATATCGAAAAGAAACTGCCACCTTGCTATAAAGCGGAGGTCCTGCAACAGTCCAAGGTAATATGCTATACAAAATATATACCAATAAGTAGTTGGTAGCCCCGTGATGCACAAATACCCAAACGTGCTCCACTTATACGTGCTTCACAATCATGACCAAGGACACCGACAAAACATCAACCACATACACTCACACACGCACCCACATGCACCTATATATGTTATGAGTCCCAACCGGGGACATGTGTTTTGAATAATCTAATCGGGGACATCGTACGTGTACGTTATTTTTAGCATATAATGAGATGTTATTTGATGCATTGATCCCAATTTCCAGATTTCACAACCTATTTTTATTAACACTCATCGTTTTCTTTTTAATGGCCTAAAATATGAATGTAATCTAGTAACACTAACTGAACACACATGTGTATGTCCTCCAACCGGGACCACCACACAAAAGATACCAATCGGGAACACAGGTGGTGTGTTAAGAGCTCATTCGCCCAATTGGGACAGTGTGCAATATAAAGCATGTAACCGTCGACATAGATGCTAGAATTTCTTACTCTGAAAATATACTTAAAGACACATATATTGTAACAGAACCCACTAAATGGGGACAGCAATTAATATGCGTAATATTTTAGATTGCATATTGTTTCACACTGGAGAGCCCAAATCTGCAAGAAAACCAACCTAGGACGCCTCCGATTAGTAGGTCGTCGGCCATAGGTGTAGGAACCTAGGGGCACCATAGGGCACAGGGGGAACGTGCCCCCAATTTGCAGTGACCTACATGGTTCCCCCTCAACTAAATCATTTTTTACCATTGAACTAGTGTTGTAGCATATCTTTGTCCCCTCCCCCTCCCATGAAGAACATGTTCCTACGCCTATGGGTCGTCCCCGATTGGAAGGTGATATGTGTTAGGTCGTCCCTGATTGCAATGTGTGTTAGGTCGTCCCCGATTGGAGGGTGTGTTATCATACAAATGTTCCCGATTGGTAGCAAAAACATACGGTACGCAACTTATGGTATCGTGGCATGCACATTCACTCAAAGTAATATAAAAAGGATTCTCTAAATCAATTTCAGTCTTGAAAATGATGAGAATGCATATTACTATTAGATATTGCTTCGGGTCATATACTTTAGTTTTAATGCAATTCGCTATGGTAATATTATGTACACTACGACAGTATCAAGTGTTCAATGGGACGGATTTTATGAAAATGTAGCGAAATCTAAGTTTAATTAAAGGGTCCTTCGAATGACTATAACCGTGGTAACGGCTTCTATTTTCAAAATGGATTTCTATTGTCAACATGGACTGCAATAAAGCCTTCACATTACCATTATACTCCTGTTTTGGTACTTAATAAACTCTGTACCAGAATAGCTAGCAATAATTTTGCTTATTATTCTGGCTTAGAGTTTATCAAGCACTAAAAGGGAGTATAATGGTAATGTGAAAGGCTTTATTCCAGTCTATTTTGACAATAGACATCCATTTTGAAAATAGAAGCTGTTTGTTGCAGTTGACGAATTGATCTAGGCGATAAACGTAAAAGGTGTTCCTTCGAATCACATTAGTCATAGCTGTTAAGCCTATACCAAACAAAAAATAATTATATGGTCATTATGTCTTGCAATATACTTCGCCCTATTGATAAATATTAGCAAACCACGGAATACCGAAGCAATCTTCCTTGGACACTAAAATACTTCGACCATATTTGTGCCTAAAATGGTGACTTCATCGACCGCTAAAGGAAATTCCTACAGGCTGATAGGGTTTTATTTTCATTGCTGTGTTTTCATTCTAAAGACTCTCCCATTGACCGCAAACTACACGATTTGTTCCTGCTAATGACTTACGCCTTCCCTATGCGCACCACTGACAGCTGACACTGACAAGATACAAATACTCTTCCGTTTGTAATGACTTTCGCACATTAATCATGTGTCAGACGCATGTACCATATACAGTAGAATGTGAGCAAAAAGGATTGACAAAATGTTTATGTAACTTTTTCTGATAAATATGTTTTAATCTGTTCATTACTCAATTGAGGGGAACGGTCGGGGACCAGGGCCGATTTAAGACATGATGATGCCCTAAGCTGAACATATTTGGTCTCCCAAAAAGCAATTGAATTTCTTGCAATAGGAAATTAGTATATGATATAGCGAATACAAAAAGAGTGTAACTGCATTTAGAAAATCAGACATTTTACAGACACAAAATTCAGAAATGAAACACACTGCAATTTTCCTTCCCTTTTTCCCTTTAAGCATGCATTTAAGGATAAAAACGGAGCCCCATCTTGATGCGAGGCCCTAAGCTATAGCTAGTTATAGCTTGAGTCTTATCCCGGTATCAGGGACAGCGAGAGGACCTGGCAATCAGTGGCGCAACAACAGGGTGGGAAGGGTGTGTAAACCCGACGGATAACGAGCAAAAAAAATCGAGATTTCAAGGTCCGAGCAATGACACTGCATGCGACACTGCATGCGACACTGCATGCGACACTGCATGCGACACTGCATGCGACACTGCATGCGACACTGCATGCGACACTGCATGCGACACTGCATGCGACACTGCATGCGACACTGCATGCGACACTGCATGCGACACTGCATGCGACACTGCATGCGACACTGCATGCGACACTGCATGCGACACTGCATGCGATATGTTTGTTACGGTGGTCCCGAACGCTAAAATCTTCACGAGCCCCTAGACCTCTAGTTGCGCCACTGGTGCCAATTTTAGGCTTAAAATGAGGAAAATCGACATCCCGGTGAGAAGCATTTGATAGAAGAGACAGTGATGGTGAAGAACAAGTCTGCTATCTCATCGTTTTTTTCCTCAGAACTTTTTACAAGATTAAATGCTCGTAATTTTGGATAATAGGTTATTGACACATGGCATGCGATTCTATCGTTAACATAGACTATCAACATGCCTGCGTGAATGGTGACGAAATTTTGTGAAAACTTCTTTCAGTTTATTAGCCGATATATTCATAAACACACGTCTTTAATCTGTTTTTGATGGGTTCAAACTTGTTCAAAGACTCTTAGTTGTCAGAACCGACCGGAAGTTGAACAACTTTGCAAAACTTTTAACTCCTTCTTTCTTTGATCGTGTTTCGCAATAACAAAGTAGTCTACGATACCTTCTTTCAATTTCTATCTGTTTTTAAGAATTTTCTAGTTCTTGATGTATTTCCTATTTTTTTTTTTTTTTTCGTTTTATTAAAAAAGAAGAAACACATGTAAAGTGTGAGATAAAGGACAATTTTCGAGTTGTGAAGAATAATATTTTTCGGGATAACAATGCTTAACCTCTAGCAAGGCGAAAGGATATGAAAATTTCCTGATATGATGCATATACTAGACTGATATTCACTGGTTGGATATCCGTAAACTTCGTGACTTGAGGTCATCGACCGCATAGTAACCGCGCGCCACTGGAGTGAAAACAAAACGACCAGCTAGCTGTGTTTGTTTATGTGCCATAGCCTACGTAGCATATTAGGTCAGAATTTCAACAAATTTGCAATTTTTTTCTTCAAAATATTGACTAATCAATGTTTTAACTTAATCTGCAATCCTTTGAGATAATGCATGATGATTGATTCGGAAAATGTGGCGTCGCTTTGTTGAATTTTCGGTAAAAATATATCAGTTTTGGTCAATTCGCAATTTCCGCGACTGACCAAATTTGAACCATGTGTGTTCAACATGCCTACATTAAAATACCTAGCAGGTGTACCAGTAGCACGTACAATTGTCCGATCGTCAGTAAAAATCCATAAAGACTTCAATTAATTGTTATACTTAACTGCACAATCTACTAACGAAGCATCTAATTAATGAAAATAGAGTTTAATTAACAATTGGTAATCGTAAAATTGTTGTCCTACTTTGCATACCACATGCAGACACACGCGGACTTGCCGTTCGTATAACGCGACGTAATCTCCCGGATGTGACGTAGCACCAACCAAGTGGATAGCTTATTGTACGATGCTCGCACGCATGTGACTTTTCATGAGACACACTGAGTAACTCACTCAAGTGAGTCAGCACTGTGAATGACTTGGAATTTATGTGTGTGGGCGTGGCAGTACAGTATGCTGGCATGTGTGTTTTCAGGGCGTTTCCAAAACGTTGGAAGGGCAACAAATATTAAACTGTAAGCCCAAACTAAAAACTCCTCACCCACACCCCTTCAACATATTTACCCGATTATATATGTGAAATGGGGAATTCCTTCCTTATTACCAACTACACAAATGACAAGTATGAAACGAACCTATCACCAGTGCTTTCAGCGCTTTGTTTTATTATCGTTAAGTTGATGTGGTGCAATATGAATGATATATTGTTCACTGCCAGGCTTTACAAAAGAGCTTAAATTAAAAAAAAAAAGCATTGTAAAATGTTTTATGTGTTTTATAAAAGTGTGGTGCATAATACATTCTCCTTTCAGTTTTTATATCGAGAATGAACTGTATACCGTATTTGTAGATGTAAGGAAACATTATTCCTTATCATTCCCCTTTTTCACAATGCACTTGACAGAATTTGTAGAAATGTCATATCAATAGATATCACTTATAGTAGACCTAAATAGATCATATA
Source organism: Chiridota heheva (assembly GCA_020152595.1). NCBI lineage: Eukaryota > Metazoa > Echinodermata > Holothuroidea > Apodida > Chiridotidae > Chiridota > Chiridota heheva. The sequence goes on from JAIGNY010003169.1 coordinate 763,291, forward strand.
CAGAACATCTTAAAATGGATCTTATAGCATACGGCACTTTACTTGCATGTACCTCGAATTTGATATTTTTTTATAGATTATTTCTGTCTGATTCACGTACTTTAAGATGTAATAAATGTTTTTATAAGTAACATATCCATAATATATCTCAAACTGCAGTAATTAAAATTCCATAGTTATTGAGATTCCATGCCTACCGTTACCAACGATGCACAAAAGGTATCTGTGGACACATAATTTTATGTCAGTCAAACATTACAATGGCAAATTATCAGAATAAAATTCATCGAAATGTTGGGAAACAGTCTCACAGTCAGTCACCACAGAATGATGACGATCAAATACCAGTAATTGACAATGCGATAATCAAGGCCATGATCATGAGTGGTATGATAATGACGATGATGACTGCGTTCAGGATAATGACAACATGATGGGGATGTAATTGTGTGATGATGATGAGCATGATGATATTGTGATGATGAAGATGCTGTAAAGGATATGTGGTAAAGATCATGCAGATTGTGAGGATGGTCGTGATGATGGTAATGAGGAAGATGAAAAGGAAGATGAAAATGATGTTGATAATTATGATGAAAGTGATGATATGACAATAATGATGATGATGGTGTGATGATAATGATGACGGTATTAATGACGATGGTTGTGGCGGTGCATGGTGGTGATGATGACGATTATGATGATGATGATTATGAGTATAATGATGATGTATATATGATGACGATGACCTCCTAACCATAAACCTTATAATAGTTAATTCCCCCCACCCCACGCTGCTGATAATGATAATGTATATATGTGATGACGATGACCTCCTAACCATGAACCTTATAATATTTAACCCCCTCCCCATCACACGCTGCTGATAATGATAATGTATATTGATTATGACAATCATTTTAAAGATGAGGAAGGGCGATGATGAACCGATGGTGATGATGATAATTTAATATAATCAATTAATTAATGTTACATTTGTTGACACAAGTATTGCTCTGAATTGTTCACTTTGGTAAAATCCGAAATGGTGGGGTTTACCCACCCTTCCCACCGTACTATTTTTGCGCCACTGGACCTATACCAAACATGATGCGTTATATGAACCATAATGCAGACTTCTGCTTACTCAACAAAGTAGGCATATGCAACGGCTGCCATTCACAAATTCACACGAGTAGTGCGAACCCAAAGGCATCATTTTCCATATAATAACTGATACCAACAATCTGAATGATATATCATCGGGACATGAAATACTTACACCTGGGAATAATTACTGTAGTAAAATAACTGCTAAATATAATCCCACTGCAAATCACCGCGTGAAAGGATTTATTGCATAAATTGCAGTATCGAGAAGTGAAGAATGGTTTATTTGTTACATTATGTTGGCATGGTAATATTACTCGTGTGTATTAGTTTATACGATATAATAACTTCATCACAACCCAATATGCAACGCAACACTGATGACGAGGATTGATACCATATGTTATGTCCATATCTAAAAAGCTGGGCATTGTCCAAGTATATTTTAATCATAATTTCATTTCATCAACATCTAAGATGATAAGATTTGATAATGTTTGCTAGGGTGGGCCTGCATGCACTTTGTAATAATGTGCATAATAGGCCTATGTCTTAATGAAATTCAGACATTTGCATATTCTAATTATTCATCATAACTGTTTTTTCTCAAGGTTAAAGTGAACTAATGAAATTAAACAATTCTAGCGTCAAAACTAAGCTGTTCATGAGGAAATTTTCAGAAGCAAACTGACGAAAGAAATTTGCATATATACTTATGTTTCTGCTTCTTCTACCACTCTTATAACATTATTTTGCCATATTAGTGAGATTGCATCTCAATTGCATCTCTCTTAATGAACATGATGTGGAATAGATGTGCCCTTAGCTATACTGTTCACTGTTGTTGATAATGCCATCATTGGGAATGTCAAGAACATTTCCGACATGTTAACAGAAACACCTGGAACAATAACTTATATACCAATCGTATGGCCAATTACACACTTTAACAATCACAAAAACCTACAAATGAGTAAGTGCTTGAAATCTTATGTCGTCTACTACTGGTGGTTTCAACGAACTCACGACAGCCTACGCACGCCATTCCGCACACGGCACGCCTAACATCACGTTATAGAATGCAGGCGGTCGCCGTAACTGAAGGGGTACCTTATTTGGGCATTGACATGTGCGAATGAGAACCAGGAGTTTGCTGTTGCTGATAACAAGCAAGCAGTCTCACTTTGGACGTGGAATTAGCGACCCGTTTTAGACGTATGAAATGGAATTGTTACGACGTTAGAATGGATTTTTCTTAGGCGTAATATTAGGTGACGTTATGACCGAATGGCCAACCATAGACGTGGATGTAAGTCACTCCTGTATGTTATTTTCTCCGCGCTAATTACGCTATACGAATGGGACGAGATAAACCGCAACTATGTTGTTGATGAGTTACGCCGAGGCATGATATGAGAGGTTTAATTTAAGTCAACTTTGTTTTTTGCTTTTATCCGTTAATAACTTATTTGAATATCGGAGAATCAGCGGAGAGGCAATTAAGTATATTACATTAGTATATTTGCGTACGTTATACGTTAATTGTCGTTTTACATTGTTCATTTTTCTAAACTGATTGTTTACTAGAATTATGTTATTGCCTACCGATTCTAAATGGTAAGATTAACACACTGGTAATAAGAATATCGCTTGTCCCTATGATGACCTATGATGATTTATAGACATGAATAATTCAATAAAGTCATATATGAAGAAAAAAAAAGCTACTAAAAGTTTTCACTGACTTAACGAGAATCTTCTCACAAAATTGCTTGACACGCCGTCGATAAGTGTATACACTGTTATTTCGGTTGTGTAAAATTTTAAACAACTACAAATTTAACACAACTGCTGTTTACTATATGAATTAACAACTGTTGTGTAAAAGAGTACACGACCAGTGTTGTGTAAGTTTCTGAACAGCAGTTGTGTACTTTTTATACACAATGGCTGTTTAAAAATCAATTTAACCAACCCAGTTGTGGAAAACATTTTACACAACGTGTGTTCACTTTTGTTGACTACCGAACCCAATTGTGTAAACCTTTTATCATTTGTTCACAACAATGGTGGCGTCATTATTTTTAGGGTGGGAGGAGGGAAGGCGGGAGGGGAAAGGGGGGGGCTTTCATGGGATCAAGATGGGGATGAGGTACGCTAAGCAATGAGCGGAAGAACGTGCTTAAAAACTCTGCAGTAGTTTACTTACAATTTCAAGGGCAAGTGGACAATATTTTAATCGCTTTGGTTATTGAATATGACTGACAATAAACTGGATGTGATTTCAGCCACACGCGAGGTTAAAATGAATCTGGGATAATAACAAATCTGAATAGGGCCTAATTATGGGCTTATGTGCATACTATAGCCTTATAGGCCTAACGTTAGGCCTTACATGCATCTGTACAGTGCAATGCAGATGAATCCAGGTTCATTTTAGCCTCGCGGGTGATTGAAATCACATCCAATTTGTTATAAAAGTCATATTTAATAACCGAAGCGATTAAAATATTGTCCGCTTACCCTTTGTTATTGAATTGCTGACCCTACTCTCGTAGTCTATTCTCCATTTCGCAAGTCAGCATTCCAGTACTGGGCATATCTATGTACACATGTCACGTCACGCGCACATAATGCACGATTACCTAAACTTCACTGATCGTTGATTGGGTCTTTTAAACCACGTGTTCGATTTTTTTTTTACACAACAGTTGCTTAAAATACCGAACTGGCGGAAATTTAAATCTATTGTTGATTTACAATGAACAATTACATTTACCACAACCCATATTCTAATTAACTTGATAATAATTACAGTGCTGATTAAAGTACGCACACAGCCACTCTTAAACAGCACTTCATTTAAACAATGGAATTACAGTGTACTACCTACTAGCGACGTCACTTCCGCGGTGGAGTACAAATATCTAGACCAATTAAAAACGTTCAATTGTATTGTAAACTATATTTTTGTGCACGTTAACACAATAACTGGCCTTTGAAAGTCCCCTTTAACACTGTTATTTCATCAGTGCATGCTATAAACATGCACTAACAGTGAGCAAAATTCATTTCTACTGCTACGATAAAAATTAGTTATTATTATGTTGCTGTCATCTTCATAACATTACTTTCATCTGTGTGTACCCCTTATTATCAGAAGCCCGTTTCATAACTTGAAGCTTAATCATCACTTTTACGTTGATTCTTTCGTCGAAGTGTTGTCAAGAGCGACGCCCACCACCCAATTAAAATGCATATACATTCATCAACCACAACCATCGCATAACCATCAGAGGCTACGACAGACACTTTTTAATCATCGAAACAAAATACATAACAGTGCCATTATTCACTAGTAAGAAATGGTTGCCCCTATTCGAAAAGTCAAGCGTTGCACTTTACATGAGGGCATCATCCATTGGAAATGATATCGCGGTCAATGCTCTCAAACAGTTAAGGGCTGATCGTTTTGTTTTCTCGCAATTATCAATCTCTATTTGAAATAGCCATATCACTTTAATTTCAAATATTCAATTTTCTATCACACGCGTTAGACTTATCATAACAAGCTGTCATTTGTAATCTTGTATTATGTTGGTTAAAAATCAATTTATATTCTTAAAAAATGATAGAAAATAAGGTCAATGTCAAGAGAGGACGCTATGTGACAATAAAATGTACTACATTTATAGATTCTCATTCATTTAGTATAAGTATTCGTCGAATCCCAAGATTACAAGAAGACATGCCTGAATAACATTTATCAATAGATTAAGCGATTAAGATGATTTTCAAATCAAAACACCACCACAAATGACCTTAATTATTTGAAAGTCGACTTATTGATCTATATGAAGAAAATTACAGCCAGTAGCCACGATTAATGGCATATACATTATATACAAAACGCGCGACGTCTTCACTCCAGATATTTTCAAACAAATAGAGACATTTCGAAACTTTTGAACTTCTTATATCTCAGGCCTTTTTACACGTACTAAATGGCCCACCAGTCACCTTATTTGGGGTACTTTTATCCAATTTTGTGTCATTTTTTTATTTTTTATTTTAAATAAAGAAGTGGAAAATATGTCTATCCCAGACCACACCCTCTCCCCTTACCCGGTGACGTCGGTCCTTGCTTTAGTGATTCACTGTCTACTGATGCCATAAATTGGCCCACCAGTAAAAATTCCTTCAAAGCGTACTAGTATATCCCGAATGGACGGAAAATGATATGAAAGTGATGTCTGGTATATTTATCTGGTGCCAGCGCCCACTGGTCCGAAGGCCCACTGGTCCGAAGGCCCACTGGTCCGAAGGCCCACTGGTCCGAAGGCCCACTGGTCCGAAGGCCCACTGGTCCGAAGGCCCACTGGTCCGAAGGCCCACTGGTCCGAAGGCCCACTGGTCCGAAGGCCCACTGGTCCGAAGGCCCACTGGTCCGAAGGCCCACTGGTCGAAGGCCCACTGGTCCGAAGGCCCACTGGTGTGAAGGCCCACTGGTCCGAAGGCCCACTGGTCCGAAGGCCCACTGGTCCGAAGGCCCACTGGTCCGAAGGCCCACTGGTCCGAAGGCCCACTGGTCCGAAGGCCCACTGGTCCGAAGGCCCACTGGTCCGAAGGCCCACTGGTCCGAAGGCCCACTGGTCCGAAGGCCCACTGGTCCGAAGGCCCAATGGTCCGAAGGCCCACTGGTCCGAAGGCCCACTGGTCCGAAGGCCCACTGGTCCGAAGGCCCACTGGTCGAAGGCCCACTGGTCCGAAGGCCCACTGGTCACTGGAAGGCCCACTGGTCCGAAGGCCCACTGGTCCGAAGGCCCAATGGTCCGAAGGCCCACTGGTCCGAAGGCCCACTGGTCCGAAGGCCCACTGGTCCGAAGGCCCACTGGTCCGAAGGCCCACTGGTCCGAAGGCCCACTGGTCCGAAGGCCCACTGGTCCGAAGGCCCACTGGTCCGAAGGCCCACTGGCCCGAAAGCCCACTTGTCCGAAGGCCCACTGGTCCGAAGGCTTACTGGTCCAAAGGCCCACTGGTCTAAAGGCCCACTGGTCTGAAGGCCCACTTGCCCGAAGGCTTAATAGTCCGAAGGCCCAATAGTCCGAAGGTTAACTAGTCCGAAGGCCCAATTGTCCGAAGGCCCAATAGTCCGAAGGTTCAATAGTCTGAAGGTATACCCTAACCCTAGCCTTTGGACTATTGGACTTTTGGACTAGCGAACCTTCGGACTAGTGAACTTTCGGACTATTGGACCTTCAGACTAGTGGACCTTTCCTTTTGGACTATTCAACCTCCGGACTAGTGGGCCTTTATTTCAGACTATTGAACCTTCGGACTAATGGGCCTTCGGACCAGTGGGTGGACACCGTTTGTCTAAGTTTCTTGCCCTCTATCTTGAACAATAGAGGGATTGACATGAATGATTACTAAATAGTCTGAACTAATCATTTCGTGCGAACTGACTGTAAAGGTACTCTTAAATGTCAATGACATCGCATTATATCGTTTACAGAGATTTTGCTGTTTATTTTCAGGTACTGAGAAAACTAACTCGCCCGACGAGTGAACACGCAATTACAATGACGGGGTCGTCGCCTGCGTATTCGGGAATACTTACTTCCTCAGTGCTTATATAGCGCAGAATCCCAAGGTTCGCTGCACTTTACAAAACAAACAAAACTCTATACACAAATAATCCGAAAGCATAAAAAAAAAAAAAAAAAAGATAAACACAAAACAGTTACTCTGCATGAAGCAAGTGTTTCTCGAATAGAAAGTCCTCAGGTGTTTCTTTTAACACACCAATGGAGGAACTGTTTATGATTTTAAAGGGTAGTGAATTCCACAGAGGTGGGTGGGTGGGTCGACATGATATAAAGCTTGGTTCCCTACTTTCTTTTTTGAAGGGAAAGTAACAAGTGTGAGTTTGTGAGTTGAGGATCTCAAAGGTCGGTTGGGATAATAAATTGTGAATATATCCAGAAGATAAGATGGTGTAAACATTTGAAGATATAAATCAGAAGGCGAAAATGTACTCTTAGATGACAAGGTAGCCAATATAAATCAGCAAGCATTGGTGAAATTTGATCAACATGAGCGCTCCTTGCAACAACCCTAGCTGCTTTGTTTTGCATTAGCTGCAGATGTTTAAATGGTGTTTCAGAGATTCCTGTAAAAAGACAACAGTAGTAATCACTAATCAAGTCTTAATGTAACAAGGCATTGGATGGCTGTTTTGCGAGCCTGAGTGGATAAAAACTGGTGAGCTTTGCTAATGTTTCGAAGATGAAAATGGCAGGTCCTGATTACACTTGATGCTCCATGGTAAGGTGTTGATCAAAGACGACGCCTGACACACGTGCGCAATTTCTTCAAACAGTTAATCTTATTCTTTTATTGTAACTTATAAAGCCACTTTGTCACACGGGTTACGATTGGGTTCTATACATTTTACCAATCCCTCTTATAAATAAATTAGATTTATTCATATCGTAATCATAGTAGACTGCAGCATCAAAGCTTGATTTTCAAAAGCATTTGACACTTCGACACCATGGGACGTCAAACATCCATTAGTGACATTTCATTCATGCTACCATCTGAACCTAAAGTAGGCATTTTCTATGGAGTACCCAAATAATACAAACTCCCTCAATTAGTTGAAGACACCATCCGCCGCACCCCCAATTGCAATTTCCCAGATAACCCCACCACCCCCAGTGTAATATTTCGTGCCGCTAAAAAGCTTAATGTCACGCCCCCTATTCGTCCCACAGTATCATGCAGAGACACTATAGAAGAGAAGATGTCTGGTCACGTTGACTCAGTCTTCCAACCCCTTTTGCATCTTATCCCGAGTTACATTCAAGACACCACCCACTTCCTCCGTAAATTGGCCGAACTTCCTCCCATCCCTCCCATATCCCTTCTGGTCACCATGGACGTCACTGTCCAACATTCCTCATCATGAGGGCATTGAAGCGTGTCGCTCCTTCATTAATTCACACCAGCACTAAGCCCATACGGTCAATAACTTAACCACACTCATCAAGTTCATTTTAACTCACAATTTATTCTCTTTCAACGACAAAACGTTTGTTCAAACCCAAGGAACTGCCATGAGAATCAAAATGGTCCCGGCCTACGCCAATATTTTTATGTGGGCCTTTGATAAGAAACTCCTCATTCACTACCCCCTCCAGCCTCTCACATATTTCAGATATATCGACGATATATTTTTTATCTGGCAACATGGCCCCCAAGGTTTCCCCCAGTTTTTCAATTATGTGAACAGCCTCCATCCTTCTATCAAATTCACCATTAAGTCCTCCCCCTCCCAGTTACCTCGACGTCCTGGTGCTTCTCCAAAATTGTTCAATTTCCACTTCCATCTACCACAAACCCACCGATCGGCACACTTATCTCAACTTTACCAGCTTTCATCCCACCCACCTAAAACACGGCATTGTTTTCTCTCAAATGCTCCGCTGCCGTCGCATTTGTTCAAATAGCGGCGACTTCATTCACAAAGCTCTACAGCTGTTCCAATACTTCCTACAAAAAGGCTACCCGTTCCAACTCATCAACGAGCAATTAACAAGGTAAAACATATCGAACGCAATAAACTCTTAACCTACAAACCCAAAGCCCCCTCCTACCGCATCCCCATAGTCCACGAGTTTAACCCCCTTTTGCCGGTCAAAAAAATTCTACAAAAAGAATGGAGAGCTCTATCCACCAACCAAACCTCTAACCAACTCTTCTCTCTTTCCCCTGTATGTGCGTACAGGCACACCCCACCTCAAACGGATTTTAACTAGCAGCACCCTCCACCCCGCAACCCCCCTCCGGTAATGTCAGGTGTGGCAAACCTCGTTGCCAAATTTGCGCCATCCTTGACAACAGTAAACCGATCACCCCCTCCCCTCGGTTTCCAAACCGTCTTAAAACCCGGCCCTTTTAACTGTGATTCATCCCACATCGTATACCTCATAACCTGCACCAAATGCTTGGAGGGGCGGTCAATTACATCGGCGAAACCAGCACTAAATTCAGGTTCCGCATGAATAATCATCAAAAAAAAGCATCAGAGATAATAACACCGGCTATCCAGTGGCCAACCACTTCAACCTTCCTGCCCACTCATCTGCTCATTCTCTGATTTGTCTTGCTGCATTCTCAAATGTTTTTTTTTCTCACTCCAATAAAGAACGCCAACTATCCGAACAAAGACTTATTCATTCGCTTCAAACACACAAAACAGGATTAAAATAGAGATTTAGCTTTTTTGTCATACCAACCTAGTTTTTGCTAGTTAACCTAGATATTTTACCATTCACGCACTTCTGACGAAGGGAGCAGGGCTTCTGAAAATTCAAGTTCATCTTAATTGTAAAATCATGTTGGCTATACTAGTGTCAATTATTCTTTTCCATATTTATATTGCTTTACGCCAACCCGTAGATTTCTCCATATATATATATATATATATATATATATATATATATATATATATATATATATATATATATATATATATATATATATATATATATATATATATATATATATATATATATATATATATATATATATATATACATATATATATATATATATATATATATATATATATATATATATATATATATATATATATATATATACATATATATATATATATATATATATATATATATATATATATATATATATATATATATATATATATATATATATATATATATATATATATATATATATATATATATATATATATATATATATATATATATATATATATATATATATATATATATATATATATATATATATATATATATATATATATATATATATATATATATATATATATATATATATATATATATATATATATATATTGGCTAATTTTGGCTCAAAATACATTGAAAGTTCGATAATATAGTGGATTGAATGCTTAGTTGTCGTTGACTTTATGCCTTCTGCTTTACCCAACTCTTACTTTACAAAATGAGATATAGTCAAAGAAATGTGTTCATTGTTCGAGGACCTAAGTACATCTTCAACTGCTAAGTTACATAATCAATAACGATGTAAAACTTTTTTCTATTTAGAAACTGAATGTATGCCTTATGATGGTCATTATTCTTCTAACCTCACCCTTCCATCCATCCATGCCATCCGTCGTGATAGCTCAGCAAACATTTCTCAAATATACATCATGTCATATAATCTCCAAACATTTCTGCCTCTCTGCTTTATGGATGTTTCATATACAACAGTACAAATACAACAAATATCTTTCTTAGCTTAATTACTTTAGCTCCTATGTGTGATTCATGTACGAAACGTCGTTAGTAAGAATGAATCACCTCTAAGTCTTTTTGAGTCTAGACAGTGCACTGAAAAACATGCACACTGTAGGCACTTTCATCTGATAATGTAAATGAAAAAGTCTGGTCGGTTGAGACCCTCGGAACGCGTACTGTAAGATATGGACAAATGAACGAAAAAACACACTTCTTTTTTCAATTGTAAGAATTTAATTTGGATCATGGAACAGAAATTATAAGTTAATTCTGTCCATCTGTGGGGTTAGAAACATAATTATAAAAATGTACCATTACTTATGGTTGCCATCAATTTATAATTCCCACGCTTAGCATCCTCGCTGATAAGTGTAAATAGATTATAAGGCCAATCGAAGGGAGAACGTGGAACAAATACTACATCAGCTGATATTAAATTAAATATTGGATGTTAATTATGGGATGGGGATTTTGAAGGATCCCTCATTATCTTTTTGGGTTACAATTCTAAAGGCCACCTGTCCTGATTAAAATGTGGCGGCGAACATTTTATTCCAAAACGATATTCTACCACTGTGTTTCGACCAATCAAAAACACATGAATTGAAATCTATTTACCACGTTATTAGACACGATAACTGATCTCTATAATCAATCTTAATGAATACCTTTTAAAAACAGTGAGGGTGATACAATCATACAACCGTAAATGTGGAAAGGTTTAGCAGTTGTTAGCAGGTTAAGAGTAAACCACAGACTCGCAGAGTGCGATAAATGAGACACAAGTTGTCACGCCCTATTTCTTCTGCAGGTTAGAATTTTTGGATGTCACAGTCAGCGATATGGATGTATGAAATTCATTATGATACCAACCATGGAACTTACAGACTGTTAACGACCATATAAGGTTAATAGGCTGATAGATATGCAGAAACAGAAACACCATGATGACCGGCCAGGAGATGGGTTGAAAAGAGGCAATTTGGTTAACAACGACAGAACAAAAGGGAGAAAGAAAGTAAGGACAAGATTGGTATATCGGAAGCTGAAAGGTTAAACATAGGTCGCCAAACAGCCATAAATATATGTAGGCCTACTTTTGCATCTTTCGATAACAAACAGCAATGATCAGTGATGACGGCCATAATTCAAAGTCAACAATAATTTCAACAATAACAAGCATAATACAACGAATCGAGATTCAAACGTCAGTTGTTAAAGCTTGGAAGTGCAAGTTAAACTGAGTTTGCATTATTTTTTCCTATTTCAGGGGTTAAGAATAAACTAAACATTTCCTTCCGTTGGAAATGTATCTGCAGTATACACCTGGTATATGACCTCTGCGAAATGACAGGAGTAATGATTTGCAATGAAATGAGGCGTTAACGTCCGCACAAAATTTTGAAATATTGAAAAGATATTCACTTCCAACAAAGTCACATTCTCAATTTATCAAAACGTTTTCATTATATTAAAACAAAAAAGAAGACTAAATTCACCTTACCTGCAGCAAAAGACAGAGGATATCTGCTATGAAACCAAAGGTACTTAAATCTCACGATATATTCCAACAACTTGTTCAAATTATAGACGATACTGTCAAGTTCATATGAGAATATGGACTGCTATTCTTACGAGCTTAAGTGACGTTCAGCCGTGTTTAATTGCTTCCTTTAAAAATATGAAATGGAGTGATTCAAGACGACAGGACAGAACAAGGGAGTTCACATAGTAATCTGGTAATAGCCACAACATAATAAACTCTCTCGGATTTTGCCCTTAGAGAGTGATGAATGGAGTTTGTGGAGGAACAGACAACTCATAAAATCACATAAATGAGAGTGATTGTCTTTGATGCATGTGTATCATCAATATGTTGCATCTAATGTGTAATCTCATTGGTTCCAAACATTCACGAGGTATATATTCCCTTTTAACCTGTACGGGCCAAGTCAATCGAGTCTGTTAGTTACTATATATCACACACAATAAAGTAATTAAATTTGAATCAAATTCATGCATTTCTAATATCGATTAATACGGGTAAATTCATAATCATGACGAATAACAGAGTAGATTTTTTTAAAATCCAATTCATCGAAGCATCCCTAAAAGTCACATGCTGACATGCACGGTAGCCCAAAATTGCGTATTGGCTGAAGAACCGCTGAATGGTAATATGAAAAACTCTAAGTTATTTGATGAGTTTTCATAAATTTACCTTTATCATGTGACGTCACAGATGTGAGTACCACACCGATTATCCCATCAAGGCATGTGACGTGCAACTGTAAAAAAATTGGTTTACATTTTCAATTGGCAGATAACCAAATCATTCCATACATATTAAAATTTCTAAATTTTAAGTCATCGGTAAAAAAAACCCATTCCAAATATTCATTTTAACATTAGAAATCCAAATTCATTCCCCGAGAGTTTTTCGGGGCTGATATGTGAGGCCTGATAACATGGATAACAGGTTATTACCACGCTCAAATCGGCAATAAATATAACAAATACAGTAGTGTGTGTGTAAGTGGGGGATGGGGAGGGGGTATGTGTGTGGGTGAGTGAGGGAAGGGTTTAGTAATCATGTCAGCGTGTGCTTTCAAATTAAAACTAATATTCCAGCAGAGTGGTAAGCTTTAAAGGAAAGTCCCCACATTTGAGAGCAAACCGCAATGAAGCAACATCCGTAAAATGAATGTCATCTGCATCAAAATAGATTCTTTGCACTGTTGGAAATTCTATTCCATTCCGTACTAAACGAGGATATAGTCAAACTTCACCTTCGAGTGACGAAAACGTCACGTCATCATTAGCTGATAATTTCAGAAAAATGATAATACCCCGAGCTCAGTAAAGTTGATAAATCTTAGGTATATGATCAGGTTTAAAGGAGCCGATGGCTGGAGGGAGAGTTTAACCATTTCATTTCACAAATTATCATAATTCCTTTGTCAATATACCAAACCGGACGTTGAAGGATTAGTTTAGTGGTCAAACATGTTTATTCTATATAAAAGAGAACGTTAAAACGAACAAAATGGTACAGAACCTACTTCAATATCGTATTCCACTAAAAAGAGATGTTCAAATTCTGTCCCGTTTGTGTAGCAACGACTACTTTGGAAAGTCTACTGTTCACGGTCGACGGTCTCATCCTTACTTTCTTAACAGTTGATCAATTTTTTCAAAAATTTCTTTTTTCGTGTTTTAACTAACTGATTATCTTCAAGTAGATAATCATATTACTGTATTAAGGCTACTTGAAACTGCTCAACAACTTGACAAGTTTCCTGATATATCGAATGGTTTTTCAGCCGCAAAATCATGTCACAGTATACAGTAATTACATGCTAGAATTTTTTGAGGAATGTGGGGATGTAATGTCACAACTAGTCTGACGTCACTCGTTTCCACACAAACCAATTCTACACAAATGAAACAGAAATTAACACTTAAATATCTCCTTACAGGAATATGATTAATGAATGTTTACTTCACCATTTTGTTTCTTATAAAATCCTCTTTTACTACTTTATACAAAATGGACTTGCTTTTGCACTGAACTAATCCAAGTTAACGAGTTCATTAGTAATTTCTACGTAGAAAATTTTACCATCTGATCATAAAAACACATTTTCATTTATTCATCATAACAGATTTTGCAGAAAAACGAAATTTCAATCACGTTTGAATTTTTCTCATGTTTCCTCCAGCTAGATTAATCATTCATGGCACTCCCCTTCTATTTGCTTCAATTTTGTGAAATGACCTCATCAACCTTCTTTTTGCGCATGAATATTACCAAAAAACGGCAAAGGTGTTCCCACAGACCTCCTTCGATTAATATTAAGTAGGGAAGTGCCATTTAGATAGGTTCCCAAACAGCCATCACAAACGACGATTACATTAACGAATATGCAAATAATGCAAAACATCAATGTTGAGCTTGGTTATGTGTATTCCATATACCTAACCCCACACGAAAGACAGTCACTGGCATTCAGAAACTCTATTGCCTTATGATAATTCATAACCCTGATGATAATCCATAATCATGTTGGTCAATTATAGTCATCTATATTAGATGTACATTATAACACCAAATGTCATACAACCTGACGACATGATATGCATAGTTCTTCCTCGAAGATCATTTATCCTTTTTAACTTAGATGATTGACAGCTTTTTCAATCAATCACCGCACGAATTTGCATAGCAACAAAATCTGCGTAACTAAGTGGGGCAAAAATCCTACGCGGTACTGGTACAGTACAGCTGGCTAGCGGCAAGCGCAGACGTAGTCAATGTAATATACAAAACAAATTTCTGAACACACACACACTGAGCAACGACAAGATAGTGAGCAAAACTTGCACCTACGGGCCCACTACGGGTTTCGTGAATCTCATTCTCGTTACCTAGAATGGTAAGCAAACAGAATTTTGTTTATTCCTTTTGCTAAAAAAACGCTAAAGATCCGGAGAAGTGCCAGAAATGGATCAAAGCTGGCAGCAGGCCGCATGAACATCTAAATGTCAACGCATTGGTCACGCATGATTGTGGATTTGAAGTTTGTTCGCCTCACCTAGTTACCGCGTTGCTACGGTGGGTGTGGCCTATTCCTGTGAATAAACAACACTTTGTCATCTTCTTCCGTTCAGGAAAATGTTAGTTGTAAAGGAGTGACAATTTTTCAAGGTGGATGATGTATGCACTTTATTGTATACATGCGTGACGCCACCAGACCATTTCTGAAAAATGAATAATTACAGGATTTAATAATTGGCATTCCAATTTTGTTCTTTTCCATATATTTCCAAACGAAAATGTTTATTAAATTCATAGTTTCAGCATGCACATCGCAGATTTCGTGAAATTATTAATTGAGGTTAATGTTTCAAATGAATATAAATGAAACATACGCATCGGAGAACTCTTTATCTCTTTAACACAAGTGCTTCAATTGTTAATTAACGATAGCTGAACTACGAGGAATTTGCAAGAGATGATTTGTTTGTATAAGCAGTTAGTCAGGCCTCACCTTGAGTATGCTATTCAGGCTTGGAGTCCCTTTTATGAGAAGGATAAGTTCATTTTGGAGCAGGTTCAGCGAAGAGCCACTACACTTATTCCCAAAGTAAGGAATCTCTCTTGTGAATCTAGGTTGCGAATTTTGGTTTGACCACGCTTGAGTTGAGAAGAGTATGTGGCGATATGATTCAGGTTTTAAATTCCTATCTGGTAGTGATGCTTTGACTTCCTGTAATTTCTTGCATGTTTTAGCTAATCCTCATGTGACACGTGGTAACAGTTTGAAGTTGACCACAGAGTTTTCACGGATAGATATTCGGTATTTTAGCTTTTCACAAAGAGTTGTTAATAAGTGCAATGGTTTGCCTGAGTAAGTAGTTAGCTCCAATTCTGTTCACAGTTTCAAAGTCAACATTTTTATACTAACTTTGGCATCTTTGATGTGTTTTTTGTGTGGTGGTGGTGTTAGTTTGGGCTTTTCATGGGGTGATTTACCCTTCTTAGCCCGTCATCTTGTTATGTTATGTTATGTTATTATCTGCTGGTTACGCTATATTCTAATCGCGAAAATAATGTCATTGGGTATTGGAAATATGTAAATTGATTTATAAGGTATACGGATTGTCACCAACGATGGTATAACAGATTTTACAAAGAATTAATTGTTAATCGTTTGAGAGGCCATGTTACACCTTTATTTAACTAGTACGTTAGTAATTCTCATTTCAAACAATGACATAAACCACTGTTGGAGAGATTTATGATATCACTTGAGGAGACCTGAGGTTGGATGAAGTTTCATTTTAAATCACGCTAAATTGCACATGAATTTACTTTCAATTTGAAAATGTTAAAAGACCCTGAGGGCACTGAATTAAATATTGTTATTTAATCTTTAAAAATATGCTGGAATACCTAGCGATTTAAAGGTGATACCCATTTATGTAAGTTTCTGTAACTGATTCCAAACAAATATTCAAGCGAATTCTTACCATGCATATTTTACTTTCTTTTCAATGACTATAAACAAATTATGGACTTTTGGATAAATCTATATCATTGTTTTCGTATTGCATTTTTAATAACAAACAGTCATCACGATGTTCAACATTAGTATCACAGTCATAAACATATTCCTCGCATATTTACTCTGTTCCAGTGACTGCCATGATCAGATGATGCATTTGCAGTGTGTATTTGACAGTATGGAATGTACTTGCTTGTATAATAATCGTGAAAATATATCCCATATCATTCACAAGTCGGGTTAGTCGGTTCTATTTTGTTGAAACGTCGGTCACAAATTTGCTAAAAAGTTGATTCCAAATTGATTGAAGTTTATCCCCATTTTATTCCAAACGATTACTGATTGCCCTATCAGTAGAAGTGCACGATCAGACGTTCGACTATTGTACTACAACCAATCAAAAGACTAGTGAGATAACATCTCCCTCTGTATGCCCTACATGCTACGCACTACACACAATACAGAGTATTCGCAGTCGTGTAATGGCTATAGCGTATATACTACGGAGAGATATTTATCTGACTATCAAAAGGCGTGAATTGAATCCTATTTACCTCCACGTTTATAGAGACGATTAATAATCTTGACAACGGGGACGCTGATCCCCAACAAATTTTGAAAAGCAGAATATAATTCAAATGAAAGGAAAAATGTTTCAGGACACATTAGTCTTTGTAACACAAATATCGGAATGCTGGAGAAACTTTACACCGTGACAAAGGATTGAAAAAGCAACAACAAAGTTGTGAAATAGTCAATGTTTAAGATAACTTTCAGTCATTCGGATTTGCTCTTCATTGTTTTTAATATATTTCCAGACAATCTAGGTTTTTCGTTAAGGACCAATATTAAGTCAGCAACTGAACATCAGATCAGAAACGTTCGAATTTATCAACCGTGGCATTTTTGTTACAGATATCCACCTGTTCATATGATAACCACACTGTAACCTATTTGACGATATTACAGTTAGGGAGCAACCCGAAAAACTGGGTACTTTGAAATACCCAAAATTGGGTAGTTTTAAGTATTACGTCATCGCATGAGCCAACACATTTGACTAGCGCACACAAAACACATAGGGTTTCTCATTTTCCGTTCCGGATTGTCCACAATTTCAATGGATATCCTGAAATTTCAGAGACTAAATAGATATTCAAAACTTTTTGCTGCTGCTTTATGAAATTCATCATCGCCTTTTTGAGAAAATGAACAAAAAGGTTTGCCCATAATCTGTTTGATTAATGTAGCCATGTCAAATAATTCATTCAGTCATTATTTTATTGACCTGCCTATTTAAGAGATTTATGTTATATTTCTCTGCATGAATAATTGTAAAACAGAAATGTCCTTAAAATACTCTTTGCAAAACCCAAATTATCACCCTCCACATTATTCATTAAACCACAAGTTTTGGGAAGGAGAACTGTGTCTCTTGTTAATGACTTTCTGTGGTCGGTACAGTTTGTATCTGGGTATTTTCAAAAAGATAGAAAGGAATTTCAGAAAGAGGTTGTCTGATTTAAACGAAATAATTATCCAAATTCACTCCAATCAGTGCTATTCTTTTCATTTTACCATTTCTTTATTTTGTAACTTTTCTTTCCTTTAATTGAAGTGTTTCTTTTATGTTTGTAAATAAAGGTTTTTTTTAATCCACATGGATGCACACTTATTGCATAATAAATAGGTCCATGGTGAAATGGGTTAGTTCCATTTCAATGCCTCGGCATAATTTGTGATTTATCCACCCCTAATGGTCATTCACAAGTGTGCTTAAAAAAGTCATCCACAAGTGTGCTTAAAACTAAATAACAATTTATCTTGATTTTTGTGATTAAAGGGCTAATGTATTGAATGATAGATAAAGCTTTTAACTGGACCCTGTCTGTCTGTTGAACAAGTTGAATGACATGAGGGAAGGGTCAAATATGGGACAAAATAGTCCAAGTAACTTTAGATATTCATTAGTACTCCTAGGTGGTTTATACCAAATATGGAAGAAATATGTGATGTACTGGGATGGGTGCATATATTAACTATGGTGGGACTCTTCCATAAAGGTTTGGGTGTGATTGACCAATATAAATTGAGGAAAGTTGTATGTATCGGAGTAGTAATATTTAGTTAATATGCGGGGAGTGGAATGAACATATTATGGGATGGAATGGTGATGTGGTTAAAGTTTTATTGTAACAACGAAGAGATATGATTTTTGGGCTGGTAGCAACAGAATGGAAAGTTAACTTGAAGAGAGTTTTAATTCTACTGATCTAATTTTACAGTTTGACTTTTCTTTAAAAAAAATGAGTTTACCTTCATTGGTTGGATAAACTTATTTGAAGGAGTGACTCTACAAGAGAATCTTTTGAGGAAAGAAGAGATTACAGCAGTTCAGTCCTTTAACTTAATACTTGAATTCATCTTGCGGAGCCCAATGCCGTAACGCTTTTTGTTGCCGTTGCCATATTTAACAAGGAAAATGTTCCATGGATATTCAAAACGCGTTAACTGATTCACAACCAACCTAAGTGCATTTCAGTGAAATAATTACAGTAAAATCTAATAAATATAAGCAAGGAGCGCTCTTCATTGTTCTTTAGACATGTATATCCATCATTCTTCAGGACGACTATAAGTGAACTCTTTTATTGTAAACACCCCATCATCTGGACCCCAAGAGGAAGAGGAAGCGACTATAAGTGAACTCTTTCATTGTAAACACACCATCATCTGGACCCCAAGAAGAAGAGGAAGCGCCACCCCACGGTGTCGCTGAGGTACCTTTAGGAAATTTTAGAGTATTTAGGGGCCCATTACTTTTTTTATTAATGTAAAGTAAGATTTATAAAGAGCTTGCTATATGTATGTAGTAATATAATTAGTAACCCCCACATATTCTTGTAAACTTGATTTCTTTCAGTTTGAACGTCAATTTATTTTTATGCCATTAGATCCTCATTATAAAAAAATCCCACGATCCACCTGGTAAGGGGCAGTCAATCCTTGTCCCCAACTCTACAACGAGCCGTTCCCTTAATTTGAGATCACAGAGATCAAGGGCCGGTACAAGCGTTACATTAATTTTCTCAAAAAGGCAACTGTGAATTTCCAAAAGCAGCGGCAAAAAGTTTTGAATATCTATTTACTATCCGTCTCCAAAATTTTAGGATACCCATTGGAATTTTGGACAATCCGGAGCGGAAAATGAGAAACCCCATATGTTTGGTGTGGGCTAGTGAAATGTGTAGGCTCATGCGATGACGTAATACATAAAAGTACCCAATTTTTAGTGTATTTTAAAGTACCCAGTTTTTCGGGTTGTTCCCGAACTGTATTTCGCTGATATGCAAAATAATAGATGACTTGATCTATTACTATTTTTTCTTTTAAGCAACTTAAAGCAATAGCACGAAAAGGGTTTAATTCTGTTCTTTAACAGTTTTTATGTAGTTAATCGAATAGTATCGTATCAAAGGGTGTATAACAATCGCGCTTGCGCATCAGGAAAAGGATATTTAAAGTGCAGTTGTAACGGCTTCCGGCAGATACTATTACCCATTATAAACCATTAACCTAGCTATGAACCAGTAAACTAAACAGTTCTGAAACATTATCGTATCGGATTAAAACCGCCAGTCAGTATTGAAAATTTGTTCCGTGTCCAATTTCCTTTTTATTTTATTCACAAATCAGTTTTTTTTTTCCATTGTCGATGTCATATACCAGAGTGATGTTACACATGCGTAAGGAAACAAACTTTCTCCTTAATTTTTTGTTAAAACTAAACGATATCCCTCCCCACTTTATTAAGCCATTGGTTTAAAACGTCTTTGCTGGTATCATACATATGCTTACAAGGGGATTCTGCTTGGCATTTTAATTAATTCAACTTTGCCATTGAAACTAAAATTGTTTTAAGCTGCCTCCCCAGTTGTTGCTTCCCACAAATATGAAAAATGTTGTATTTAAAGAGGGAGGCTCGTCTCAGTAAAATACGGTAAAAATGGGGGTTACTTTATGACGTCACTTCCGGTTGTGGAAGCAAGATCCGATCCTCTGTCTGTTTGTACCACAAAGTACAGCCAGACACTGGCATGTACGTTGTGTGTGCAGAATTACATACACAGCGCATTACGTTACTGTGACGAGAAACTTATTTGTTTTTTACAATGCTTTTTTGTCAGAAAGCAAAAGTGAAGTTTTAGTATTAAAATACTACAATGATAGTCACCAAATGAAAATTACTGGAAAAAAAAAAGAAGAAGATGAAAGCAAAAAGTCAAAATAAACGATTCTACCGGGGCTTGAACTCACGGCATGATTTGAAAAAAAATTACTTGCGATCGCCGCAAGCACCTGGGCTATCTCGTGAGGTGACCTTCGGGCGTTTTGAATAAGTATATACCTTGCAATACGAGACAACAAATCGCGCAGCAAAATTTCAAATAATCAAAAAAATTAAAAGGAATTCTAAATATTGTGCACATATGACGATATCGCCTCTTTAAATCTTAGAACGTAAGTTTTCAGCAGATATACAATCGACAATCCTGTCGACAATGTGAATCGACACAATACTTTAATTCAAAAAAATGTTTGGTTCATAAATAGGAACACGGTCCGTTCCCTGCATGACCCACGAATCTTAACCCGTCCGAGACAGTGATACTCGCCATCATGATGTATAGGCCCGCACGGCGCACTGCCAAATTAGATTATACGGCTTACGTCCGTGATACAATCATCTGATGATTGCCGCTATGCAACAGAAAGAAACATTTCAATGTGGAAAATGTGGTATACTTCGCACCGGGACTTCGCAGTAAGTTGGATATTCAAATTCCAGCAATCTTCATGTTTGTGGACGTAAGTTTAAAACATTGTCAAATAGCTTTTTGAAATGTGAATATTGCTCTCTTGTTACAAGTGCTTCCCTCAAAGAGCAGATATATATGTGACGCAAGTCTTATAAATTCGAGTTGTGTACAATCGGACGGATAGGTAAATATACAGAGCACCTGCACCGTTTGAAGCATTGTCGAGGTGATGAATTTTCAAGCTTTAGACGACCAGTGCAATAGACTTGTTATCTTGACAGTTTTCGGCCATCAAAAAGTTCCCTTTCGGCAACACCCCCCCTCCCTTCTTTTTTCTCCTCCCCGAACGTTTGGCTATAGTATACACGTTTTAAATGTCTATTATAATTCTTTGAAGTGGTGAGTTTTTACCATAGCCCTAATCAAATCATATCATAAATAGACTTTCTCATCATTTAGAAAAAAAATTGTGGCTTAGTGGTTAATGAGTCAGCCTCTTATTCGAAAGGAACCGTGTTCGATTCCCGTCTTGAGCAAGACACGTTACTCTACTTACTCCTGTACACTCAGCTGTAAAAGAAATTAACCTGCAATGGACTGGCATCCCCGTCCACGGGGAATCATATGCTCTCATCTGCTTCCGCCATGGAAACCTGGGATAAGCACAAGTCCCAGGGGCCAATCGGCCGGCCGTATGGGCCTAATGGCTGGGATAGATTTAATTTAACTCAGATTTTAATAATCTTTTGACCAATTGCTGTTTGTCAATAGACCTTTAAATATCAATAATACTGCCACCGCAACCTTATACGGTGGCGCTATTACAGAAACTAATCAAATACCAAATCCATAAATGAAACTCAACTGTCTGACTGTTGCTTAGTATTTGTGTTTGCAACCACGCATGTTACAATGCTAGTAGAGGTTCACGGTTAAGTTTTACATTCCCATAGAAACTAACAATAGTACTCCAGAAAGTTATTCAGTTACTCTCAGATTTGGTCTACTTTCGCTTGAAGAAAAAAAAAACACAGAAAATGACAGAAAACATATTCACAGAAAAAAGGGTGGGGCTGCATCCATCCGCCTATGAAAATTGTCATGTAACCCAAGTCCAACCTTTAAAGAAGCCTTTGTAACGGCCCGACCCCCGGTTACGATATCAAATTCAATGCTCAGGGAAAATTCTGTATGTACGTTAAGGTGCCGATAGATAAATGCAATTTGAGACGCAAAAAAACATCGTTTGCGTGTATTAATTCATTGTACCATACAGATAACGGTTTTGAGTAGTGGGTGGTGACAATCTTTTACTGGCGGTTTTGTTTTGTGTTCATATTTAACACATTTTAAAAACGACATTTTCAGATTCCCGTGAAGTCCACAATACGTCAATACAAATGCATAAGAACACTATAAGCAATCCAATCTTTACTATAGCCAATTGCATGTTTACCAGTTTACAAGCAGACGCATCAAAATATTTTAAACATGTTGGTGTTGTGTTGTTAACTTGTTAACCAACCCTCTTGTTACCATTTACAGGAAGTAGCCATGGTGATTAATTGTTAATTTTTTTCAATCAAACTCAAACATTTCAAAGTTCAGTTGTTGATATATACACACTACATCAACAACGTGAAATTCCATCATATATACTGTGCAAATAACAGCACAGTTGCCCGACAACAATTCTAAAGATACTGACACCTTCCAGATGCACTGCTAAATGACCGTTACGTAATTAAGTATAAGGTTTTTCTATACCCAAATCAAGTGATAGGGGCCTATGTACTACTTTCAATGTATCTGAAAAGGGTTGAAATTGGCTATGGAGTGATGGATATCCTACACCATATACAAATACTCTCAACTCTGCAGTGCACCAGTAAATTAAGAAGCACAGAATGGCAAACTATCTCCCTTTTACTTGATAGACAATTCTGACTTGTGGGGACAGGGTTTTGGGAGAGGAAAAGATAATTTCCCCCTGATACTGAGTCGAACAGTACACGAGGCACCACTAATTGAAACATATCGTCCAACTTGTCGTCAACTTCTCAACTACAAAATTCCATGGTTGTAATATCTCTTTCACAAAGTATGGGGATATGGAGCCATATACTACACATCCACAAAGTTAGAGAACAGTTTTTTTTTTTTAACAACCTTGTGTATTTTTTTAATTCTGTCAAAAGTTGGGGACAAGTCCCTCTTTTCTCCCAAAAATTACAGCCCTGCGCAATTCCAATGGGTATATTGCATGCCATATATAACAAAGTTAAGCATGGAACGTATAATTTGTGAAATTCAAGATGGAAATTGACTTCCCTTTTGGGATGTTATGGTACCTTATATATCTATGTTGTTATCCTATAATCATTGCAAATATACAAGTTAGGCATATTTGATGATTGACAGTTTAACCGGCACTTCTTAGATAAGGCAGAAACTAAAAGTCCCGTCTATTGTGCATTACGTCCTAGTATGTCCCGACGTATCCTTCGATGTTTCTTTCACCTCAACCAGCCAATAGAATACAACGAGATCAATGTAAAATTTTTTTTAATTGCCATCTTAATAATTCACCAGTTTTACAACGCAATCGGGCATGCCGGGCCGTACGTCTGTACGTAACTGGGAGGTAAAATCCTCTTCGGACCGATTTCCCTTGCCTCGCTTCCTGTGCCTTTGTTTGATGGAGACAAATGAAGGGACCATGTTTATCCTACAGTTTATTCAATTGTACATCTCTTTTATCACAGAAAGTAATTTACAAAAAACTCAGTACAAAAAATACTAAAGCATCAGATCAAGCGTCATCATCATCAGATCATATCCATCGACCGTGGTCGAGATCAAAGATACTCTGATACGCCACCCTCGTTTGTCAGCCATAACTCCAGTCAGTTCTTCAAATATAAGTCCAGTGTCTCTGCAAATTGTGTCTGGATACATGGGTGGTCGGCTCCCTCTTGCTGTGCATGGTAGACGTCAAGTGTTGGTTCTTATCACTGAAGCAGTGTCCAGCAAAGCTACTACGTCTCCGAGCAACGATTGTCGAGATCCATGGGATATATCCATATATTTCAACTTTTTTGTTGGGTGGTTTCTCCAGGAAAGAATTTGAACCCGCATAAGTACTCTGGGGTATGTACAGTCGAGGTGCTGCTCAAGCTCCTTTTCATGGTCCACGATGTTTCGGCACCGTTTAATAGAATGTTTTCTACACAGGCCCTGAAGAACTTGATCTGAGTGCTGTGGAGATGTTTGACTGTCAGATCAGATGTAACTTGTTGCATGAGGTCCAAGCTTATCATTTTCTTGTCAGAAAATCTTTCTAGCTGTCAGCAACATGTGAGCCCAGATTTTGAAGTTATCTACTTCTTTTATTATGGCAATATTTTGGAAAGGATAGGTAGGTCAAGCAAGTCCATCTTATGTGAAAAATCGGACTTGGTAAGAAACAAAAAGGTGAAAAAGCATTCAAAAATCATCTTATTCCGTTAAGGAGATATTTAAGTTTAAAGTTCTCTATCGTTTTATAGAAACGACTAAAATCAAAGCAGTTGTCACAGCCTCAGATTGCTCAAAGTCTGTATGTATTATATCATATTTGTCCTGCAATTTTGTGGCTTAAAAATTATTGGGTACTGCAGGAGAGTAGTAAAACAGATTCTATAGTATAAGTCCATAGGCCTAAATACAATTTACCACTTGTTATGCTGAACAAGCTGGGCTCAGAATTAATAAGGATAAGGACAGAGCTCATGAAAGTTAACAGCAAATGTGCAAACAAAATTACGATAACCAACAACTAAATAAAGTAAACAAGTTTAGATACCTTGGTGCAACAGTAAGCTTACAAGGTGGTGGAAAGAAGATATCCAAAACAGAATCTCTAAAGCAAGAGTAGCATTTATGAAATTTAATAAGATATGGAACTCAGCACATTCTCAATATATACAAAAATACGACTGTTTAACTCTCTTGTTATGTATGTACTCTTGTGTGATTGTGAGACATGGCGAGTTAATGTGCAGATAATAAAAAGCTGGATACATTTATGTTCAACTCTTACAGGAGAATTTTGAAGATCAGGTGGCCATATGTAATATCTAACGATGGAATTATGAGAATCACTAAACATGACAAAATCAGCACTGAAGTAAAAAGAAGAAGGTGGAGGTAGATTGGTCGTGATGCGCATGAACACTATTAAGCACTGTCAGACTGTGTGACAGCTATGACGTGAAAACCAGAGGGGAAAAGGAAAGTTGGTCGTCCTAGAACGATCTGGAGAAGGACAGTAGAGAAGGAGAGGAATGTGTTGGGATGGAGCTCGTGGACAGAAGCCAGGCAAGTTGCAAATAACAGTGTCCAGTGGAGAGAGCGCACTGCAGCCTTATAGTCAGAAAAGACTAGGTGAGAAGGTTTGAGAAAAAATTATTCAAATATTAAAAAAGTTGAATACATTTTCTTTAAATTAAATCGACAATTGTTAAGAATGTGAGGACGAGGCGCCAACCTCCCATAGTCAGACAATAGACTAACTACACCAGTCATTTCTACATAGATAAAGACATAAAATTAAGCTTAAATATCTCCTTAACGGAATAATATTTTGAATGCTTTTTACCGAGATCAACTTGCTTGACCACTAAACTAATCTTTTAAAGTATGCAAAGACTATTGAATTAAAATGAGAAAAACTTTGAAAATTATTCAACGAATAAGTCTGTCACTACACTTTCAGTCAGGACTAGATTCAAAATTTAATTCTCTTAAACTTATAAATGAAATAGGAAATAGAAAAAGGAACTTTCTTATAATTGCCATCTTTTATGGTAGTATGGATATAATATTACCACTATTCTTTGTCTAAAAATCATGTGTCGTCCAACAGTCGTTGGCGTGTGCTTAAATATACTAACTTGTATAGCTCTTTTCTCAATTTTTGTGAATATTCACACGCATATACGGTAAAAATCGGTAAAATGGAATTCAATTTGGGGTGTTAAATGTTTTCAAGATTTTTGAATCTACGTTTTGATGACAATTTCATTTTTTTGTTTCTCAGGTCGAACCGCCTACAAAGTCAACGAATGTCATGCATAGTTTCAGAAGTATATAGCTCCACGTGTAACCAACGAAGTGTTATATTTTCATATTACATTTATAGACCTTCACACACCCCCTAAAATTCATCTTCAATGTATTCAATGTATTCAGAATACATTGAAAACATTGGAAACATTGAATATGAATATTAGGGGGCGGAATTTCAGCGACTCTTCACCCTCCATGCAACGCATGCGTCTCATTTGTGTTGCTCATTCGTTATAACATACTTAGTATGTTAACGATTTTCTCGTCTGAACTAGCAGACTAGACTAGCATGACCTCAGCTAACCGTATCGACCTCGATTCCCTTCTAGTTTGTTTGTTTGTTTGGTTGATGAGGTCTTAACGGCACCACGACAACGAAGGTCAAATTGTGCCTGAGAGGTCAGATCATTTTAGAGGTAGTAAGGAAAGAGACCAGGGGAAGAATGAGAGAAATTCAAGAACAAAAGCCAGAAAGCTGTGATCGAGAGAGGAGGTGCATGGGTAAAACTAAAAACAGAGTAGAGAGGGGGTGGAAGAGGAGGATTAAATATGATTGTAGAGGGATGCATGCTGGAGGAAGGAGACTATTTTATCTGGAGGATTTTTTTGGAAGAACTCAGCAATTGAGTTGTGGGGAGCGAGAGAAGTTCTGGGAAGGTCGTACAGGGGGCAAGCAAGGAGAACGTGATGGATTGTAAGGATGCAGTGGCAATTGTTACAGAGGGGTTGGGGGGAACCAATAAGGAGGTGGGAGTGAGTGAGGTGGGTGTGACCAATTCTAAGACGGGTAATATGAACGTTGTCGATACGAGAAAGGTTGTTAATGGTGGATTTGATCGGGATTGTGGGCTGGATAACATGGAGTTTGTTATCAATTTGGAAGTTCCATAAGGTTTGCCAGCGGTCACGAACAAGAGAAGCGATAAGCGGTTTGATGTCAGAGAGGGTTTTGGGAAAAGGGGAAGGGAGGAGGTTAAGGGCAAGCTTAGCGGCTGTATCAGCCCTGTCATTGCCAGGGATGCCAACATGGCTGGGTATCCAGAAGAAAAGAACACTTTTCCTGCAGAGGGTGGGAGAAAAGAGTTTCCGGAGGAGGAGGTGGCAGGTGAGGTTATCCCATTTAAGATTGAGTAATGAAGTAAGAACAGCCTTTGAGTCAGAGAAAATGGCAAAGTGACTAAGAGGAGAGTACTCACAAAGTTGAGGGCGAGGAGAATGGCCTTAGCCTCGGCTGAAAAGATGGATGAGTGGTCAGGAAGTCTGCTACTGAGGGTGATGTCTTGATGATGGCAGCAGCAGCTGTCTTGTTGCCTTCCTTGGAGCCATCAGTATAGATGGAGGTGTAATTTGAGAGTTGGTCTTTGATTTGGTTGTGAGATTGATGAAGAGATTAGGTGAGTTTGAGATTTGTTATAAGTGGAGAGGTCTAGGTGGACAGAAGGAAGAGGGGTGGCCAAGGCGGAAAAGTGGGCCAGGAATAGGTGCCGAGAGTGGCGGGGTTGATGCCAAGTTGAAAGAGGTCTGATTTAATGCGTAAGCTGAAGGGGGCGATAGGGTTTTAGTCCTATCAAAGAGGGAGGAGAAATTGGGGTACCTAATGAGGTTGTAAACAGGGTTCTGGGTGTTGGTGAGGACTCTAAAAGCATAGGAGAGGCTAAGCTTTTTACATCTAAGAAGAAAGGGGGTTCGTTGGCTTCAACATGAAGGCTAGTGATTGGGGAGGTCCTGTAGGCTCCCAGACAAAGCCTGAGGGCTTCATTTTGATGGTGTTAATGTGGTTGAGGTACGAGTTGTGAGCGACACAGTAAACAATATTGCCATAGTCAAGCTTGGCACGAATGGTGAGCCTGAAAATTTTGAGGAGAGCATAGCGGTTCGCTCCCAAGTAGTGTTGAGAGCAGTCGGAGGAGGTTGAGGGAGCTATTGCATTTTAGTTTCAGGTTGGTGATGTGTGGCTTGTAGGTGAGCTTGGGGTCTAGAGTTAGACCAAGGAACTTTGTGTTTTCAACTTTAGGGATGCGATTCCCATTGAGCACAAAGTTCGGGTTGGGGTGGAGCTTGTTGAAATGACAAAAGTGCATGCAGACTGTCTTGTCTTTGGAGAATCTAAAACCGTTATTGTTGCTCCAGACTTGCAGCTGATTGAGGCTGGTTTGAAGCCTATTTTCAACAATAGGAAAGCTAGGGGAGGAGTAGAAGATGGTGAAGTCATCCACGTAGAGGGTACGTTTGATGCTGGGGCCAAGGTCATTCCCGATGTCATTAATGCTCAGGTTGAAGAGAGTGGGGAGAGGATGCTGCCTTGGGGACGCCCTCTTCTTGGGGGTACGGCTTGGAGAGGGTGTGGCCAATACGAACTTGGAACTGCCTGGGTGAGAGGAAGTTTTGAATAAAGATGGGGAGGTGGCCTCTGAGGCCAATGGTGTGAAGTTTCCGGGTAATGCCGTATTTCCAAGTAGTGTCGAAAGCTTTCTCGAGGTCAAAAATATGGCAATGAGGTGTTCTTTTTGCAAAGGATTCCCGGATAGCGGTGTCGAGCGTAATTAACTGGTCTAGGTATTGCGACGTTTTCGGAAGCCGCTTTGGTGAGAGAGAGGATTCTGTTGGTCTCGAGGAACCAGTTTAGTCTCTGATTAATGATCTTTTCCATAATTTTACAGAGACAGCAAGTAAGGGCGATGGGTCGGTAGCTGGTGGGGACGGTGCCATCCTTCCCCGGTTTAAGGACGGGGATGACAATAGCTGTCCTCCAGATAGGAGGAAAGGAGTGTGAGGACCAAATGTGGTTGAAGATGGTGAGTAGGGTAGTGGTGGCTTTGATGGGGAGGTGTTTCAGAAACTGATAGGG
Organism: Chiridota heheva; assembly: GCA_020152595.1. NCBI lineage: Eukaryota > Metazoa > Echinodermata > Holothuroidea > Apodida > Chiridotidae > Chiridota > Chiridota heheva. The sequence continues at coordinate 792,560 of JAIGNY010003169.1, forward strand.
GATGTTATCTGGGCCCTTGAGGTGCAGCCAGCGTCGCTGATGGCTTGGTTTAATTCAGAAAGAGTGAGAGGGGTGTTGTAGCTTTCGGAGTTGTCAGAGGGAAAAGTGATTCTCCGGGCTTCATCGCAAGCTTTTTTGATTTTGAAAGCATTGGAGTAGTTGGTCGAGGCCGAGATGTTGCTGAAAGAGGCGGCGAGGTGGTCAACGATGTCTTTTTTTGCGGTGAGAAGGTCTCCATTCCAAGAGAGATGGGAGATGGAAGATTTGCCTACTCTGCCGTGGAAGCTGTAGCTGGCTAGTAACATTTCAGCAAAATATGGTGTCACCAATGCAAATAGGTATAGACTAAAGCAAATCTCAAATGCGTGGTATATGTGATATATACACCCATACTGAAAAATATATGCAATGTTTAAAGACGAATCAATACCCCCATTATAATAGCAGACTATCCCGTGAGATTGGACGATTTTTTTTTGCCGAAAGGGTGCGTGTGTGCGGGGTGGGGAGGGGGGGGGGGTGACAAAATCTGGAGAGCCTCAACTGAACCTACTGGGAAACTTGCACCTAACCCATCTTGGTAGGGTGGAAAGATGGGTAAACAACACGAGCTCCGAACAAAACTGAAAGTGTGGAATTTGAAAGTGTGGAACCATGCATAAGCGATTACCGGCGATGTCTTATCAAACAGATATAAATTGTTTTAAATTATCTTATTTCTATAAAAGTTCTATATCATTGTTTTAAACTAGGATTACTTTAGACGTATGAACATACACAAGCTGATTGAACTGTAGCATCTATGTTTAAACTCAAAGGTTACATTTATACTGTTACATTAACACATCAAATAGGTCTAGTTCAAATAAGCGGCTTTCATATTTTACCCTTAATTAATTCCGTTTCCCTGTAGATCCAAAATATAATATATAATTGTATAATTCACATCTGCATTGCATCATGGTAATCTTTTAATCAGTTTACCTCTCAATATTCCAATACGGTTTTCTTTGCTTTGTATATATTATCAGAAGACAATACAACAAAATAACTCACGAATATGCCCTTTTGAACCCAAGATGTCTTATAAAGTTTATACGTATCATCATTGCTTTATCTTAAGGGAGAAACGAAAACCTATAACAAATATTTTGCTTTTCACAATCATAAATGCGAGGTTAATTCTTCAAAGTTCAGAGCACCCTGATATTTCTTTTACTTTTCTTCTTTGCATTTCACTGTAACGACATGACTGATTGACCTCGCGCAGCACGATGGTCGCAAAATGCGCCCACTTGTTTGCAAATGAGGGCATGAAAGTTTCCAGTACTGTAAAAGTGTATTCAAAACAGTTCGACGATTAAAACCAAATTCTCGAGTTATATTTTTCAGTTGGTCGGTCGTAGATATATGCCAAAGACATACATAATATATGAGGCCTACGATCGTTGCATCATGTTGCATCGTTGCATCATGTTGCATCGTTGCATCATGTTGCATCGTTGCATCATGTTGCATCGTTGCATCATGTTGCATCGTTGCATCATGTTGCATCGTTGCATCATGTTGCATCGTTGCATCATGTTGCATCGTTGCATCATGTTGCATCGTTGCATCATGTTGCATCGTTGCATCATGTTGCATCGTTGCATCATATTTGCATCGTTGCATCATGTTGCATCGTTGCATCATGTTGCATCGTTGCATCATGTTGCATCGTTGCATCATGTTGCATCGTTGCATCATGTTGCATCGTTGCATCATGTTGCATCGTTGCATCATGTTGCATCGTTGCATCATGTTGCATCGTTGCATCGTTGCATCATGTTGCATCGTTGCATCATGTTGCATCGTTGCATCATGTTGCATCATGTTGCATCGTTGCATCATGTTGCATCGTTGCATCATGTTGCATCGTTGCATCATGTTGCATCGTTGCATCATGTTGCATCGTTGCATCATGTTGCATCGTTGCATCATGTTGCATCGTTGCATCATGTTGCATCGTTGCATCATGTTGCATCGTTGCATCATGTTGCATCGTTGCATCATGTTGCATCGTTGCATCGTGTTTTACAGTTACATCGTTGCCGTTGCATCGTGTTGTTATCGTTGCATCAAGGAAGTGTGTTGTACTTCCTTGGTTGCATCGTTGCGTCGTGTTGCATCGTTGTGTCGTGTTTCATCGTTGCGTCGTGTTGCATCGTAACAATTATTGACCAACTAAGGCCAGGGAAGTGGTAGACTAAAACAATCTCGATTATATACCGGCGTAGATATATGCGTTCTGCATAACTCTGTTAATCGTTTAACATTATATATGTTGTGATTATATGATCAGTAGGCCCCAAAACTAAGTTTGCGGGCCTGGGAAAATGGCAGCGGACCTCTAAGTAATGCATGGGGTCCCCTCATTTAAATTTGTTCGGGCTCGTTGCACTTTTGATAAAGGTCTTAGAGAAGCCTACATCTACTGTAAGCGTTCATCTCTCCAGATCAGAAGTATAATCTTATATTTCAATGTAACTCTTTAAAGACAATTCGTAGTTTTGTCCGTGCACGTTTCGAAGCGTTTTATAAAAATACACTTTTTCCTTTTCTAGCTTTCTAGTTTCTATTTAAGCTTACGCAGATGGCCAAGTAGTGAATACAGCAGCTACTTATTTGATGATGATGGATATGTATTGATTTTTGTAGAATAATTAAGAACGTTTCAACAGTTCAATGCATATTTGTCCTTTGCGTGTATGATTAGCAATTCCATTACAGCTGAAATCCTGGTAACAATTGCGTTCATTTAATTCCATTCAATGGTTGATATAATAAATATGTTTTGGATCAAAAAAAATCATTGGTGTGTTGAGCACTTTTTGCATGAACATAATCATCAAAGCGTACCTTACGAGTCTTTGTCAGACTCTAACAGAATGTCAAAGGCAGGTAGAGATTCTAGAGCAAATATTTATAAGCTTGAACAGTTAAAGGATGCCTAAAGAATTTTAAAAGATCACAGAAATATTAACGAAGATCAAAAAGGTATCAACCCAAATAAAAAAGGTTGATGAGACGTTACAAATTATGACGTTATAATCTTTTTGGTTTCATATTATTCAGGGTAACTGCATTCTAACGCATTTAGTCGACAGTAATTTGTATTATGATTGTATCTACAATCTTTCATTGTAAAACTTTATAGGCTTATGCCAAATAAATTATAGAAAAATCGCTTTACAGTTAAAGAGAAATTAGGATATTTTAAAATGAGATATTTTAGGAAAACCTTTTGACATTTGAGAAAAATTCTCAATACTTTTCAGGAAAAAGATATTTTGAGGAACAACTTCGGTAATTTTGGGGAAAATGTCATATATTTGGGGGTAAAACTTGGGGGTTTAAGAAAATACAGAAATAGGGCCTACTTCGGATATTGTCAGGAAAAATTAGGATATTTTCAGAGAAAAATCGAATATTTTGAGAAAAACCTTTTATTATTTTGAGAAAAACCCTCGAAACTTTTAAGGAAAAAGATATTTTGATGAAATACTTCTGAAATTTTGAGGAAACCTTCGGATATTATTTAGGAAAACCTTTAGATATTTTAAGGAAAACCATCGAAACTTTTGAGGAAAAAGTCAGATATTTTGAGGAAAGACTTCGGAATTTTGGGGAAATGTCGTATACTTGGAGGGAAAACATACGGGAATTTTGAAAAAATAAAGGGCCTACTTCGGATATTTTGAAAGCAAATTAGGATATTTTGAGGAAAACCTTCGAAAATTGTGGGGAAAATGTTGCATATTTCTAGGAAAAGTTTTTGGAATTTTGAGGAAAAACCTCGAAACTTTTGAGAAAAAAATCAGATATTTTGACTGTTTGAGGAAAGACTTCGGAAATTTTGGGAAATGTCGTATACTTGGGAAAAAAACTTACGGGAATTTTGAAGAAATAAGGGCCTACTTCGGATATTTTGAAGAAAAATTAGGATATTTTGAGGAAAACCGTCGGAAATTGTGGGGGGAAATGTCTCATACTTTTAGGAAAATTTTCGGAATTTTGAGGAATTACTTCGGAAATTTTCAGGGAAAATTTGGATATTTTGAGGAAAACCTTCGAAAATTTAAAGGAAAAAGTAATATTTTGAAGAAAAACTTCTGGAAATTTGAGGAATAAGTCGGAAATTTGCTAACTTAAAACTGCTAAATAGACCTAACTTAAAGATTCGGTTTTCGGAAGTATTGTGATCCTTTTTTCCCAAGATGGCTTTCATCAGGATTACCAAAACAGTCCAACATATGCGTATACTGATTTTTCTCTTGTGCAAGTTTTCCGAATTTGAAAATTAATTATCTATTTTTTAAATATATTTTTAATTACCCTCTTTTACCTACGCCACTGGCTGAACCCATATGTCGCATTCTGCATGCTAGGTAGATCAAAATCATCACAAATTGATGGGCGTGCCGATACTTTGGTATGAATAAACTTTGACTACTCTGGCAAAATAAATCTGAAATTTTTGCAACATATCGGAAAACTATGCTGACCTTATGTCTTTGGCTTTCTTAGGACGAACTAAACCTTTTGCATTATCAATTTTTCATAAGGCTGCGCTGATACAATTTTTTACCATTTTCTACAAATAATTAATTATTAATGTTCTTTAGGAACTTATACCAGTATACGGACCCAGGTGGAGGGAAACGGGAGCCGTGACCCTCCACTAATAATATGACATTTTTTTAATATCAGAAAATCATTTCACACTCAAATAACCCTCCACTTGGCGTGCCAACTGTCTGACTGTGAAGACACAGGACTGAAATATCAGCTGTTCTTTCAAGTTATTCAGGAGAATATTCATTTGAAATACAGGATGATTGAAAAGCTTATATGGTAATATGAAATAAAAAAAAACATTTCACCTGCCAAATTCTTATTTGCATTTCCAAACATAATTTAGGAATGCATGCATATGCGATGCTGAAATTAAAAACAAACTCACTGGATGTTGCAATCGTGGGAGGCTGAATATCATAATTTTGAAAATCTCAGAAAGTCTATTAATGATTGTTTTCTTTATAAAAAGACAGCATTTTAGTCCGTTCATTTGCAATGCCGTACGGTTGTCAACACGTAAAGGGCCTACACTTTATTTTGGTTTCTTTTTGCATCGTCAGACTGTCAGATTGGTTGCTGAAGTTTGAGTGAAACAGCATCAACTATACGCATGAATCTCAGGGTGGTATTTTTCGGGTGGGATGGGAATTTGGTGGGATGGGCGTCCTGGTGGGAGGGGCGTCCTAGTGGGAGGGGTTGCCTAAGGAGGGGCTGTCTGGGGATGGCCTGTCTGGTGGGCGGGGCTTTTGATGGGAGGGGATTTCTGGTGGGAATGGTTTTCTGGTTGGAGGGGCTTTCTGTTAGGAGTTTAAAAAAAAAAAAATCATGCCCCTTTCTTTGTGGAGGAAAAGTACGCTCGTAGCCTCCCCCCCCCTTCCCCTCTTTATTTTGTGATGGGGAATATGTTTCTGAACCGTTGCTCTTGCTAAAGTTTGTATAGGCCATTATTCGCATAACGCACACAGAAGCACGAGTTAAAAGCTGACATTCTCCTATGTATGTTTTATTTCTCTCTTGTTTAAATTCGGCTTTACAAATCACGATTCCACCTACCATTTTGCACAATATTCAATGTCCTTGAATTGAGACTCAAAAAGCAACCGGCAGACCGGGACACAGTTTCATCCCATACTAAATGCCCGTTTTGGGATCATTTTCAACATGGGTCACTCATACCGTCATAGAAGCCTTACTAATCTTTTATCGAAGATCTGATAAATTCCACGAATACTTGAAAAAAAAAATTATTTTTTATATTAACTGAAACGAAACGCAAAATACGGGTAGCTATTCACTTGGTCGGTGCCACATTACACCCAGAAGATGACGTCATTTTCTGGAGCGAAAACAAAGCTTTGCGTGGGCAAAGCGTGGGCAAAATCGTATGAGCTTACTATGTGCGGTACGTATGCATGTAAACAAACACAACTGATCGCTTTGTTTTTACTCCAATGCGGGGTGAATGCGCGCGGTTGCCAAGCGGTCTGGTGACCTCAGGTCACATTTCCGACCAAGCGAATACTAAAAAATATCTTACTCTTTTCATCTTAAAGAATCTAATTTTCCTCCTGTAAGGTGATGCGGGGAGCTGGGTGATGGAAATAGCTACCATGTACGCACATTGCTAGGAAACATACTACTAGAATAATGATTTTGGTAGAAGACCATTGCATATTACCAGGTAATACTGACTGATAGCGTATTTACACTGTGTATATATAGCGTTTGTTGTACTTGGATTATCTCACGAGCGGCTTCAGCTGTTCAGTTTGTTTAATGGATTGGGTAAATAGGAATTGCGAGAATTAAACGTGAATGTACATAAGGCCAAGTCTAACAATTACCAAAGGCCGAGTGGTCTCTACTATCAGACTACCCACACGAGCAAAGGTCGGCCAATGTTCTGCACAAAATGGCAATTCGGAACAGGTGGTTAAATTAACAGACAATCAAAGAATATCAACTGATCAATGTGAGATTTTAAGCAACAACAAGCTTCGAGTTTGCTGATTCCATTTACCAGTTTAGCGACACAGTGCCGTAAGTTGCGGGAGATGGATGATCCCATGCCTCAAACACCAACCAAAGATGACTAAGATCATGAGGGGTTATTCTATGTACCAAATGGGAAATGTATCTCTCTTATTGTCTCACTATATACCATATATGAGTTCATCAAAGGCGGAAGGAAATGTTGTTAGCTATGGACGTCATCTGTTTTTGTTTTTTTCTTTCTAGATGAAATATTACAATCGGCATGTACATTCCAGACAAGAGATGATTACCCGGCATGCAGTGGCGCCGCGACCGGGAGGGAATTCCACGAGAATGCTTTCCCCACTTACCCCAATATAAAAATTGCATCGGTCAAAATTATTTTGTTTTTATTGGTTTTCTCCGTCAAATGTGATACAGCTTCTATCCCACACTGAATATTCTGCCAGCTGTTCCGACGTCTCCACCTTTTCTCTGTCTTAGGTCACAATTTATTTATAGAATAAATTCGATTATCCGCGATGGCAAATGCCACGAATAAAAACATGCAACTCTATTCTACACATCAATCAGTCCACCATCAGCCTAAACACATCCACGGCGACTAAACCGATCTGTTACACCAATAAAGAGAAACACATATCTTTTTGTGATGCTTGAATGTTTATCAGATACTTGCTTCCTCCACGGTGCCTTGTGATTTATGGTCTTTGTCACATACGGAACGAATGATAAAAAAAGTGTTTGAAAGGAGTGTTTTAAAACATTTTACTCCCATGTTAATCTTTAAAATTAACGACTTCTTTGTCAGACCTGACCACTTTTAAGTCGTTAGTGCGATGCTGGTTGTAATTGATGTTGAACGCGTGGAGAATGAATGCAGAATGCAGTAATACCTCCATAATATGAGAAGCTGTATCTGCAGATCTGTATGAGCAACATTTTCGTCAGATAATTTGGTTGCACATAACGTGTAGATATTATCCCAAACAATACATCCATGCAGTGGCGTAGCCAGGATTTCCATATTGGTGTGGCAAGTAACAGAAATAAACCGACAGGTTATGGCCCCTGCCGACGAACGCTACTAATTTTGAATTGATAAAAATGGATTATTGGTGAGGTGATCGCCCCTTCTGCCCACCCTTTGGCTACGCCACTGCGTCCATGCACAGATGCACATGCATAGGAAACAAAAACAAGTTTCATGTGATTTACATAACATTAGGTCAATATGAACCACCGTTTGCCGAAAGTTCGGGTCATTTGGGTTGGTAGTCGGACCCTTTAACGAAATGGAACGAATATCAGACTGTATTAGGCTATATTGTCAATTATGGAAGTCTAAATATAAAGTTAAAAAATCATTAAAAGAAAGTGGCGGCGGTATACTCGGGAACAAATTAAAGATTTTTTCTCTATACGAAAATCATTTTCCCTGATGAAAAAATTAGCATGGACGCAAATTTGGTGTAAAAACCACATAATTTTAACGACGGTACCCATCTCACCCTCTTTCTTCTACTATATACAATGCATGCACGAAAACTTAAACGTCCCCATAACTGTATAAGCAATTATAAATAACTTTGCGGCTCCTATTCATCATTGACATAAAATGTCTCGCACAATACTTCATAATCTCTCATTTTCAGTTGATTTCATTTCCATCGTTCTTTTACTTCCATTAATGAATTTTCCGACCAACAAACACATCATCGGCAGATCAGTGTAAACAAATACGCCTACTACTCGTTACTCCACGAACAGAAGCTTTTGCTCTATTTGTTTTGTGGCAGTTTATACCACTATTTCACATCACCAAATTTGTATTATTTAATGAAAATATAATTCGCATCATTAATTAGATAGTTTTTGACATGAACACATAAGCAACGGAAGTAGATGATTAGTTGCGCAGCGTAGACATAAGGTTACGTATATTATAATACGTAAAATAATACCCATCATGTTCATTTTTCTTCTACATCATATGCTGATCAGCATTTTTTAAATCCTGATCAGTCTGATTAGTTTTTTTATTCGTGATTTATTCATTTTTAAAAGGTAGGCCTATATGGACAGGTGGAGACAACAATAGATTTGAAATCCCCTAAAAAACATACAGAAACCAAACCATTCCATCAAAATCGGTTAAAAATTGGCCATTTACAGCTTTTTGAAGATTTTTGTGCAAATATGCAATTTTTTGTGTTACTCTTGTGATGTAGGAATGGGACATAAGTCTCTATTCTCTTATATAAATCCATTGTTTTTTAACCCTCTGCCATTTCTCTCGGAAAAAAAGCAGAGATTATTCTAATGAAGAGGATTTGATCTTTACCAAACCCCCTACAAATTTCAAACTGGAGATGGCATTTTGAACATTTTCAAGGTCTGAATTTAAGGGCAGAATTATGAAGAAAAACAAAAGGAGCATTTTTTTCTGTTCATACCTCACATTTTTTCAATAATTAAAAAAAATATCAAACTTTGATTACTCATAACTTGAAAACTACACATGCTATTTTCAAAATTGATGCAAAAACCATTAAATTCCTAATTTTATGCTCTGTTCAGTCAGTGGTTAATAAAAAAAAAATGTGTACCGGTTTATTTACCTTTAAAGGTTTATGGGCAGATGGACATGTATTAATTTCTATATTAATTGAACTTTTTAAAGAGTAATAAAGGATTAGTTCAGAGGTCAAGAAAGTCAAACTTATATGAAAGAGGACTTTATAAGAAACAGAATGGCGAAGAAACCGTTCAAAAATCTTATTCCGTTAAGGAGATATTTAAGTTTCAAGTTTGGTATCATTTGTGTGGATACGGCTAGTGCAGTAAATTTACTATTGATAATTGGTATCCTCATCCTCACATTCTTAATAATCGCGTGCTTTGTAAGTCTAATAACAGTTGTTTTAATTGTGAAAATAACACTTTGATATTTTGAGTTATGGCTGATCAAAGTTTAATCAATTTTCAATTCATGCGAAATTTGTCATGTATAGCTGGGCAGACAGCTTAAAATCTATGTGTAATTATTCTAAATTATTTCCTAAACCCTATTTACTAAATGATGGGAAAGTCTATTACTGGTAGAATTTTATTGGGGCATGGCATAGACTCAAAACTTTGATCAGAAATCGCTGCACAATTATGACAGTTATTTAAAAAAACAAAGATTTTTCAAAGAAAATACCAAGGTCACCCTGCGTACATCACAAAATTTGCATAGAATATGTAAATCCATGCTTCAGATTTATTAATAAAAACGTTGTAAAATGGTCAATCTTTAACCGATTTGATGGAATTATCAGCTATCATGATACTATTTGATAGATTTTAAAGCAATTTAGCTAATGTTGCCTCTATGCACTACGGGCCAAGGGGCGCATTTTCCTCACGAGACCGCTTTTCCCCACTTCCCCTCCCGAAGATTTTGTAAAGTGACATATTTTGTTCTCCCATGGGACAAACTGCCCCTCTCTTTCCATCTCCCCTATCATCAAATTCCATACCTTTAACATCTGCGGATCTGTTATTCCTAAGAGACAGGAAGAATGATGGGAGCCATTTTGAAGAATAAGACAATCTTAATATTCCCACAAAAGACCTCTGCAATTCAAAATCGGGGGAGGTCATGTCTAGCATAATTAGATAAGTGGTGGATACGACGGTCAAAATTCTTAAACAATGTTGTATATAAAGAACAGACCTCGGAAACAAGGGGAAATCCCAGGCCCGCTTGGCCGCACCTAAGCCTGTAGATTCACCCAGCAGAACTGTATACTGGTATACAAAGTTGAAATCCCTTACAATAAATCGCATCACATGCATGGCGGAACGATGTCATAATTTGATATAACTGTATAAGTTGATAAAGCTATTAATAGTACTATAAATCAAGTGAAATTGGAAAATATGATTGGAACTCACGGCTGCGGTACCATCGTCCATCATTATACTCTCTGGAACTAATACACAAATAGAAAGAAGAAATCACTCCGGCTGTGGAGACACTTTTATCCAAATTCTGTTATCCTTATTTATGTTTATTAAGCAAAAATATGCATCCTCAAAAAGTATCTCTCCTTGTAGTCCTTCTGTCCTTCTCCATGCAAGATTTCCATATAGACTCATCTAACTGTTTAACGCACATATAAACCTGACAATACGGAGTCATATATGGTACATTCCTTCCATATAATGGAATCAGTCAGTGTTCCTTCGGCCGAAACCTGTTCAATTGGATAATGACATCACGTAATCATTTTCACGATTTGCTGATTCAGGACAGTAAGCTGGGATCGTGTGCTGGATTAGCCTCTTTAAAGTCTGGACTGAACAAAATAATAGCATGCCCCCTAGTTGTCAGGTTGTTTACATGATCATAATATTGGGAACAGCTTTACAAATTGTTAAATAACTTTAAGTTATTTTGTGAATATTTCTATCCTATTTCTGCATGGGAAAAGAAGAACCATTGGGATGTCAAATATGTCCAGAACAAAATTACCATCTTTCTTTCTTTACAAGGCAGCCATTTTAACTTTATTTTTATTTTTAATATATGCATTTTAAAAACAACAACAACAATACAACAATTTAATACACAACATTTACGGACAGACGCGGTAGTTACCTGCATTTCCCATCAATCACTAGAGGTGACTGCCAGGTTCTGCAAAACACTACCGAGGATGATAAAATACATACAGACAGACAAACAGAAAGATGAAAACAAGTCAGGAAAAGAAACAAACAAAGACATCTGAACGCGAAGCTAATCAAAACGGAGTGTGAATGCATTTTAAACATAGCTAAGGCCAATATATAGACTGATAAATATCAAGAAATTTGAGACTGTCACGTAATTTCCATGCACAGACTAACAGATGAAGTCATTATTGATATCAGGATATCAGTTGTTTTCATGTAACAAAATGGGCCGAAAATTATAAAGATCTTCTTCAGTTCTTACAGAAATAAAAACCAGAATGTACTATTTCATTTTTGCATTATTCTGGGTGATGTCTATTCAGTTTTGGTACTTAAATTTTCTCACTTGTTTTTCATGCTTTCTGGGTGCCTTTTACTATATCTTTTACGTATATCCCTAATAGGACACTGCAGTTTTTTTTGCAGAAAATATCTCACATAGAATATATACTTCAGGGTGCTCTGTTACCTTAGACGTCTCATCCCTTTATACAAACATCCCACACGAGGATGGTGTTAGGGCTTGTGGGCGGTTTCTCCGAGGGTACAAACCCGAGGCAGCAATAAATGAATTATGTCATCTCATCTAATTTATTCTTACCCTCAACCATTTTAGATTTAATAGTCAACACTACCTTTAATTAAAAGGCACAGCTATGGGAACTTTAATGGCCCCGGCTTACGCTACCTTGTTAATAGCTGCCCTCGAGGACGACTTCCTCGAGTCGACCCCCACAGGCCCCCCCCCCTTTTTTTACACGAGATACATAGATGATATTTTTCTTATATGGCAACATGGGGAAAATGCCTTAAAACTTGGTATTGATAAGTTCAACTCTTTCCACCCTTCTATCAAATTTACTTAGATTTATTCCACGACCACCATGATGATGTTAAAACTTTGCAATTACTCCATTCATACATAAGTCTATAGGAAACCCACCGACAGACATTCGTATGTTCATTACAATACAATAGTTTTCATCCATCACATATTTATTAAACGGTCAATCATCTAAAGTCAAGGCTTACGCTATAAACGCATCTGTTCATACCCCACTGACTTCAAAAAAACTTCCCCTTTCTGAAAAGGTAATTTCGACAAAGAGGCTATCCCCTCAATTTGATGAGTGAAAATATTCGCAAAACTGATAAGATACCTAGTAGCCGTTTACATCAATATAAAGCCAACACCCCAAACAAACGTATTCCTTTTGTCACCACTTTCTTTCCCAATTCTAACGACCTTTTCAAATATTATAAAGCTTTATGGCCCATTCTTAGAACCATTTACCCCTAGGTGAAACTTTCGCTGATCCCCCGGTTTTAGTCTTCAGACAGCCCCCTTCCCTAAAAAACATTTTAGTTCGAGTAAATTAAAAATAACTGTCTTGTAGGAAATCACGTTGCCTTGTGTGCAAACACATCATAACTGACTCCAACTTACAACACCCCGGTACCAACATAACTTTACTCCCTGGCCCTTACACTTGTGATATCTTGTTTATCTGTTTTTTTTTTTTTTTTTTTTTTGTGTGTGCAACTTTTTTAACCGATGTCCCAACAGTAATTAAATAAGTGAAACTAAAAATTTTTGCAGGATACGCTTCCATAACCACAAACGCTTAATTCGCAACAAGCTTAAAGTCTACCCGGTTTCCGAACATTTCAACACCCCTCAACACTCCCAACTTATTCGACTTACGTTTCTGCATGATAAAATCCGGCTTTTCTTCAATTACAGCATGCAAAACTTGGGAACTCAAGTTAATTCAAAAATTTGACAACAAAGTCAACAGGCTTAATAGGGACTTATCCTCCTTCATAAATTTACTCCTTTGCAAGTCAGCTCTTAAACCAATGATCCGTGTATTTTGTAAGGTGGTTTCTAGTTACATCATTTCTAATTACGCTTACGAAGAGACAGGGTCTCGAAAATTTCGAAATTTTGTATTTCATTTTGTTTGGTTGTTTGACGAGAGCTTAACAGCGAGGGTCAAATTGTAGGAATAAAAGAAAACAGAGGAAAATTGAGAGAAACACGGAACTAAAAGCCAAAAAGCTGGGAACGAGAGAGGAAGTGCATAAGTGAAGAAAAAAAATAGAGTGGGGGTGGAAGGGGAGAACTAAATATGGTTGTAGAGGGAAGCATGATGAAGGAAGGAGATAATTTCGTCCGAGGGATTTTTCTGGAAGGGCTCAGCTAGTGAGTTTTGAGGAGCGAGGGAAGCTCTGGGAAGGTTGTACATGGGCAAGCAAGGAAGACGTGGTGGACAGCAATGGCTATTGTTGCAGAGGGTGGGGGGAAATAAAAAGGTGGGAGTGAGTGAGGTGGGTGTGACCTATTCTAAGGCGGGTTATGTGAATGTTGTCGGCACGGGAGAGGTTGTGGTCCACGGTATTGCGACGTTTCCGGAAGCCGCTTTTGTGAGGGGAGAGGGTTTTGTTGGTCTCAAGGAACCAGCTGGAGGGTGAGATGCACCACAGCTCGCTTCTCATTTAATCAATCTATCAATCGCCATAAGCCTAGCGGCTCGTTGACGCACTCCTCAGGGTCATTGAATAGAATGTGTCTGGCTGAAGTTTTTAAAGTAGAATTCGGGACCACCCTGCAGTAGCCAGATCAGATGCAGACAATTACCCCCTCATTACTCAATCTCATTACCCCCTGAAAATTTACATAAACAAAATATAAAAATGACCCGTAACTTAAATCATATTATTCCCCATAAAAACATGCTCAACTTGATATTTCCCCTTACAAACCAAATAGGGCTGATCTATCTGCCAAACAGAATGAAAATCCATTGCAGATTAATTTATTATTTATTATATTAATCCCCAAGACACTTAATTACAAATTGATGTCAGGGTCTGTTGTTTTGTAATTGTTTACGTTTTTCAAGGCAGAACAAATATTTAAGTTATTATTGATGTCAGGAATGCATTTGTTGTAAGTTCTTTGGAGGCAAGAGTTAAATAAATTAAATAAATTCCTATTCAAGAAAATTAGTTGGAATTCTTTTCCAAGGGCAGAAATCTTTGTTCTGCAGTAGCTGAACAATCTGACAATGCATGTGGTGAAACGGACAATGGATGTGGACGAACGAACGATGGATGTGGACGAACGAACGATGGATGTGGACAAACGAACGATGGATGTGGACAAACGAACGATGGATGTGGACAAACGAACGATGGATGTAGACGAACGAAAGATGGATGTAGACGAACGAACGATGGATGTGGACGAACGAACGATGGATGTGGACGAACGAACGATGGATGTGGACAAACGAACGATGGATGTAGACGAACGAAAGATGGATGCAGACGAACGAACAATAGATGTGGACGAACGAACGATGGGTATGGACGAACGAACGATGGATGTGGACGAACGAACGATGGATGTGGACGAACGGACGAGCGAACGGACGGACTGCCGGCCAGAAGGACTGTCGGGCGGATAAACGGTAAAGATGCTATATCCGCTCTTCTTCCACTTCATTGGCAAGGGGATGATTAAGCTACACTGGAATCTGATTCATCTACTTTGGAATCATTTTTTAAGACCCACAGACGTTCATGGCAGTGACCACGTGTGTAGCCCCCTCCAACAGTAAAATGGTAATGGTAAAAACGTTAAGAAAATATGCTAAAAGGTCCAAATATTTCCGTCTGCAACCCCCCTCCCCCACCCCCATTTTCCAACCACTGTCCAAAGGCTGGTTACACCCCTTAACACCTCCCTGTATGCATGCTTATTGAAATGTTTTATAAACTTGCGACTGTTGCGCACAATTAAAGATTTCTCGTTGTATGAAGGAATCATGCTCATAATCAATATTCAGCAAAGCATTCACTGTGCACGAAGTTTACAAGACAATTTAATAAATGGATTTTCAAACAATAACATGGCATTATTTTACGATACGTTGCATTAATGAGTATATTGTTCTTATTCATACGAATCATACAATTGTAGTATATACTAGGGATTTGTTATAACAAATAGGAAAATATGTTTTACTTATTCCTTATCGCGCATATTTCTGATTTCTCTATTTTGAAACTAACCTTCTTCTTAATTTTTCTGACCTTCAGTCAAGTATTAACTTAAGAACGTAATACAAAAAATCAAGGTGATGATTTATAATAAGTTGTTATTCAAGTTATGATAAGTTTATACTGCTTAATATGGCTATGGCATATTTGATGATGGCTTTTTTTGTTGTTCTTGGACAATAAGAGCAGGTACTTTGTCGTAATGTAAATGTGGAAATTATTGTGAGAAGCTTATATAATAATACATATCATGATCATCCATGTTCCCTGCAGGAATCGCCGCCATTCAAGGGGACTGCCATATCTGAACTGCTTTTTGCCTAATAATCTTACTGAATTTCCAAATTCATGTTGGAGTTATGCAGTATCTGCATATCTCACTGTTGATTTAATATCACGTGGTTGTTATTTTCATGGTGAGCCGAAGTGCCAAAGTGAAAAATTCATAGTAAACTTTATCAAATATCTAGCCACGAGTTCATCGTTTCACAATTCGTGCGAGGGCGCACAGGACTATAGGGTCATTGATTTTTCCCAACGGAGAACTTATTCCGTTTGCTATGCCACAGGGTATCGTTATTCTAAAAGCTTCTTCAACAAATTCCATGCATGTATTTTCGTAAGTGCACTTCAACGCTCTACCGTGGTATATTAACTTTTGTATACATGCGACTTTTGTACCCTTTCATAATTCACAGATCAAATCTATTTTCGCTCAACGAAGTTTGATTTTTAGGTTAATATATCAGTTATGTCAGTGTGTCGGACATGTCAGTAAGTCGGGCATGTCAGTATGTCGGGCATGTCAATATGTCGGGCATATCAATATGTCGGGCATGTCAGTATGTCGGGCATGTCAGTATGTCGGGCATGTCAGTATGTCGGGTATGTCAGTATGTCAGTATATCGGGCATGTCAGTATATCGGGCATGTCAGTATGTCGGGCATGTCAGTATGTCGGGCATGTCAGTATGTCGGGCATGTCAGTATGTCGGGCATGTCAGTATGTCGGGCATGTCAGTATGTCGGCATGTCAGTATGTCGGGCATGTCAGTATATCGGGCATGTCAGTATGTCGGGCATGTCACTTTAGTTAATCACTCCCTTTCACACATACCTATAGACCCACAATGCTGATGTTCCCTGTGAATTGTTTTATGTATGATTTTACTTAAAGAAGGAATCTCATCACAAGAAAATTGCTTGACAGAGCACCAGTACATCTGCTACATAATAACGACGTCACTTTTGGTTCATTTTTGATTGGCTTGTCAGTATTTGTGTAAATATCACATGCCAATCAGAAACGTTGAATAGTTTCCTCCACATTAACACGAGAACAGGCCTTTAATAGTTTACAAATTGTAGATACTTTTGTAGGAATCAAGCTCTTTGATCAGTGAATTAGGAACATTGCACATCGTTGTATGCATGGGCGGCTCACCATAGACCTTTTCAAACCGAGTTTGGCCGAACGTGATTTCTTCAGTACTTCGACCAATCGAATGCTGGGGAAACTTTTCTTTTGTTTCCCAACCAATAAGGTGCCGGTTTGAGGAAAAAATGTAAGCAGTAATACGCGGTATTTGCTTCATGCATAACGCACTTATGATACGTGCGCTTGAAAACATTTTTTCATACGCTTGGTCACATACTGTGCGTGAAATGTGCAAACGCTCAAGATTCCTCCAGTATTTGATTGGTCAATAAGATCCCTCCAGCATACGATTGAATCATTATGGACACGAGAATCTCGGCCATGTGACATTATTTGAATTAGTTATCCGGAAATTGCCGATTCAGATTTGAAAAGGTCTATAGGGGCAAGTGGTGGCAATTGACCCCAAAGATTTGCTATTCATTTTTTTGTAATAAGAAAACAAAGTTGAAGTGTAATGAAAAGGACGTTTATATTATTCCCCCCCCCCCCTCCCCACCATGTTTTGCTACTCCAACTGAAATCTCTTTTACAGCCGCATAAAATAATTGTATGTCTTTACAGTTAGTAGGGAACTTGAGCTAGCGTTGTGACAATGATCTGATAATGATGCATGTGATCACAAAATTACATCAAATGAAATAACTTTCACAGTGTGACTGGCTCACTGACAGCCAAGGTTTATTTGCTTTCAAGTTACTTACACTGTCTGTTGATTGCATGTTCAACAATGTATTTAGCATTTAAGAGGGAACAAGACGTGTCATGCAAGATGATACTTTTGCAACACCGTAGAACCGTTACCTGATTACCAACTATAAACTAAAGTTTGCTCTTTTAGCACACACGTGCAAATATGATTTGATATGATATGATCAACTCAACTGTTCAACAGCTGAAAGAGATAATTGTAGTTTTGATATTTTCTTTCTTTCTTGAACTTGACCTCTCTGTGAAGTGAGAGAAAACACACACACTTTCTCGAATTACAAATTTCAAAGGAAATGTTCACACAGTTCTTTTAAGGCAGTTCAAAGCTGGATATAAATTTGCAAATAAATGGCACTATCAGACCATCCTGTTTCTGTGTTTTGTACATAAAAATGTATACTGGTGAACAAGCACTTTCACTTCTACAATTTTCTGTATAAACTTTCACCAAGATAGGCTGATAGGGAGCAGATTCCATGGCATTTACAGTTCAAACCTTAACTGGCTGACTGGACATGAAGGTTAGATAGAGTTGAATTTGATCAAATATGAAAGGCGAAACATCATACTACTTCCACTTACAAAGCTATGGCAAAAACGCGAAGTTTCATCAACTGTCTTTAAAACAAAAGTTTAAAATTTTCGTTTATTCTGGAGCAGTTAAGCTCAACAGCGTAGGAATATCTTTAACAATGGGGGATGAGGGCCGGGGCAGATTTATTTTTTCTCCCAACGTATTATAAAAACGTATAAAAGGTATTGAGTCTCTTATACTGTTATATTTAAAAGTACTTAGGGGGCAAGAGGGAACATTTGTAAATTTATGGAAATATTAGTAAAATATGGCAACATTTCCAGATAAGTAAAGAAAATTTCCCGAAAATGAAGAAAACCTCCCGAAAATTGAAGCAAAGCTCACGAAAATTAAGTAAATTCCCCGAAAATGAAGGAGATTTCCCGTGGGAAAAGTATGTGGGGGAAGGTTGCCCCGAAATAGAATAACGCCCGTATAAAACAAATGACAGAGCAAACATACGTATTAATGGAAATATTATTCCCACGGTATTTCCCCCATATATTGTTTCCCTCCAAATTCCAAGATCTGGTTTGAGGTCACACCTCTTTTTAATTTCTGAATTTGTATCTTGTTAAATTTGTTATTCAAAAGCCTTAATCCTATAACATTCGTATTCACTGCCAACTAAACTCAAAACATAGGCCTATACCTGCATTTCAAACATCTAGATTAATAATGATAATTATTATTAGGCTGTTAAATGCCCTGATCACTCCCGGATTCATTGATAAATGTGGCATAAGTGAAAATGAAATTCAATACATGTGAAACTGCGTAAATGGGAACTCCCATTTCGGATGTGTACACAGCAAGGCGTTCATTATTAATCAGTAACTCTCATATTACTTTCTTATATCAATACAGAAAGGCAATTGCACCACTTCAATATGGGGAAAGACAGCTTATAAATGAGTGTGTGTATAATCGAATTGACCTAAATTTTTATACGCTAATATCTGCAGAAGAAGCTGAAAATGATGTATGATTGGAAATTAAACACAAATTTGCAAGTAATGCAAAATGCGATCCATAAGAAATCATATTATGCTACATGGTATATGCAAAGAGCTTCCATATGCTAACATCAAGCAATACACGTTTGGAGAAAAAACCGACAGATTTTGTTTTATTTACCTACTGTGGTGTAGCGGTTATTATACATGTCTACAAACCACGAGGCCCTGGCTCCAAGCCTGGGTTGGGTAGACACGCCAGTACACAACAACTGGTTATCAAAGGCCGTAGACATTGACTTGGGTGTCGATGTTATGTCTGTCCGTACGTCGTACCTGTGTTCTCGTCCGGGTCGTATTAGGCGTTTTGCGATAGCATTGTTACTATAATAACCGAATACGCAGGCGACGACCCCGTCATTGTAATTGTGTGTTCACTCGTCGTCGTCGACCGACAGATTTTCGGGGTGTCCTTAGTGGAAAAGGACAGACTTGACAGAAGGAATCTAGTTACTTCCCCGGCGCTCAGTAGTTTTTTGCTATTAAAATGGCGGTGATTCCCCTGGAAACGGACATTCCACTGTCCCCGATAATACACGTGGCATATGAAATATGTAAGACAAGAGGTAATTAAGTAATTATAGAATGCAAATAACTTGCAGATTGGTAAAGTTCAGACAAAAGCTATAATTGCAGTATTTCACTCACAAGTTAACCCATACTCCATATATTACCACCACGATCAACACACCAGGGATGGGAAATTGACCGAGTCTGATCTTCGTAGTAGACTAGTATTACTACCTATACCACAATTTTTGTGTTACCTATTGAAAGTAGGCGTGGCAAGTTACAGCCTTTTGCAATACCTCATGTAAATGAGAATGAACAAATAACATGTGTGACTGATATATGGGATGATGTTACTGTAATTTACAATTAGGAAAACGTAAAGTTAGTGGCACATGTTTTCAACAGGTAGCTGCAGTGTTTGAATATAGCATAGATCATATTTCAAGCCAAATACATGCACCCCATAATTTCAAACCCAACAACAGTCAGACTGTGAAACTCAACACGACTCACATTCGAGAAAAAACACACAGCATTCATGCCAGCAGGTTCATATGCTAGTAATTTTGTATCAATATTTCGAGATTGTGTGAAATTTTTTACAACTATGCTAACGCACAAAAAGGACTCAATTAAGCATTGTACGCGAACAATTTACACGTTGTCATGGTACACAAACTACTCGCGTATATGGAGGTAATTCAATAATGCATTCACAAGTTCAATGAATCAATTACTTACCCTCGGTTTTAACGGCATTTTGAAGCAGTTTGTCCTTCTACCAAATGAAAAAAATCCGTCCGAAAATCAATATCGCATAATCATCCCATAAATATGATATATTCCAAATGCATTGAGTGCTATATCCCCTTTAATCCAAGTATGTATCCCAACGCAAATGGCTTGAATGCATGGATCGTTCTCTTATGAGTGGATACTTAACAAGTGTTTTATTCTTATGTTTACTTTTTGATGTTTGCATATATTTCACTCAATTTCATCGCTGTAAACTTAAAGGTTTCTCATGCGTATATTGTTCTAATAGTTGAAGCTACGGTGAATTTTAATAATAGGCATCTTTTTTTTTACATATTTAGTTTGAGAAATTCCGGTGAAGGATACAGTAGTGCATGTGGAATGTTGACAGAAGTGATTTTGCATTACATACACTGGCGGTGCACACAAAAGTAGTGTACAGGATTGGGTGGGCTTACTTGAACCAGGGAGTTGTTAAGATGATTATTGACTTTGCCATGATAGTTTTCTGTGAATGGGCTTTGTCCTTGTTTGGTGAAGCACATAATAAATACATTGTAAAGGAACGGTCGTAAGACTGTTTTGTCTGTCTGTCATTTCATGAGCTCCATGGTCATTTGCTTTATGTAATGCGATTAAAGCCGGGAGATGGCATTAACTTCTGTAACCTTTATTATAGATAGTATATAATATGAGTATCCAAAGTAACAGATCGTAGCCACTGGACATTTCTTCGAGCAGGGCCGTACGCCAGGCAGCTTGATCATTGGACAGTTTGGTTGGTGACCTGTGCCTCCACATACGGGGAAGGTTTACGTTTACTTTACAAAGCCTTGTGAATGTTTCGTTGAGCTTTTGAGGTACCAATATCAAAAGTACACAATTGGTTGATTGGAGGTAGCGTAGGCCATGACCATTATTCTTTTCAACATTCCTCCGACCTCGACACGCCCCGCACACAGTTTGGTCTAGGAGAGTCACTGATGAATAAATTTCGCTTAAAGACAGAACCGTTTTATGCAACGATAGCATCGTGGCTTCGCAGTATGGTATAATACTGGTCACCAATGGCGTAGCCAGGATTTTTACATTGGTTGGAGGGGGGGAGGGGGGGGGGGGTGAATCAAACCGACACGATATTTAGTGTCGTAGTTAGCGCAAATCGCTCGACTTGTCGACGTGGGGTCCAGGGGCCCGCTAAGGGGTCCCTGGTGGGTCCAGGGCGAAGCCCCAGTAGGGATCCCGGAGCAAAGCCCCCCAGAAGCTCTGACAAAATTGACATTTCAAGGGTAAAACAAAAGGCCCAAATTCACAACGCATAGTAAGAGCGCTCGACTTGTCGGCGTGGGGTCCAGGGGCCCACTTAAGGGTCCCTGGTGGGTTCTGGGGCGAAGCCCCGGGCCCCCGAAAGCTCTCGCAAACTTCATATTTCAAGGGAAAAAGGTATGACACAACGCATAGTAAGAAGGTGTATTATACCATTCAAAATTCATTTAAAAGAGAGCTATAATACACCATATACAAAACACAAAATCAAAGTGCAAAGCGCTCGACTTGTTGGCGTGGGGTCCAAGTACCCGCTTAAGGGCCCCTGGTGGGATCCAGGGGCGAGGCCCGGTAGGGCCCAGAGGGTGAAGCCCCCGGAACCTCTCGTAAAATTGACATTTCTATGGCAAAATAGTATGACACAACGCATAGTAAGAAGGTGTATTATACAATTCAAATTCATGTCAGAGAGCTACATATGATACACCATATACATAACACAAAATCATGAAATCGCATTATGTGGAAATATAATGTTTTATTGTTTACGTTTGTACATGATTTATCGTCACTCATTGAAAAAATATGGGTTGTCTAAAAGATAGGTTTCAATAATTTAATACAAACTTGAGTAAATGTTGTCAAACTTTTTTAATGAGCCTGTTCTGTATCACGTGTACTCCGACACCCACCTCCTCATCCCTCCCCCTCTCCCCCCTCTCTCTCTCTCTCTCTCTTTCTCTCTGTGTCATGTATTTGAATACAACACCGCACAAATGTTTAATATATTATTACCGAAGAACCTTTTTCGGAGAAAGTGCCCTTTTGGAATCCAAAAGCATAATAAGCACCTGGAAGCACCTTAGAGCAGGTTCAGCGAAGAGCCACTAGACTTATTCCCAACAACAACAATTGAATACACACCATTGACGGACAGACGCGTTAGTTACCTGCATTTTCCTTTCAGTCACCAGGGGTGACTGCCATGTTCTGCTAAACACTACCGAAGATGATAAAATACATACAGACAAACAAACAGAAAGATGAAAAACAACAAGTCAGGAAAATAATCGAATAAAGACATCTGCACGCAATGCTAACCAAAACGGTGTGGGGGCCAAAACGGTGTGGAGGCAGGAGGGAAGAGACGACTGCGAGAAGAAAAATGGTGAACAATGGTGGGGGAGAAGGAAAAAACAAAAACTAGTCGGGAGGGATGACCAGGTTGGGGAGCGGGGGGGGGGGGGGGAGGTAGAGGTTTAGGGGCGAAGGGTATTGGGCGGTCCAGTGTGAAGGTCTAACAGCTGGGTGAGGTGGGGTCGTTTGCGTTGATTATCATTTCTGAGCTGGTTGTCCATGCGATGATTGAACCTGTCTCTGAGAAGGGGAAAGTTAGCCCGGGAGTGAAGGTCAGGAAGACGAGTACTGTGGGGGAGTCGCAGAGCCAGTCAAACTGTCAAAGACACTTGTTCTAGATGATTTGGAGTTTGGCAAGGTGGTTAGAAGGAGCGTTGAAAATGGCTGGGAGGCCATATTCGAAGATGGGGCGAACGAAAGTTTTGTAGAGTGTGAGGAGAGAATTAGCAGAAGATAGAGTTGAGGAAGAGACTTTACACAGTTGAGCGAGGCGACGGCGACCTTTGGATTTAGAGGCGCTGATGTGGCAGTGTGGGTAAGCCAGGGGTGAAGGCGGAAATTGTTGGTGAAGGTGAGCCCAAGGAAAGTGGCTTTAAAGGAGTGGGGTACAGGTGCACCATGGATATGGACCATAGGGAACCTCTTGGAATTAAGAATCCTACGGTTTTAGAAGGGGAGGGAGACCGTCTTCGAAGCGTTGATTTTGATTCTCCAGGTAGAACACCAGTCGGTGATGGTGTTGAGGTAGGATTGTACAGTAGAGACTCGCTGGGTGGGCGAAAAATCGGGAACCAGATGGTAATATCATCAGCGAACTGAGAGAGACGAATGTTACCATGCGGGGCAGGCACGTCGTTAACGAAGATGTTGAATAGGATGGGGCTAAGAGTAGAGCCTTGGCGGACCCCTGCGTTGAGAGTGTTAGTGGTAAAGCGGTACCCGAAAAACTAAGAAAAAGCAAGTCTGTTGGAGAGGAAAGAAGAGAGGAGGCGTGTAAGACGAGGGGGGAAGGCTAGAGCTGGAGAAAGAAGCTTGTAGCGTAAACCATCTGACCATTGTGCCAAACTGCATCAAAAGCCTTTTCTATATCAAGAGAGAGAGAGCAAACGAAGGAATGTTAGGAATGATGTTAGAGAAGATACTCTCTGTGAAGAGAAGAAGCGGGTCAGTGGTAGATCTGTTAAGGCGGAAACCGAACTGGTAAGAATTGAAGAGGTCGTTGCTTGCCATGTAGTTGGAAATGCGCTTGGCTAGTATCTTCTTGAAAATCTTACCCAGTGTCGGAAGAAGAGTGATTGGGAGATAGTTGTGAGGGCTGCTGGGGTTCTCACCAGGTTTGGGAAAGTAAATAACTTTCCCCGACTTCCAGCTGGAGGAAAAGCAACCCAAAGACTGAAAGAGAGAGAAACATTGTAAAGAATCAGCAGATGGGTAAGGGAATGTACATCAAGGTTTTTAAGAATGATGTAATGTATACAATCTGGGCCCGGAGCAGTGTTGCGAGTGCCCTTAAGAGTTTGAAGGACATCAGTTAAAGTGATGGGTGCATCAAGCGGGGAACCAGAAGGAGCGGTGGGCGTAAGTGAAGGATTGAGTAGGTGAGAATTGTCATTGACAAAGTTGTCAACAAGTGTAAGCTGAGGTTGAAGAAAGGTAGAATAAAGGGGAAGTTGTTGTATGTTACACAAGGACTGGTTGAGTAGACCAACCTTAGATTGGATGTCATAGACAAAAGAGGTGTCAGTGGGAGAGGCTTTAAGAAGTGGGATAGTGGAAGAAGTACAGGAGCCAGAAAGCGATTTGAACTTATTCCAAAACTTCCTAGGGCCCTTGGTGTGATGGAGAGCTTGACAGGCGGAATTCCATTCTGATTTCTTGTGGAGTTTAATGGCGATGATGATTTTGTGGCCAAGAGAGTTGATACGGGTTTTGACATAAGGATTGGGATGGTTTTAATAATGTCTCCGTAGGCGGCGTTTTTCCTGGATGAGGGCGAGGAAGGGGTGAGCGATGAGAACGGGGGTAAAGGTAGGGATGCACTGAAAAATGGCTGACTGGATATTAGAAGTGAGTGTGAAAATCTGTTGATTTACCTCTTCAGCTGTATTAAGAAGGGATGTAGGAATGTGGACAGAAGAAAGATAGGAACGAAAATTGACCCAGTCGGTTTTAGAAAAGAGATGGATATCTTTGTTGTAATGAAAGCCAGGTACAGACTGGAAGGATAAAGGGTTGGTATGAGATAAGAATAGGAAAATGATCACTGTTAAGGTCATGGCAAGTAGTGGCATTTTTAAATAGAGGAGTGGCACGAGAGTTAGCAAGGACGTAGTCCAGGATAGAGGTGCGACCCGAGGGGTGCTGGTAAGTTGGGTGGCCAAAGGGATTAAGGATAGAGTGGGTAGAGGGTATGATAGTATGAAGAAGAAGATTGCAGTTCCTGTTGGACTTGCAGTCACCCATGGAAATTTGTCTGGAGTTAAGATCTCAAGAAGAAGGCTTGATAGGGGGGAGTTGAGTTTAGAAAGTAAAAGGGAAGTATCCAAAGTAGCATTAGGAGGGCAGTAAACCGTAGTCAGAAGGAAAAGACTGTTGGATAAGGGAGAGTAAATCTGAATAGTGAGGCTTTCGTTGCTATTGGGGATGATAGAAGTGGCAAGGGGGTAGCGGAGATAGAGGTTTTGACGAGAAAACGCTACCCCACCCCATGGGAGGGGATTGCCAAGGAAGGGATGACGGGCGGCATAACATGAAAGAAGTTGTAGCCGCGGATGCTAAAGTTATAATTCTGGATGACGTAATACATAAAAGTACCGAATTTTTGGGGTATTTCAAAGTACCCAGTTTTTCGGGTTGCTCCCGGACTGTCTAAGATTAAGAAATGATGAGAAAGGTCATCGCCTCAAAATCTGGACTTGTAAGTATGTTTCCGGGACCCTTGTAGGCCTATCTGACTTTACTGGGGACATTTAAAATTGTTGTTTCGAATTTAACGTGCATTTTCTTCATTTTTGTATTTCGCTTAACTGCTCAAAAAAGTTTGCAATGTTCGAATATCGTCTCAAACTTTCCGTTTTAAGGAATAGTGATACTATAATAGATCCATAATATACAGCTATATTGGTGTTATTATAAACACAAAATTCACCCCTCAAAATTTTGGTTGGCCCCAAATTTCGCGTCCTGGGTACGCTAACCACCACTTCCGTATGTGTCACGAGGGAATGGAAAGGGGGTTTGGAAATCGGATGTCTTGAACATTTTTAGGTAAAGCAGTTCCTCTTATCTGCGTATTCAGAAGTGAATAGTCCAAAAGTTTTACCGCAACAAGCAGGCTCTATGCCGAAATGCTTTCTTGTGGCCATGCACAAAATTTGCCTCGCATCAAGTTAATTAAGGGTCCGAACCATGCCCTTGGCCTAACTCATGAGCCCAAATTAATGAGAGAAAAAAAAAGAGTAATATATTTTGGAGAAAGAATCGATACTGGCACAGTTTTGTGTTGGGAGAGTAAATAAAATGTGTCATTAGTGCTATGCATGTTATGTTACAATTATACATATAAATAGGAAGAATTTTTTCGGAGAGGCAGGGGAGGGGGTGCTGAAAGTTTCAAACTTCAAATCTGGCTATCCCCCCCCCCCATAGGAAAAAAATATACATTGTATATACACTGTTTGCTCCCATACATTTTTTAGGGAACTCTTTGGAAAATAATGTTAAATTTTGTATTTAGAACGCTAAAACTCATAATAATTGGGATCATAAGATACATTTTATACAATATATAGATATATAGTGCAGGCGCATTAGTATATACTATTTTGATCGTTGGTGTAAAATATCAGATTTACCGACAACCTCAAATAAACATATCTCATTAAAAAAAATAAAAAAAAATAAGGATTTCACATTCCTGGAGCCATGCTTTTTTTTCCCTCTTTTTAAGTAAAAATGAAAAAAATTGGTGAAAAAAAAGGAAATTTTGAAAGAATATGGCCAAATTTCCTAAAAATTGACAAAATTTACCTGGAAAATGGGGGCAACTGCAGCTTGAGAGGATTTCGCTGTTGCATGCTTTATTGTCGTTTGGGAGGTGATTTTAACCACATCAAGTTGGTAAAACTGAAGAAAAAAAATGATTAAAATAATTTGAATTAGCTAAGAAGATTGGAAGGATTTGCAACATTTCCTGAAATTTGAAGAAAATTTTCAGTAAATTTCCACCAATTTAAAGACATTATTCCGAATATCAATGAAAATTGCCCTAAAATGAAGAAAATTTCCTATTTACCGCGGTGAACTGCCACATGGGAGGATTCTCCTTCCCGGTTGCATACATTACAGAACTTGCCCCTTGAACAGAACTCTGACCTGATTTTCTGTGCCTGTGGCATTTTAGTAACCGCATGTGCAGATGTGGCGGTTTGCACAGGGAAGTGCCATTGCATTTCCAGTTTATTTCCAAATATTTCCACTTCGCGTTTTAACAAAATTTGCCCTCTAAAGGTGTGAATTATGTGATTTTTGTTTTATTTGGACAAATTGTTAGAAGATTCAACCTTTGAACATCGAATTTGACGCTATATTTCGTATTTCCACGTAAATTCATTTCGAAGTTAGGAAATACCAAGAACAGCATTCCAACAATAAAACTTCTTCCCCGTATAACGGCAAAATGAGGGGAGTTTTTATTTGAATAACATCAATATGTGTTATGTCTGTGGAGTTTCAGGCAACAGAAACTTGTAAAGTGTGTTTCTTGTATATTCATAAGTAACCAATATAAAATTTCATTGAGTCATATTCAAAGAAGCAGGAGTTTATCTGTATGATTATCTTGTAATTGCTATTGCCTACAATAATCTTTGTAAAATACTTTTTGCACTGCACGTGTTTGCTTTACGTAAGTATGCTCGATGGTGCATAACTCCTGACCTCTAGACACAATGAGTCGTTACGCGTATGATGAATGGAAATCGCGTTACCGCAGGAATGTTTATCGAAAAGGTGTCAAAGGGAGGAGGTTACGCTAATAGTTCGCTAATACTTCAGAAAGATTTTAGAAGTCACTCAGAATTATGCTGCTGAAAATAGTGCTATTTTTACAATTTCTGCACCAAATGAAATAATTAAACCAGTTTTCAGGGTATAATTGATTTAAGTAAGAACTCCTTGATGTTCAAATATTCAGTTTTTATAAAATTACAGCATTTTTTGTTGAGCTGTCTCAAAGAGCTTCTACACAGGCTCTTTGGTTGTCTTAAGTGCCTGTGTGGCCGAATAATTGCGTAATACCTTTTCAACTCGAGCGTGTCCTTCGAACAGGACGAAAATAACACTATCACTTTCATCCCGTCCATGTTTCAAGGGGCGCTTTCTTTAAATGTACACGTAAAGGCTTCCCGTTTAGAGGGGGGAGGAAAAAAAGGGGAGGGGGTGGGGCGGGGAGCGTAAAATTGAGAAATTATTAGGCCTAACATAAAGTTGGTAATATTGAAGAGAAGTTTGATCAAATTATTGGACATTTTGGAGGAATGTGGCAGCATTTCCTGAAAAGTTCGAGGAAACTGCCACCTGCATGCACACCAAAGAGCATTTCTCCTTTCCGTAGGCTTTCTTTTAGTCGACCTGGGAGTTGAATTAGGAAAATTTAAAATAAAAATAAAAGTTGCTATATTGAGAATTTGGCAAGATTTCCCGAAAATTGCGGGCGATTTTCCAATCAGCAGCATCCTTCAATGGAAAATTAATTTACCACTGCCATTTTTCGTTTGCAACCGGGAATATTTGGGAGTTCTTTTGAAAATAAATAAAATCTATGTCAAAAGTGTTTGCTGCGCCTATGGTTATTGGGCAAAAGCTATTTTTTTAGAAGAAGGGCCTGCTTTGCATCATTATAAGAACTATTCTTTAAAGTTCTTTGGAAGACTTTGCTTTCGTTTGGAATCTGAATCTAAATCGGTTAAGTCGGCAAAAATCCTTTAAGAGGACATGAACGCCAACCTGAGCGTAAAAAGTATGAGTAGAAACAAAATAAAAAAATATAAAAAACTAGTTAGCAATACAAGTGTTAGCAAGTTTAGCTCTGAAACAGTTGAGACTTGGTGCATGTACAAAGTCTGACGGTAAAGCATTCCAATCCTTTAGTGTGTGAGGGAAGAAAGAGTGTTTATATACATTTTTTTAGCATAGGGAATCTGGAAATTAAGGTCATGATTATTTCTTGTATTAGTTCTGACGGTGAAGATAAGTTCATTGTTGTTTCATTTATTTCATTTCATTTCATTTATTTGATTTTCACAACCAAACTACATATAATTACAGAATAGTTTTTTTTGCAATTATATTATGAAATTTACAAAATATGTATATACAGAAGAATATATATGGTTGCGAAAGGAAGTGTTGTATAAAAACTCTAATGAGCTTTACTGAGTACAACACTCCCAAAATACAACACATTATTATTATTGATTGCTATTGATTTTATATAGCATATGTAGCCGGGTGTTGTATCTTCTTGTTTTTAACAGGGGCCAATCTAATTTATGAAGCATGTTTTTTACACTAGATTTATAAGAGTGGTCTGCCATACAGAACCAGGCTGCTCTCCTTTGAATAGTTTCAAGTTTATCCACATCGCACTGGTGATGGGGGTCCCAGACTGCTGATGCGTACTCAAGTACTGGCCTGACTAGAGCTTTATAAGCAGTGGATTTAACGTCGGTGGGACAGTTTGAGAGGTTACGTTTTAATAGGCCAAGTACAGAGTTAGCTTTCTTGGTTATGTGATGTATATGTTTATCCCATCTAAGTTTATTATCAATTTCAAGACCTAGGTATGGGTGGGAGTTGACATGTTTTAGTGGCTGGTTGCATAAGGTATATACAGGTGATTTAAAGCATTTCTTAGAGGAAATTGACAAGATATAGCATTTTGAGGGGTTGAAATTCATTTGCCATTTGTTTTGCCATTGTTCAAGTTTGTTAAGATCATCTTGGAGGATTTGTTGGTCAGAGGGTTTATCAATTGTTCTGTACACAAGGCAGTCATCAGCAAACAGTCTAACTGTTAGTTTTTATATTAAGGGATGTCATTTACATATAAAATATTTACCCAAAACTGTATCTTGTGGTCACACCGGGTAAAACCTGTTTAGAATCAGAGATTTCACCATCACAGACAACACGCTGGATGCGATTGTTGAGGAATGATGCAAACCAGGCCAGGAGATGTCCACCAATGCCATAGGCGGAAAGTTTGGATAACAGGCGCTGGTGTGAAACTTTATCGAAGGCTTTTGAAAAGTCAAGAATAGCCATAGAGACGTTACTGTTTTGGTCAATTTGTTTAGAGATATCATTTATTCTTAAGAGGAGTTGTGTTTCAGTCGATCTTTTTGCACGGAAGCCATGTTGTAAATCAGTTAAGATATTAAGCTCATCAAGGAATTCCATCACCTGTGAGTCGATTATATGCTCAAGGATTTTACTACAAACGCAGGTGAGGGAAACAGGTCTGTAATTAGTTGGGTTTTGTTTATCACTTTTTTTAAACGCTACATATGTTTGCTTCTTTCCACTTGTTAGGGATAGTACCATTATCGACAGAGGTTTGAAAAAATTAGCTAAAATTTTATAGAGGTCATCAGCGTGTGTTTCTAAAAACAATGGTGGTATTTGGTCAGGACCTGAGGCTTTGTTGGGGTCTAGGTTATGCAGTTGCTTTTTGACACCTTCTGGGGTAATTATAAGTTGGTTTATTTTGCTGTTGGTGAGTGGTTTAGTTACAGGGATTTGGGAGGTATTTTCTTTGTGAAAACACTGAAAAACTGGTCTTTTAAAAGTTAGCTTTAGTGTTACTGTCACTGCAGAGTTAACCATTATTTAGTAGATCAGACACACCTACAGAGCTACTTCTTAATCTTTTGATACAGGACCAGAATGCCTTTGGGTTTTCGTTAAGTGAGTTTTTAAGTTTATCACAGATGCCGGTGTTTTTAGCTTCTTTTGAGGTTTTTACGGACAGCCTTTCTAAAGCTTTTATAGGTAGTCCAGTCATTGGCTTGTTGATTAGTTTGAGCTTTTTTAAACAATTTATATTTTTTCCAGCAGAGACGGCGTTGGATACGGGTAAACCAGGGCAGATTTAGTTTAGTTCAGGTGAATTTGTGAGGCGTGTTTTTATCAATAATCAGTTTAATTTCCTGTTCAAAGAAATTCCATTTTTCATCAACATCAATGGAGTTATTGAATTGAGTATAATATTGCAGTTTAAATTTGGTCAGGTCTTCTTTTATTCGTTTTATGTTAGCTTTTTTCTTTAAATAGATTTTACGTTTAAGCAGCTTTTTACGAGGAGGGGAGATATTTAGGGTCAGTTCAACAATATCATGGTCACTTATACCGGGAATGACATTAGCTGAGGTAACAGCTGGTGAATTGTTAGTAAAAACAAGATCAAGGATGTTGTTATCTCTGGTGGGTGACTGCGCCATTTGTGTGAGATTGAATGAATTGGTCACTTCGGAGGAGGCGTTAGTTTCTGAAATAATGTTTTGACTCCAGTCAATGTTAGGTTGCTTGAAATCACTAGCAAGAATAACATTGTTTTTGTCAGCATTTTTACCAAGCTTTTCGAGGGATTTTTTCAACTCAAGTAGGCTAGTGAGATCATTGTGACTGGGTCTGTAAAATGTTCCTATATACATGCTCTTTTACTTAGGAAATTGGAATTTGGTCCAGATAATTTCACAGTCAGAGTCTAATTTAATGAGCTCAGTGAAAACCAGGTCATTTTTTATTGCCTGTAATACACCACCATAACCATTTGAATTTCTATCTTTGCGAACGACTGTACAGTTGTCCGGGAAAATTTCAGCGCTGGTAATTTCGGAATTAAGCCAGGATTCAGTGCCAATAATGACATCTGGGTCTTTTTCTTTGATAAGACTTTCCACGGTAGTCCGTCTTGTTTCGAACACTCTGAAAGTTAATAACAAGAAGTTTTAGAACCTTCCCTTTTTCCCTTTTGGCAGTTTGGGATTTGTTTTCAATTTGACATCGGGATGGTGGTTGGACCCCGAGTGAAGGCCAGAAGAACAATTTTGAAGTGGCTCATATGAGTTAGTACAGTTGATGGAATTGTTAGTTGAGAAGAAAGAATCAGAGAAGTTCATAGTGTCACAAGTGTCACACACCCAGGTACAGCTAGAATGCATGAGATCGCTGTATTTTGAGTCGTCAATGCTACAGCACTTAGTGTGGATCCATAGATCACAATTGTCACACTGTACTGCTTTTTCGGATCTCCTACACTGGAGTCCACACAGGCCACAAGGTGCCAAACATTCCGTACAAAACCAATCATCAGATGATGAGGCAAGAGTATTGTAAGCTGCATTACTAATGCCTGCACACTTACTATGAACCCACGAGTCACAATCATCACAACAAATACCTTTCTGGTTATTTCTGACAGATTTGTTGCATTGTTTGCAAGGATATTTTTGGGAGGGTCCAGGATTGCTTTCAATATCACCAGAAAGGGTAAGGAATAAATGGAGTAATTTTCTCCTGCGTGACTTGAATTTTGACAATTTCCAACTTGATTTGTACAAATTTATTTGCCCATCGATACAAAGATAAGTTGCAAGTGAGTGATTTTGATAATCACTAGAGCCAAACAATACATGGTAACCAGTTCCTGGGGCGTTTAGAGGCAAATTTGATGCCTGAGATGAATAAGGTTGCGACGAATACAAGAAGTTTAGAGATTCAGAGACTCGGGAGTATGTTAACAGTACAGGGAAGACGAGGTTGTGAGTGAGAATGAACATGATTGATGGCAAGAAGAATGAATATACTTGACAAACAGGAAATACAGACAGGTAGAGCATATTATATTAAAACTGTTGTGCAAGTTTGGTTATTTTCCTCCGACTGTCAGACTGTCCAAAGGAAAAACCGATGGTACTACTATAATTATTTAAAGGGCCTCCTTTGCTCAACTTAGCAACACAGTTTCGCTTGAAAAAGGAGACAGCATTTGTTCTTGTTATACTAAGAATTACGATAAAATATGACACCTCAAAATATAAACAAATAAACTAGATTATCGGTAATTAATCCAAGGCAAATTTTGCCTTTAAAAAGCTTTTGACTTATCAAAACCGTACAAATTTCACTTATTTTATTCTGGAAGCGTAATTTCGCGTCAAACCACAATTTTTAATCAATTCTTACGAGATATATGGACAGATTAGGCCTAACTAAAAAAGTCAGCGAACTTTAGCCTAACGTTAGATATCCGATAACGCCAAATTTCTACTTGTCTTACAAGTGGCATGTCTTAATTAGATTTACTGTAGTAACGTTAGTTGCAAAAACCGTTTTCGAATTTAGATAATTATAAATATAGATTTCTTCATAGTTTTCGACTGAATTCCTCTTCAAAGGCCAAAGTTAATAACATTAACAGGCCTAGACCTACACAGCATTCAATTTGTGCATGGCATAATATTCAATGCCCAATATAAACAAACGTTATACTAAAAGGCCTACTAGCAAATACTAGGCAAATTAGAATAGAAGATAGATTGGACAGGGGTATTTAGGCCTCAAAGTTAGAAAAAAATATGCCTTAATACATTAAAAGGTTTTGGTCACTGCGTGATTTGGGCATGAACATTCGTGCTACAATTCACAATTCAATTAAAACTAGGTCCTACTGACATGCATGTAAAGCTCTTTCTTCATGGAATGTTATTAAATGAGAAAATCCAAATTTTCTTGAATAACTTTTACCAAGAGTAGTGAGTGCAAACACTTTTTTTCATGAAGTAAATGGACGTCGGCAAAAATTCTATGGTAAAGTTGAGACTTTCACAGGTCTGCCATCCCTCTTTATGTTCACTTCAATTAATACTAAACGCATTTTCATCACATATGATATATAAGCATTCACTATTTTGTTTTTAGTTTTTATGGATAAAATGTGATCACAATTCCCAATCCTGGCAGGAAATTGGCAAAGTTGTTGCCAATGTAGTTGGCAAAACTACTGGTCTTATTCCTAATAAGAATGACCTTTGCCACGCCCATTGCCAATATTTGTATATCATAGGCATATTTTGACTGATTTGGCCTTAACTTGACTTAAACTGAATATTTATTACATTTCATTGCATCCCAAATGTGGTCGGTCAATAAAAAAGTTATCTGAGCATTTACCTGAATACTGTTTGTCAGACACGAAAGGCTCTAACTACATGTACTGTTAGAATTTACAAAGGTCAGTAGACAATCCTAATATTTAGAATTAAAAAGAATACAGTGGGCTAATAAGCCTAATACAGTAATAGGTACATAGATATATGTTAATGAGATAGTCCTAAATGTAGTCAAAAAATGAGTTGGTACCATGCAAAAAAAAAAATGCTCACTTAGATTAAGCTTTTATAAGTTAACTGAAGGGCCAAGCATGCAGTACCATATTTGCATTGTGTTGTTATTCACTGGTACATATAAGCATATTAATATATCAATATTTGGCATCTTATCCTGCAATTTTTCACATTTAAAAAACATTTTGGTCTTTAAGCATGCACAAAGTTCACCTAATAAGGTAATTACTGAGTGTAGACAAAAGAAGAGTATGCATAGATGCACTGTTTATATGTTCAAATGCATTACACATTTCATACACTATAAATTAATACACAAAACTGTATGTACACATCTACACTATCAAGTTGCATAACATGTAATTTAAGCAGTACAAAAATTACATTTGGATGATCATGCATATAGTCTGAGAATATGATCTTATAATGTGAATGTAATAAATAGACCATGTCTATTTTTTTTTTATATCACTCGCCTTTATACAAGATAGCTCATTCAGCTGAAAGCTGCATGGTTAAGGTGAGGCCTTGTTAAAGTAAAATATATTAATAGCAAATATAAATCAAACAGGAAAAGATTGGCAAAATGAAAAATACATCAAAAGTAACAAACCATACATCAAATTGTATGATAAAATATGAGACATTTAAAAGATGTCCACTTTTCAAGATTTGATGATAGCACTATGTGAGTATAGTACTTCATTTTAATCTTATCTTCTCATGAAGCTTGATGTTCAATGTACTTTTGGTGGTGGAACACTGACAAATAGGCCTATAGCTTGATATGGATTAAGAAAAAGAAGTATGAACTTGGTAAATACATCAGTAGGTAGTATTTGCAGTTGTTCAAATGATCAATTTTGCATTGTGTGATTTCTTGCCTTCAGAACCATTCCCTTCATGTAGCCTAGCATGAATATCAAACCTGTTTTTTTTTTTAAGTACAACAATTCTTGGCATTTACGATCTTATAAGATTCAAAATAGTGTAAAAAGATCCTTAATTCAGTGGCGTTTGCTTAGTTGAGGAAACATCCACGAGGTCCACTCTACCAAAAGTATATATAAATCCCAGAGAAAAATTCCAGATCAAATCCACATCTAGATTTGATATAAATCACATGCATAACCAAAAAAAGACATGCAATTTATTTGTATATAATAAAATGAACATTCAATCAAGTTGATATCTACCTTGATGTGGTCATATGTAATTAACTATTACTCAGTGATGCTTTCTTTAATATTGAATGGCCTAACTTCAGTGGATTTATGGTTCAAATTAGTAGGTACGCCTACTGGCTGAAAACACATCGTAGGCCATATCTCTATAGGTTTTTTACTGATTCTGGTCCTACTCGGATTTACGGCTCATATCTTTTAAGTTTGATAAAATTGGATTAAAGTGTTAATTTAGACATATTACTTTGATTATAATCGCCGAAAGAGTGTTCACAGCGATTAATGACTGATTAATCGGATCCGTATTTCTATGCGTGAACGCTAATACTGGCCTTGGTTAAAAACTCGTGCAAAGTTCAAGTTTTGTTTACTAAGTTGCGAAACAACGAATTTTTCAGTTGGAATCACAACCGACTGTGTAGATTAGCATGACATAGCAAGGTTTAACGTCCCGAAAGCATCCAGTGCTGGACATTCTCGAGGTCGGACATCCGGGAATGTTGTGGTGCACAGCGATGTAACTGCTTTTTTGACGATCTCTCCCAAACTTCAGTCAAAGGGGAGAACAAACAGTCAGTTATCATTGCAGTCAATGGAGAAAAACCTATTTTTTTGTAATTTTTCAACAAATACTGAACATAATTTATTTATCTTCACAAATGTTGTTTATTGAATAATAGTTTACAACATATATGAATACCATTAATTTTCGCTGACTGGCTGAGTTTTCACAGCCAAGCATTCATACAAATATTCCATTGACTGTAATGATAAAGTTTCCCCTCCAACTTAGCAAAACCGTACTGAGCCCGTACACGATTACGTCGTCTTCGACCTCGAGAATTACATAAAGACGGCCACGGCCTTTGATGATAACCAGTTGTAAATTCACTGGTTGCAGACCCACCGGGATTCGAACCCGGGGACGTGCGGGTGAGAGGACAACCATCACACCACGGAAATTACTCACCACTACTAATTTGCGTAGAAATTATTGACTACATTTAAGCGTTTTGCATTGATTTACCAATAATCAATCGAGCACAATATGCGTAGTTTGCGTACGTACAGTTTCCCGCACTGTGCCTACCAATTTCAGGTAGCGCGAAAGCAGGTAAATCCGAGATGCCAAATCGCGTATCAAGCTGCCAAGTCGGAAAATAGAAATAGACCTTAGTCCCAGCTTCGTCACAGGTCGCGCTTTTGGTGGGCCTCATTAAAGTATGTTGGGGCTCTTCTGCCCCTATCCCATTTAACTTTCAGATCTACCCCTATGGTACAGATATAAATTAATAAATCTATCTTATAAGCTGAAATATGACAATTATAGGCAAAAATTTCGGACGAAAAATTCTTTATTGACCTAACACGCGGATTATTTTCGAGAAAAAAAAAAAAAGGCCCAGCTCCGTCACAGGTTGCGCTTTTGGTTGGCCCTCATTATTTTTTGTCAATTTTAGTACGACCTACGGACAGACATAACATCGACACCATGCACCAATAAGGGCCAACCAAAGGCGCAACCTGTGACGAAGCTGGAACTTAAGTCTATTTTCCGAAACTAATCTGCGTGTTAAATCAGTGGGGAATTTTGTTTTGCCTATAATTGTCATATTTCAGCTTATAAGATAGATTTATATCTGTACCCTAGGGGTAGATCTAAAAGTTGTACTCTAGGGGTGGGGGCAGATGGAATCCACCATGCACCAATCAGGGCCAACCATTAGCGCAACCTGTGACGACGACGACGAGTGAACACAATTACAATGACGGGGTCGTCGCCTGCGTATTCGGTTATGATAGTAACAATGCATGCTATCACGAAACGCTTAGGCCTAATACGACCTGGACGAGAACACAGGTACGATGTACGGACAGACATAACATCGACAACCAAGTCAATGTCCACGGCCTTTGATAACCAGTTGTAGTGCACTGGCGTGTCTACCCAACCCACGCTTGAACCCAGGGCCTCGTGGTCTGTAGACAGGTATGGTAACCAAGCGCGTAGCCAGAGGGTGGGGGGGGGGGGGGCCTGGGGGCCTAGGCCCCCTCCCTTTGCAAAAAAAAAAAAGTTTTCACTCACTACGGAAATACCTTTAAAAGAAGGAATACCGGTATATACTATAAAACAGGAACTAATTTTCTCTCTGAAAATGGGTCGATGGTCCAGGCCTACCCCCGATAAAAAAAAAAAAAATCCTGGGTACGCGCTTGCGTAGCGTAGTCACAGGAGAACCTTGGGGTAAATACCCCCAGACTTTCATGCACACTTTTCTGAAAGATAAAAAATCACTTCCTTTGTTATTGAGTTTTGTTTTTTTATTTCTAAGGAAAAATGCGAGAACAAGGGACTTGAATCGATCATTTCGTCATTGGAGAGGGTAAAGGAACTTTCTTTAGGGAAACTAACTAAAATTGAAGAATATATTGTCACTTTCTCCCATTTTGGGGCAGTTCCTGCAAGTCTAGGGGCGTTTTTCAAAAATTTCCTTCATATACGTTACACGCCAACCCATAGTGGTGCGTACGTAGCGCAGTTACAATAGGGCAAACTTCACCAAGGGCTGATGGTCTAGGCCCCCTTAAAAAAATCCTGGCTACGCGCCTGATGGTAACCGCTACACCACATAAGGTAGATAACCTGTGACGACGACGACGACGACGAGTGAACATACAATTACAATGACGGGGTCGTCACCTGCGCATTCGGTTATGATAGTAACAATGCTATCACGAAACGCTTAATATGACCCGGACAAGAACACATGTACGACGTACGGACGGACATAACATCGAAAACCAAGTAAATGTCCACGGCCTTTGATAACCAGTTGTGGTGCACTGGCGTGTCTACCCAACCCAGGTTTGAACCCAGGGCCTCGTGGTCTGTAGACAGGTATGATAACCGCTACACCACAGTTAGTAGACAACCTGTGACGGAGCTGGGACTTATCTTATATTTAAATTTTTCCTGAATCTGGGCTTTGACCCTAAAGCGCTTTGACCTGTCTCCGTAATTTTCCAGCGACTGTAAAGTTCTTGATGGTAGGCTAAACAGAATTAGGTGACGGTCACGACACACCAGTATGGATTTCCTTAAAGCGGAGATCGAAAGGAAGAAGAAACAATTAGAATCCAGCAAGCTTCTAACACAGGTAACTCTTAAGTCTTTGATCTATTTAAGTAAAAGAAAATAAATAGAAATGATCTCTTTGTGTGTGAACGTCATTGCATACCCATTCCACGAAAAC
The DNA here is from genome assembly GCA_020152595.1 of Chiridota heheva. Lineage (NCBI taxonomy): Eukaryota > Metazoa > Echinodermata > Holothuroidea > Apodida > Chiridotidae > Chiridota > Chiridota heheva. The sequence goes on from JAIGNY010003169.1 coordinate 831,222, forward strand.
TACCTTAGTTTAATATTTTGTGCGACTCACCCCTACACCATTTGATTGCAGTCAATGTAAAATTTATATTTAAGAATGAACATTAGCTATTCTCACACAATATTTTTATAAGACTGTATTTACAAACAAGTCTGAGTGGAATGATATATGTCAAATTGTCATGAAAGGAAAGATTTCTCAAGAATTTTTTTTTTTTCAATTAGGCCTAAGGGTTCGGCCTATCAATACATAACAAGATGATGAAGGGTGAATCACCCCATAAAAAGCCCAAACTTACACCACCACCACAAAAAATAAAAATTAAAGATGCCCAGAGTTAATAAAGAGCTTATCAATGTTGACTGTAATATTGTGAACAGAATTGGAGCTAACTACCCACTCGGGCAAATCATTCCACTCATTAACAACTCTTTGCGAAAAGCTAAAATGCCGAATATTTATCCGTCAGGGCTCTAGCTACGGTGGGCGGTGCTGGGCGGACCGCCCAGGACTCACAATTCCCACCCAGCACCGGCTCCAAGATTTACTCTTCTGCCCAGCACTCAAACGTTCAATTCGGTTAATTAATTAAGTGTTTGAACAGATCTCCCATAATCTCGCTATATCCATGTCATCCGCTGATTTTCACACATAATATAACATACATTACGCACATTAAATTTCGAGCTAAACAACTGAACTATAGGAATTCAACGCAATGGAATGTATTATCATAAAATCACCCATACACGAAGCTCTTTGCATAAACATACTCACAAGTCACATGCACACAGTTCAGGATCACATTTTAATCCTTGTGAATCACTGCTGGCAGCTTGCCAAGTCCGTCACTTACCATACAAACAAACTTTAACAAAGTAGATATTACACCCCCAAGAGCCCAAGGCGTGCTTATTGACCGGTCTAAATGTAAGTAATCACATTTGTTTTAAACCTCATATACACTTAATATTATAACGGACTGATCGATATTCTTTTGATTTGTGGGGGATTTGATATTGATAAAAGTTCATGTGCTGCATGACTTTCGTCGAATGATACTGGGACGAAAATAAAAGCGGTAAAAAGTTTGGGCAAGATGAATAACAATGGGAATTGAGAGAAGAGTTTCCGGCATATGTTGTACTTTTTTTTTAAGGGGAAGGGGGAACTTTGACAGTTAAATATCCATTGTATTTTGAATATCCATTGTACACAAATATTGTGTAAATCCTTCCAGCATTCCGATTAAAAAAAATAATAGTAAAAGAAAACTTTTTCGTTAACAATTTGTCGATAGAAGTGGACTAATTTTGAACAGTTCTTCATGGGAGGGGGGTCTACTAAATCACCCTGGATTGCCATTGGAGCCTGGCACTTAAACTTGTCTAGCTAGAACCTTGCTATCCATGAGAACTCTTTGGTCAACATTAAACTGTTACCACGTGTCACATGAGGAAAATGTCTGTTAACATATTATACATGTATAGGGCTCACCCGAAATAAGAATCCATAAGGGCACTATCGTTTACCGTCAATAGGAGAAAACAGAATTTTTTCTGATAACGACAAAAATTGCACATAGGCCTACCTCAACTGAAAACTTTCAGAAATCTAGTTATTATCTGATTTATCATGATATTTCAGCAAAAAACTCAAATCTATACCACGGAATGGCTGAAAATGAGGTATTTTGTGGAAAACATTTGGCCTTCACATTACGCTATGAAAGTAGGCCTACCTATTTCGCGAAAATGTCAATTTCTGACAATGTCATTTTTCCACAAAAACACCTCATTTTTAGCCATTCCGGGTGCGGATTTTTTTCTTTTGTCAATTTTTTTTTTTTTCCATGTCAATATCATGACAAATTGGACAATAATTACATTTCTGAGAGTTTTCAGTTAAGGTATGTGCAATTTTTGTCAAAATCACGAAATATTGTGTTCTCTCCTATTGACCGTAACAATAGTGCCCTTATAGATTTTTATTTTGGGTAAGCCCTATATAGGGCCTGAGCAACTGAGCACTTTCTTTCATTGATTTTCATTGCTTTCAGAGTAAAAAATCTAGATTACCATTCCATTCCTAATTAATAAAATTTGCGTTATAATGTGCAAAATACAATTTTCTTATTTTTGCTTTGTCATTTTTTTTCTCAGCTTTTTGTGTAGTTTAGTTATATCTCCTTGCAAATCTATATCATTTTGGATGGTATGACATGTAGACTGAAAGTTAAGTTTTCTGTAATGTTTCCATACATCTCTTATACATCTCTTAAATAAAATAAGTAACATTTCCAAATGTGAAATTAAAGAAAACTGGAGAAGGGTTGGAGAAATTTCATTTCATTAACTTTCTGCAGATATATTTACTTTACTATTAGGCCATTCTTCTATTGGGAAGCATTGGGGTCATTAGTGTTAGGCTGCATAGGAAAAAAACCTCAAAATTGTTTAGATTTTTTGTTCCTTTCTTGAAACTGCCCCACCCTCTGTTCATAAAACTCCTAAAATTTAAATATTGCATGGTAAATTCCTTCAAAATCTATTCTCATTAAAGAAAGTTCAAAAAATTTCCTTTAGATGAATGAAAAAGGGAAACTTTGAAACACCTTTTGAAGACCCCAAAGGGCCCTTAAAATGACATTCTAGTCATATTTTACTGTCAAATTTAAGTAAAATCCAGCTATTTACATTTTATCATCAACAAATCTGACACTTGATGTAACATCACATGTCACAAATTAATATTGATTGTTATTTACTTGTTGTTCAATTAAGTTATGTCAAGGAATTTGATGTAGGTTGCAAACAAATGGCTGTTTTTAAGTTTTACATCGCTCCAATTTTCCCTTTTTTGCTCATACAGGAAATTCTTTGAACTTTTTTTAGTGGGAATAGATTTGAATGGAATTTTCCTTGGAATATATATGAGTTTCATGACCAGGGATTAGAGAGCTTTGAAGAAAAGCCTAACACTTATGACCCCTATGCCATGGTTGCCATTTCAAGTGAGGCCTGTATATTGTTTAGAATGTGTTTTCCTTTGTGAATTTCTGTTTACAGTCTTCATCAACGACATTTTTTAAAAGAAAAGATCTTATTGCCAAGCAGCAAGAGGAATACTGGTCACAACATAAAGGAGTGAGTTTTCTACTTTATTGTGTAACAGCATTCAGATATACCATCTTAGGTGGTCCTTTGAACAGTACTTCTCTGAGTCAATTATACAAAGGAAATGTTTATCTTTTAATCTTTTTAGTTTATAGTAATAGAAACAATAAAGAATAAATCATACAAAAATCCTTGTGCCATTAATGTTTACCATATTGATGTAAATGTAATTGTTGCTGATTAGTTAACCTGTCATGGGATGATTTAAATGTTGCTGGGTAATTAGCCTGTCATGAGATGATGTAATTGTTGCTGGGTGTTAACCTGTCATGGGTTGATATAATTGTTGCTGGGTAGTTAACCTGTCATGCGATGATATAATTGTTGCTGGTTAGTTAACCTGTCATTGGATGATGTAATTGTTGCTGGTTAGTTAACCTGTCATTGGATGATGTAATTGTTGCTGGGTAGTTAACCTGTCATGGGATGATGTAATTGTTGCTGGTTAGTTAACCTGTCATTGGATGATGTAATTGTTGCTGGGTAGTTAACCTGTCATGGGATGATGTAATTGTTGCTGGATAGTTAACCTGTCATGGGATGATGTAATTGTTGCTGATTACTTAACCTCCTGGGATGTTGTAATTTTTGCTGATTAGTTAAGTTGTCATGGGATGATGTAATTGTTGCTGATTAGTTAAGTTGTCATGGGATGATGTAATTGTTGCTGGGTAGTTAACCTGTCATGGGATGATGTAATTGTTGCTGGATAGTTAACCTGTCATGGGATGATGTAATTGTTGCTGATTACTTAACCTCCTGGGATGTTGTAATTTTTGCTGATTAGTTAAGTTGTCATGGGATGATGTAATTGTTGCTGATTAGTTAAGTTGTCATGGGATGATGTAATTGTTGCTGGGTAGTTAACCTGTCATTGGATGATGTAATTGTTGCTGGTTAGTTAACCTGTCATGGGATGATGTAATTGTTGCTGATTACTTAACCTCATGGGATGTTGTAATTGTTGCTGATTAGTTAAGTTGTCATGGGATGATGTAATTGTTGCTGATTAGTTAAGTTGTCATGGGATGATGTAATTGTTGCTGGGTAGTTAGCCTGTCATGGATGATGTAATTGTTGCTGGTTAGTTAACCTGTCATGGGATGATGTAATTGTTGCTGGATAGTTAACCTGTCATGGGATGATGTAATTGTTGCTGATTACTTAACCTCATGGGATGTTGTAATTGTTGCTGATTAGTTAAGTTGTCATGGGTTGATGTAATTGTTGCTGATTAGTTAAGTTGTCATGGGATGATGTAATTGTTGCTGGGTAAGTTAACCTGTCATTGGATGATGTTCTTGTTGCTGGGTAGTTAACCTGTCATGCGATGATATAATTGTTGCTGGTTAGTTAACCTGTCATTGGATGATGTAATTGTTGCTGGTTAGTTAACCTGTCATTGGATGATGTAATTGTTGCTGGTTAGTTAACCTGTCATTGGATGATGTAATTGTTGCTGGTTAGTTAACCTGTCATGGGATGATGTAATTGTTGCTGTATAGTTAACCTGTCATGGGATGATGTAATTGTTGCTGATTAGTTAACCTCATGGGATAATGTAATTGTTGCTGATTAGTTAAGTTGTCATGGGATGATGTAAATGTTGCTGGTTAGTTAACCTACTATGGGATGATGTAATTGTTGCTGGGTAGTTAACCTGTCATGGGATGATGTAATTGTTGCTGAATAGTTAACCTCATGGAATGATGTAATTGTTGCTGATTAGTTACCCTGTCATGGGATGATGTAATTGTTGCTGGTTAGTTAACCTATCATGGGATGATGTAATTGTTGCTGGGTAGTTAACCTGTCATGGGATGATGTAATTGTTGCTAGGTAGTTAATATATCACGGGATGATGTATTTGTTGCTGATTAGTTAACCTGTCATGGGATGATGTAATTGTTGCTGATTAGTTAACCTGTCATGGGATGATGTAATTGTTGCTGGGTAGTTAACCTGTCATGGGATGATGTAATTGATGCTGATTAGTTAACCTGTCATGGGATGATGTCCTATCGAGAGAGAGTCATTGAAAACCATAAAGTTAGGATATAAGCACCAACTTTATGGACGTCAGGAAAGGATTTAAGATGACTATTTAACCCACTGTTTTTCATGATGTACTGCAGGATTAATAGTATATCTCATTTTAAGATATTATTCAAAGGTTACATTATAAATCTTTGGTATAAACTTTAAAGTACCCATCTAAAATTTGTCAGCTATCCAACTGCTTCATTACATTTTTCTCTTCAACTTAAGGCATCTAAGAAACAATTTTTTATTTAGAAAAAGAAGCATTTTGCAGAGACTCAATCAACCAACTAATGGTGTACAATTTTCTGAACATTCTATCATAATAAGTTGACCAAATCTCACACCAAGGAGATAAAGTTACATTTGATGTAAGAAGAACAAAATCGATAAATGCTGTTTTGGAAAAGAAAGAATTTCTACTTAACCATACCAACTCAACATGAGCTAATCCAGGATAAATCATATGATAATTACACAATGAGCTCAGAAATATGAATTGGAATAACTCGCTGATGGAAAGTATTCTTGTTGGATATTTATGAGCCCCTCCATAGTAGATGTACTGTACAGTAATGAAATAATCAAATATATCTAGAAAATATTATCATGGCAATATGAATCCATTAAAACAAGCTTTAATTACAACTATTGTTTTGTTTTTCAAAAAATTAAATTGAATTAGGCAGATGAAGATAAGTCAGAAGAGCAGGAACCAGTACCATTAAGGAGGAGAGCTGAATCCACAGATCAAGATGCTAATGAAATTACCTACTCAAGACCAGAGGTCAGTATTGTAGTCATTGGGGTGGGGAAAGCCCCCACTTTTTCCCGAATCTATATCTTTTTGCATAGTAAATTTTCATATCTTAGTGTAATTTTTTCATTGTGCCCCCCCCCCCTACCACTTTTGACTTTGCCCCTTACTTTCAGTTGGCAAATCCCACCTATGATTGTAGTCGAATGCTCCAAGATTTCAGGTTTCCACAAAGTTTTTCATATTTAAACAAAAAAGTGAATCATTTTCTTTATTGAAGTTGCTTCACAAACAAATTTCACTTTTAAGATATTCTTTCACCATTTAAGTGATGCATGCCCATTTTTTTCAGTTCTTTTTGTAACTGAAATTTGCTACTCCATTCCCAAAATAAACTTTGTACATACGTGCAGTGTATGTATAATTGTACACTGTATGTTTGGAATGTGGGGCAGTGATGTGTGCATTTTCGATGTCCTTTAGATGTTCAATTTTCCAACATCTCTGATGTAAGGGCGTGAATCTCTCATGGTAAACTTGATGTTTGAAACCCTATATAATTGATATGAAAATAAATTCAGTGATGTTTCCTTTTGCATTGAAATTTGTACTCTTTAAATAGCATGAAAGTTAATTTGGCTCATTTAAATGGATTGTAATAATTTAGTTTTTATTTGGATGTATAACACATTTTGAGGATACTTTTTTTTTTAAATGTGACTTGTCTACAAGTCAGTATGGCCCCTTTTGTTTCAATCTATTTTGACTACAAGTACCAACTTGACCTGCATTTTTTGTAATATGATGAAATGCTGCAGTGTTGCAGCAACTTGTAATTGAAAACAAAAGTAGCCTAGCAATATATTGCAGATGCCTGGCCATAATTTTGGCCAGGCATTTTCCCCCTCCCCCCCTCCATGGCCCCTCCCCTCCATGAAGGAGGGGAAGGAAAGGGGCATACTTTTCCTCCACTAAGAAGGGGGACAGTGTTTCAAAACCTTGTGTATTGTTTTTTATCATTATTTGGCCAGCAAGTGGGGAGACAAGTCCCCCTCCCCCATGAATAATGGCCCTGTGCAGATGTGTATAAGTGTGTGTTTAAATTGCTTTGTGTAAGCAATACTTAAATGTTGAGATTATTTTATCATATCTAGGTCATAAGAAGACTACGGGAAAGAAGTGAACCAATCAGATTATTTGGAGAGTCGGATGCAGAGGCATTCTATAGACTGAGAAGAATTGAAATGTTAGCGCCAGAAATTAATAAGGTATTTATAGATGAATATGCGGTGATTAATGTTCTATTAATAATTTGAATTGCTCTTAAACAATTATGAAAAAAGTAAATTGGTAGATTTCCACAAGGCAGCTTTCCAACAAATTAAAAAGTAAGTTGTTTTGTTTCCCCAAATACAAATGATATCATTCAGGAATGTTTCTTTGTGTCATTTGTACAATTGTAGACTAACACAGAGATAAAATTGAAAATCAATACGTACAAGGTGCAAGATCATTTTTTTTTGTGATGATATACTACACAATTTGATATGAGATCAGTGAACTTGATGGAGATATATACTGGGAAGTTATAAGGAGAATTCCAGTGTTTTGGTCATTTTTGAAGAAATTGGTAGAATTATTCTAAGATTTAATGTCAGCAATGCATTTGAAAAACGTTTATAACAGCATTAATGCATTGATCATAGGAAGAAGATGAAAAAATGGAATATCATCAGCATGCTGGGTAATTTGAACATTTGAAGTAGAAAAAATATCAGTTAATATCTTACTCAAAATATTTATTTGTAGGGTTTACGTAATGATTTCAAAGATGCCATGGATAAAGTTGATCAAGCCTATCTAGATGAAATGGTCAAAGGTCAAGGTACAGATGAGACAAGTAAAGCTTATGACATCAAAGTCCATGATGATGGTACCACCCTTGAAGAACTGTTGGAATTGGCAGAGCATGTGCCGAGTGAGGAAACTGACAATAAACTGGTCCTCAAATTCATAATGGTAAGTGACAAAGGAGTAATAGAATATTGTATTCATGCTATGGTGTAGATTTATGACAAAGCACTTAAAACTTAACAACAGTGTGTTATATATGCACTTGGTTGCAATGTATGCCCCTTGTAGCAATGTATGCTCCTAGTTGAAATGTATGCCCCTCATGATAATGTATGTCACTTGTTACAAACAGTGGCATGGTGGGTCATGTTTCAATGGAGGGGCAAGGAAATTTTGGCACCCCCTTCCCCTTTTCAAAAAAAAAATGCTCACAAGAGTAAGTTGTTGGGCACATAGATCTAAATTCGCATTACCGTTTAGGAAATTGCTTAAAACCAGTGTTTCAAATCTAAGAACCATCAAAGCCCTGGAAGGGGTCCAGAGGGAAGAAGCCCACAGAAGCGCTGCTTTGGTAAACAAACCCGAAAATTGATGAAAAATTAAGGAAATTTCCCCAATATGAAGGAAATTTCTCCAAAATGAAGGAAATCTCCTGAAGATTTATGAAAGCTGCCCAAATATGGAAGAAAATATCCTGAAAATTTCTTCAAAGTGAAGAAATTGCCCAAAAATTGCAGAAAACTCTCAAAATATTGAAGAAAATATCTCAAAAATAAAGGAAATTTCACGAAAATGAAAGCAATTTTCCCAAAAATAAAGGAAATTTCCTGAAAATTGAAGAAAATTACCAAAAATTAAAGAAATTTCTGCAAAATGAAGAAAATTGAAGAAAACTTCCTAAAAATTGAAGAAAATATCCGGAAAATGAAGGAAATTTCACAAAAATGGAAGCAAATTTTCGGAAATGAAGGAAATTTTCCAAAGACAAATTTCGCGAAAATTGAAGAAAACTTCCTAAAAATTGAAGAAAATTTCTGCAAAATGAAGAAAATTGAAGAAAACTTCCCAAATACTGAAGAAAATATCCCGAAAATGAAGGAAATTTCACAATAATGAAAGAAATTGAAGGAAAACAAAGAAATTTTCTTGAAAATTGGTGATGATTTCTCAGAAATTAAAGGAAATCTCAGATTGCAGATTTGCAGATTTCCCGAGAAAAATAGATTTGTAACGCGTTCATTATTGGGGGGGCTTAAAATTATGTCAGCTCTAGGCATGCTCTAGGGTGAAGTCTGCAAAGCGCTGGGGGACCCAGGCTTTCTTGTGGTTTTAATAGCAGAAAAGGGCTTTAGAATGCGCACATATTGGGTGAAGCTGCACTGGGGGGCAAAGCCCCCGGAAACCCTGCATTTCTCACGATTTTCAAAACAGAATATTGCTTTATATTGTGTCAAATCCAGGGTCGACGTCCTACCTGCCAAGGGGAAAAAAACCCAGGAAGCTAGTAGCGTTTTTTGGTAGCAGAAAATTGTTCAAAATTGTGTCAATTCCGAACTAAAGTTAGTTAAAAGGAATATTATTTTGGAATGAATGTTCAAATGTAGCCTAGGATTCCATTGATTATATATGTCTTTAGTCTGGGTCTAGGAATGGTTTTCATGTTTTTGATTTAAGAATAAAGCTTTGAAAAAAGATATTTACAATGTTGAGAATACAAATTATAACAGAATATATTTTCATGACAATTTTTGCGCCCCTGTGAGCATTCGGCGCCCTCTCAAAAAGCTTCTACCAGCTGTATTCAGTCAAATTGTTTGCCCTTCGTGGCAGGAGCAGAAAGTCTTTTTTGTGGAAAATCATGTGCTTATGGACTAGAAAAATGGAATATTACTTGCTTAATAATATATGAAGAAGGTATTGATCAACTCGTAAAAAAAAATTCTGGGCAATTTTGGCTTCCCCTTAAACACTTGGCGCCCTCTCAGAAAGCTTTGCTGGGGGGGGGTGTTTTGCCCCCTTGTCCCCCTTGCCACCACGCCACTGGTTACGCCTAAAAGCATTCTTAAATTTTTCTCACCTCTCTTTCCTCACTGTCCTAACTCAAGCACCTTAGTTTTTGACACCCTCATGGCACATTCGACTCTGACTGTCGCGGTGCCGTTAAAATTAACAAACCAAACCTTAAACTTTTACCTGAAATATGTAAGATGTCAGCATTATGTTCATGTATGATTGGAATCTTAAAAGGAATATTCCTGTATATATTCCTGTATATAGAAAGAAAGCAAACAACTACACTTTCAAAAAGATGTTGAAAATAATAAAAGCACCTAAAACACAAAGCCTTCAATTATTAATCATTCTTCATCAGTGTGAGGTTATGAGACAAGCAAATTAGGGGACTGATATTTAGAACAGTTTTTACACAAAAAAAAGCTTAACTGACATCAGGAGGCAAACAAAAGGTTTACAAGTTCAATACCTGGACCTCAAGGTCAAAATCACTCAAGCAGGGGGCTGAGACTGAAGATTATAAATGAGTAATCCTTTTAGTTCCAGTTGAACTGTTTTCTTTTGTTGAGACCGAATGGATATAATGTGTGTAACTGTTACATCCAATATCCCTTACATTTTCAAGAAATAATTGTGTTGTAACTGTTTTGTATTTGTTCGATAATAATGAATTTTAGGTCAGATATGGGATGATGTTTTAAAATGAATGGCCAATTTGCATATTGAATGGTTACCATGGAGATCAGACTTATAATTTCTGAATCTTGAACTCATTTGAAGTTGACCCATTATATTGTAATCTACATTTGAAGCTATGGGCTAAATAGATTACCTGTTTTTAAGTACATGTTAAGCGGTCTCCAATAAAGTACCTTTTTCCGGTTACAAAGCTGGAAAAAATAGGTAAATTTAAATAAAAAAGTTAATACACAAATCGCAAACCTTTTTAGCACACTTTATGCAATCTTTGTCTGGGGGATTATTCTCTATGGCCACGTGTTTGGGTTTTAAAAGTATTTCTTTCACAGATTTACATTTTCGGTAGGTAGGGAAAATTGAATTGGCTGGGAATAAACTTTGGATATCGGGGCAGCTATGCAGTATATGTATGTGCTTATTGATCATTTTGTTGAGATTTGGTAGGGCTGGCTTGTAATCAATGATTAATGGAAATTTTCTAAAGTTGATTCTGCGATTGGCCTGAATAGATGGTCTCTAGAAATTTCGTCAGCTTTCTTAAATTGGGTTTGCACATAAGCAAATAGATGTTAGGTTTGCACATAAGCGAATAGATGTTGAAAATAATAAAAGCATCTAGAACACAAAGCCTACAATTATTTATCATTCTTCATCAGTGTGAGGTTATAATACAAGCGAATTAGGGGATTGATATTTAGTAAAGTTTTTACACAAAAAAAGCTGGGAGATCCCAAAAAAGCATGATGACAACTATTTCCATCTAGGATTTTTAGCATTTCAAAGATTGTATAAGTGTGTTGAAAAGTGACCTCACAGTGTACAATGTGATGTCATCATGGCAGATTCAAGACAATTTCTATGTATTCCTATAAAATAAAAATAAATGCTTTTCTTTTGCTAAGAGTGTAAGGTTCATGGGAAAAGCACGTTCTTATAGAGTATGTTATACCCCATCTCAAAATAAACAATAAATGCTTCCAGTAATTTAAGTGGGGGCAATTAATTTGTATAGAAATATGTAAGAATTGTATTGGATTTACCTTTATGACATCACACTGTACACTGTGAGGTCACTTTTTAACACACTCCCACAATGTTTGAAATGCAATAACTCCTAAACGGAAAAAGATATAAACATAATTTTCACACCCAATTGTTCCTTTAATAGTTCTCTATCATATAATATCACTTCTGGAAATTCTGGACAGATTTCAAATGTAGATGAGTGGTATCTGCTAGGCATGGCTTAGGCTCATACTACCATGCTAAATACATCTAAAAGCAGCCAATTTAGAACTTGAAGTTGTAAATAATATTGATGTCAATTTTAACTCTCAGTTTAATTTGACAATTATTGACACTAGTGAGGGACATACTGGACAATGTCTCCAATTACTAGACACTTTGCATCCCTCCTATTTTACCATGGATTTTGAACAACTTTGAAAAAACTTTATTCCTGTACATTCTTATATCCATTCACAAACATTTTTCACGATAAAGCATACTTCTTACTTAAATGTACATTCCAATCCTTGCTTGATTTGTCAAACATGTCTTCAACACGGACTATGTTGTAGCTCACTCCTTCTGCATGCACGTAATATATTGAAAACTACTGTGTTTAGAAACTCCCCAACCGAAGTTATAAACAAATTGATTGATATAATAGTTTTAAGGTGCTGCATTTTGTAGAATTTCACCAAGCTTTTGAACTAGTGACAGTAATCTTCTCAAAAGAGAAAAGCATGACAATTTTTGAAAGGTATGAAGTTAATTATTTATAAAAAAATCATATCTGGCTTTCTTGCATATATGATTGAGCTTGGTATTTGTCATTTTAGTAAATTCTCAGTGACAAAATCTTGTCAGTGTTAATTGCCTGTGGGTTATAGCAGTATTAAGCTGGTTGCAGATGTGTAGAAACAGTTCCTTTCTACCGATATCAAAGTCAAATTCGTATTTGTAACCTCTCACCATATGGTCAAGTAATCCGATTGAATTTCTGTCCCAAATTGCCCACTGTCCACAATTTCCCGACTATACACTAGCAGTACTAAAGTGATTGTTTTCATATTTTTTCAGACCGATTATTGGAAGCTGCTACAATGATTCTTGGAAGTTATGGTCATTCTGGTCATTTCTGACATGACCATTAATGTAGTTGTACAATTGAATTCATGACATAGCGTCAATTCAGTAGATTCTGGACAGATTTCTGACGTAAATGAGTGGCATCTGCTAGGCATCACTTAGGCTCATACTACCATGCTAAGTACATCAAAAAATAACCAATTTAGATCTTGAAGTTGTTGATAATATTCATGTTAATTTGAGCTCGCCTTATGTTTAATCTGATAGTTATTGACACTAGTGTGGAACATACTGGACAATGTCTGCAATCACTGGACACTTTACAGCTCTTCCTATTTCAATGTGCATTTTGAACAACTTTGAAAAACCTTATTCCTGTACATTCTTTATCCAATCGCAGATATTTTTTTCCATAAGCGTACTTTGTTTTTCAAATGTATGTTCCAATACTTGCTTGATTTGTAATACATATGTACAAGGTTATGTTGCAGCTCACTCCTAGTGCATGAACTTAAGTTATAGAAAACTAGTGTCCAGAAACTCCCCAAATGATTTTCCAAACAAATGGTTTGCTATAATAGTTTTAAGGTGTTGCATTTGGCAGAATTTTGTCACATTTTTGAACAAGGGCAGTAATCTCCCCAAAAGAGGAAAACATGCAAAATATTGAACTACATGAAGCAAGTTATTTGTAAAAAGATTATCATTTTTAGCTTTCCAGCGCATCATGATTTAAAGTTTTTCAATTTTCAGTGTAAGAACTTTGTCAGCGTGTAGCATGTGCTAGTCATAGTAAATTTGGTTTAGTTGTATTTTTGTATAAGACATTCCATTTTACTTCTATGAGGTCAAAAGTCGTATTGTAACCTCTTACCATATGGTCGGGTAATCCGATTTGAATTTCTGTCTAAATCTCCCACTGTCCACAATTTCCTGACTATACACTATGAAAATGGAAATTTGCAGGAGTATTTCTTTAAAATAATTTCAGTTCAATATATTTCAAACTGTATCCATTGCCAATACTGTTGGAACAAGTTAGCGTTATGAGAGTTATAAAATTTAGTGTTGTGTTTCTTTATTATTTCCTTCCTAAGTTTTTAACTCTATATCCTTTCTCCACCCCCTTCCAAAGTTGGATTTCTTTATGTTTTAACCTAATTTTGAAACAAAACAAACAAAGATTAACAACAGTCAACAGTGAAGGGGAGGGATTAAGGTTGAGTTGGGAGAGACTGGGTAATCAATCAAATTTGGACAATGTCCTAAAATTTTAAAGGAATATTCGCATGGTTTTTTGTAAAATTTTATTTGAAAGAGCATACTTTTATAGTCAATTTGGTACAAAAATCAGGTTGATATCATATTCCATTCAGGAGATATAGATTTTTAAAGATTTCCCTATTGCATTTTAAAGTTTTTGTATAGTATGATGAACTAGTGTTTGAGTTTTGTCCAAGATTGTAAATTTAAAAGACAGTATTATAGGTAATTTTTCTTATTTTTATGCTGATTCCATCTTTCGCTGTAAATGTCTGTTTTCACAATCCTTTTGTTATAAATGCTACACAAGCAACTAACTAGACATTTTTCATATCATGTTGGATTTTGTTGTTGATGTGATTAACTTACTACTTCATTATTTCTTCTCTCAGTGTCATTATAGAGGCTAATAAGGTTTTAAATTTGAGCTATATCTTAATGAAATAAAGTTTAATACAAAAATTACAAAAATTAAATGAAAAGTTTCTTGCTCAGAGTAAAAATTTGCTTAAATAATCAGAAAGTGTTGAATATTGGATATTATGTTTTGGTTTATCATAGCTACTGCTTATTGGTGAATAGGTAAGTTGAACAATGGTCAGAGATAAAATTGATCTGGAGATTTTAACCTGAGTATTCTTCTTTGTGCAGTTTATGAAAAAGGTTTGGGCTGAAAATTTGAATTCAAGACCGTACGAGGACAAGAGAGGCATGAAGGGAAAACTCCTGACAGCGACTTACAGCCAGACGTCTGCCTATCTTGCACCATTAGCAAGAAAGCTTAAGAAAAAGGTATCTTTTTAGTATTGTAAAATTCACTTTAGTGTTCCAACGATTACACTGTAATGGGTTCTGCCGATTATCGATCATATTTTGTCATAATCAGCCCGATCCGATCCGATTTCTGATTTTTTTTTTTTTTTGACTGTACTACTCTTAATAAACATGCTGTGGGCAGTGTAAGTGCTCATAGATAATTAATTCAATCAATATGAATGTATATGATAATAAGAAGGAGAATACATGTTGAAAAGTAAACGAAAAATACATTCTTCGTCATCAACATTATATTTTTGCTTTTTTATTTTTCAACTTTTCATGTTTCAACGTTTAAAAAAGAAATGAATAAATTTAAAAAACTAAGAATGCAATAATCGGATCGGCAATCCACGGGCATTTCACAGATCCTGATTATGTTGCTGATCACCCATAGTATGATATGATCGGCAAAGCGATTATCGTTGGAATACTAATTCACTTATAATTTGTTTTGAGTTTTAAAGTGGTGTTAATCTATAGGAATGTACTTGGATTTTTTCAAAAATCTCAAATTGATAGATAACCATTTAATCCTGTGTTGAATTTTAAATGGATTTGAATATAATGAAAGAACCAACTACCATATTGTTTAGCAATATACATTACAGTATGTCCAACATACTCCAAAAGGGTGGTTGAGAGGGAAAAAATGTTCTTATGTTGGAAGAGTTTTTACTAGATGAAGATTTTTTTAAATATTTTTTATGATATGTAGTTCTTAGGCTATACAATGCTTTTCTATGTACAATACATACCCAGAGTGTTCTACAATGGAAGCTCAAAGCTGCAGTCACCATACGGCGCACATGCCTATACTATCTTAGTAAATAAGCATATCTCCAATAATTTAGAAAGAGGTATTTAATCTACAAAGAAACAAAAGAATTGTCTTGGAATTGCACTGCAGCTATTATTGACATTACGCTGTCAATTGTTGAATTATAATTTGACAACACCGGTCACTTTGAACAAACTGGGAATGTTTGAATTACTCCTGGGTATGGCTTTCTCCTACAGGAAGAAAAAGCAAGGTCTCTCATCGATTTATTTCTTTGGTTGTCCTCTTCCATATAAATTCACATAACAGCATAAAACCACCACAGAAATATTCTGTTAGAACCGTTATGTCAAATTCTGAATGCCAAAAGAAGTATCCTGATGTCCGATGCCTATGTCTCTTACACCATTCCATAACTTGTTTTCAGAGGTGAGGTTCATCATGCCAAAATCATTATTCAGCAGTGTACCAATTCCCCCTCCCTTCCCTCATCACCATCTCTTATGCTGAGCACCAAGTGAGAAGGCAACAGGTCCCATTTCTAAAGTCTTCGTATGTCTTGTCCAGGGATCAAACCCACAGCCTTTGCAGGTGCTGTACCAATTGAGCTAACTAGTGGGTTAAGTCCATTTTGATATTTAGAAAACTTTTGTGTATTCTATTTATAAAAGTCCACCCAACCCCGGTTTCCGTGGCATGGTAAGAAAAGGGTTACTATTATTAACCCTTGTCAGACGGAAATTGAGTGAAGCACGGTCCCCTTTCTGGGCATGGTCAACAAGGGTTGAAATAAAAAAAATTGTCTGTATGGTCCATTATACCAATCAGTTCAACTATTTTTTACATTAAATTTGATAAATAAAGTTGACTATTTGACATCTTTACAGACCCTATCCCCGGATTTACTAGACAGTCTGGTGCAAATTGTGAAATCGATGTTGCAGAAGGAATATGTGGATGCAAACGATGAATATCTTCAGATGGCCATAGGGAACGCTCCATGGCCGATTGGTGTAACTATGGTGGGCATCCACGCCAGGACAGGAAGAGAAAAAATTTACTCCAAAAATGTTGCTCGTATCCTTTTGTTTTGGCCAAGATGTGAAAACAGTTAAAGTTGTGAGATTTATTTTTGCATATTTGAAGATTTTGATTAATGGAAATATTTGTTTGGAGAGATTATTTTGAGTGAATAATAAAAAATAAAAAAATGATAACTTCTCAGCTCAAGAGTTGCAAAGGAGATGGCGGCCAAAAAGTAAGGGTGTCAGGTTTTGCCAATTTATGTAGATTTGAACCAATATAAGTCCCATCACATGGTCTGTTTTTACAAAAATGTTCACGCATTGTGCACAAGTGAACAATTTCCCAAAAAGTCACTGAGAAAACACGTACAAATTTTGAGTGTACCAACTCCCCCCCCCCCCCCACCCACTCCCCCCTCCCATCACTCGGGTCGGGATTTAGTAGCGTTCATGATATTCTGTACTGCTGGGCTGCTGGAGTGATGTGAAAGGTATTCGATTAATATGAGACCCAACTTAAATGCACTCTCATTTTTTGGCTGCCAGCACCTTTAACACACATGTATTGCAAGAGTGTGTGTTGAATGTTTATTTGAAAATCATGCAAGGCACCTGCATGACGGAATCAAATTTGGAACAAACAATTGTAGAGAAGATTGAGTTACTGAATTGAAAATGCAGAGCCTGCAGATGTGACTATAGGAGAGGGAATGCAGGGGTCATTTTCAGTAGTAGGTCAGGTTGCAAAAGTTTATGACCTATTTGATATTGCAGTATATATGGCGATACAGTATTATACTCACTTTTGTGGGTGGTTGCGTGTGTAAAAGTGCGTTTTTAAAGACCGTCAAACAATTACCCCCACCTGACAAAACACCACACCCCTCCAAATGAGGACATCCTCGGTTGTTTTAATGGTACCACAGTACATCAAATATCAAAAGATGTCTTTATTTCAATTATAGATCGATTTAAAAGGAGTCCACTTTTTATATGTAGACAACCCAACGACGTGGGTGTAAGGTCCACGTTTGGAAGTATGTCCTCAGTTAGAAGGTGCTTTCTTTCTAAGGTGTTCTCAAAATTTGTGTCGCGTTTCCTGAGAAAACTGTTACCACTGTCACGTTGAAACTTAGTGGGATCATGTGAAATGATGTGAAATTATGTCCCACACAAGGTGAGTCATGTACCTTAAAGGTGAAATAATTGATTGAAAATAGTAAATTTTGTGACATGTTTCCTGGGCATATCGTAAGTGATATTGGGTAAGTACTTAGCAGCTTTGTGGAAGGTGAAGTAGTTTGTGACTTGTAGAAAATGGGACATGTAACTTGAAAGTCAAAGGTCAAATAATTGATTTAAAATAGTACATTTTGGTCGGTTGCGTGTCATGGAGAAACCGTAAGTGCAATTGTGTTGATATAAAAGATGTGTTCAAAGGTCAGGTCAAGTAATATGGTAAATTTTGTGTTGCATTTTGTTGGAAAAATTGTAATTGCTATTGCGTGGATCCTTGGTGGGTTGGTGAAGGTTGTAATTTGGTAGGTTGGTGGAGTGTTATGCAGGGCTATATCCCACACAGATTAGGATATTTCACTTAAAGGGCAAATAATTGATTACAAATTGTAAATTTTGAGACCTGCTTCCTGGGAAAACTAAGTGATATTGGGTTGGTACTTGGTGGATGATCATGTAGGGTTGTGTTCTACACATAATATGATAAATTATGATTGGTCGCCTGTCGTAGAAAAACCGTAAGTGAAATTGGGTTGTTACTTGGTGGGTTGATGAAGGATGATGTAAAGTTGTGTCTAACAAAAGATGTGACATGTCACTTAAAGGTCAAATATGGTGAATTTTGTGTCATGTTTCATGGAAAAACTGTAAGTGATATTAGGTTTGTACTTGTCGGGTTCATTAAGGGTGATGTAAAGTTGCGTCCTCAATGATATGGCATGTCACTAAACGTCAAAGGTCAGAGGTCAAATAATCGATTTGAAATTATACAGTTTATGTCAGGTTTTCTGGAAAAAAGGTGATAATTTTTCAAATTAGGTGTGGTAGAGGCGATAAGGTCTGCAACTCTGTGATCAGCAGCTCTGTGGATTGCCATCTTGGCTAAGATGGCAATCCATGGAGTTGCTGATCTTATCACCTCTGCCTCATATAATTTGTAAATGATCAAGTGTTTTCCCAAGAAAAAATCAAATTGCATAAAATGTATCATTTACAATCAATTACTTGATCTCTGACCTTTGACTGCTCAGTGACATAATAGGACATGTCACTTAAAGGTCAGAGGTCAAATAATTAATTTAAAATCATGAATTTACAAATTAAGTTGATTTTTTTTATTTTTGTTTTTTAAGATCTTGTGGGGAAAAGGTTAGCTGGAGAGATAGGTAAAAATGAGTAAACCTGCAAAATTTGATGAAGAATGTTTTTTTGCTTTTTTAAAGTTGCAGCTCATGAAATGTAGTCAAAGTTTTTCCATATTGCTGGATGAGACAGATTTTAATATAAATTAAAGATAAATTTAAAAAAATGACAATAAGTCCGAGCAACAAACTTTTTGTTTGGTTGGAATTGTAGAAATATTATAATGGATATGAAAGGTATGCAAAAATGTAAGGATGAATGCATATCTTGATGTTTAACTTCTGTATATGCTTACCTGATTAATAGGTATTATAAAATTTCTATGAGTATTTGCATTTTCATGACCCATGCATTAAATTCACGTGATGCACGACCCTCAGTATTTGGTTTAGTTCATTTTTACAACAGGTGAATTTCTTAACAAAGCAAAAAAATGTATGTACTTTTCTCCCCATTTTTCATTTTTCATTTTTTTTTTTTTTTGCATTTTAAACAATCTAACATGGAAATTTTATGAAAATAATGACCCTCCTAAAATCCTTTGCCCGTGCATTAAATATACATGTAAACATTTTGCCTTAACATCATTAATGAATATGTCATTTATTCACGTTGTACCTTTGATAATATTTATTATATTGATTATGTATAATGAAACACCACAATCAAAATTACATTGCTATTTAAGTGCATAAGGGTTGAAAAACTGGATGGCTTATAATTTAGAATAATCCAAATAGATTTTAAACTTTAAAATCCATCCCATGCAGGCACGACCTGCTATAAACTTGCTCCATATTTATATGCAATTTTATCCTTAAAAGAGGACTGATAATATGAGAAGACTTGAATAATTTGTTGCTGTGGCAGTTAAAAGCTAAGATAATAAAAAATCAAACTGTCACAAGTTGTGTGTTGGGGCCATGAAGCAATATCAGTTGTGTGTTGGGGCCATGAAGCAATATCATTCCTTTGGAGAAATGGTCCGTCAATCATTCAGTGCACACATCACCTCAGGCATATAATACACAACTATTTGTATCACCAGTTTGAAAACAAATTTCTCCCACTAAGACACTTAGCACAGATGAATGATTTTAATCACAAGTGCCCTGATTACTCAGCACTGGCTTCTGTAATCTTATACACACAAATAGCCTTGGGCTACTTGACTGATTTGCGTGGGAATGGCAGATAAACAATCTTTTTTTGGAGTGGAAACAAATACACTAAACAGGAAGTCAGCTTGGTAATTGCCATACCCGAGTTTTCAGGATTAACTCGAGTGTCAGGTAGGCTTAAAAGAAACATTTTTGCATGACCTCAAGAGAGGACTTAGTACTGCTCTTTTTAGGTACATGTAAGCCATATTTGTATTTTGCATTGAGATTGCTACTTTGTGGTAAGTATAATATTTCACAAAGAAAGAAAAAAAGGAGTTATTTTCCCTTTATGTATTATTTTAAAATCTTTCCACGGTTGTATTGTTTCCTTTAACAGTCTGCTTCAGACGTTCTCAATGATGAAACACAACGTAAATACATTCAAGTAAGTACCATAATTGCTTGTAATATTTGGTAAAGTTTATATTTTTAAGGCATTGAATAATGAAGACAATAACATGCACTCTTTCCCTTTTCACAACAATAATTCATTACACAGTCTGCAAAATTGTGTAGTTGATTTTTAGAATTCCTTGGCCCCTAGTATAGATCATATATATCTGTTCAGTAATTTAGGAGTCGACTTAAAACCAACTTTATTCTTCAATATTGATTTTTATTTGTCATCAAGGGTTTGGAGGATTGGAAGGGAAGGGCATAAATTTTTTGGCTAACATAGTAACTTTTTCTTGGGAATGCAGTGGCTTAGTTGTTGTGATCTGTGTTTGGCAATGAAGATAAAGTGTCTTGCTCAAGGAAGTACCAGGTTAGGATTCCTAAACATAGTAACTTTTTTGAGCTGATCTGTGTTTGGAATGAGAAGTACCGTTGTGTCCTTTGGCAGGGCACTTTATCCCGCTTGCCTAAGCTCCACTCAGACTGAAAATGAGTACCAGCACTGCTGGGGAGTTAACTTGCAATGGACTGGTAGGGGAGTCCAGGGGGAGTCATGTACTCTCATCCACTTGCGCCATGGAAACCGGGTATAAGCACTGGCCCTATGAGCCTTATGGCTCGGATGGATATAGCTAACTTCCTTTTCTAGGGAGTGCTTTACTGGGTAAGCTAAAGTATTTCTTTAATTTTCTCATATTTATATTTGATTGTTTGGTATTTGTTTCCTTGTATTAATTGTATGTCAACTATTGTATTTCTTTTCTTCTGTTGCAAAATGTGAAGAAAAAAATATTAATGAGTTAAAATTAGCATTTACAGCAAAAAGTATAAATGAAATAATGATATGTACAAAGATGCACATGCATGTATTTGTTGTTTTTCACCCATGCACCTCCTCTCTCGATCCTAGCTTTCTGGCTTTTAGTTCTCGTGTTTCTCTCAATCTCCCCGTTTTCTTTCCTTCCTACCTCAAATGATCTAACCTCTCAGGCACAATTTGACCCTCGCTGTCATGGTGCCGTTAAGCCCTCATCAAACAAACAAACAAACATGTAATGATTGGTGAAAAATGCGCTACACTCCTAATTTAGTCGTTATTCCAGAATTTTGTAATTATTATATAAAAAAATGTTAATCTTTGTAATATATATTAATTGATTGTAAATCCTGTTTTTTATCCTCTACAAAAATACTTTGAAAGAGTACAGCTGACTCTAAGATGTAATAAAATTTAATTGTACCCCCAACTGAAATCTTGAGTGGTAAGATGTCATCAATATCTCAATTTAAAGCACCAAGTTTAGAAATTTACAAAAAAGGTCTTGGTCATGCCTTCAACATTTTATGTCGTGTATCTTGCATAATCTTGAAATTTTCATCGATCATACCCGGACACGAAAGAAGCTTTTTTACAAAATTGAAAGATCATTTTACTTAGAAGTTGATTGTCTTACACACAGGTGTTAAATTGCATGATACCACTAGAGCTTTGTAACTGTTTTGTTTGAAGTAGCAACAACAATATTCTGTAATTTCTTGCCATAATTAGATTTGTTTCTCATTATATATATCATCAGTGGGCAGGTGAATGTTAATCTTCCAAAAGTTGCAAGTAGGATTCCAGAGCATATCAGTTTTGTATAGAAGGGGAAGGGGGTGGGGGAGGAGATGGGTTATTCCTGCACATACTTAATAATGGACAACCTCTTAATGTAATTCATTCTATATTTGGAAAAAGTTTTGAATGTTTTTTATTTTTTTTTGCAGGGACTGAAAAGGTTAATGACCATCTGCCAGCGCTTGTTTCCAACAGATCCATCAAAAAGTGTGGAGTATAATGCCTGAGGATATATTCTCATCCTTGGGATTTGAAAAGTGCTCCTTGGGGCCAAATACCTGCTGTCATGGAGTTAAGATTCAGTATATGACCTTTGACCAGCAATACACATCCCAAATGATGTATAAACTATTTCTCATGCAGATGGAGGAAACGGTATTTGGTGCCAACAAAGACACTTAACAGCTGTTAAACATCTATTCAGACTTTTGAGAATATGTCAGTTTGTTACATTAATTTGAGAATAGCGTGGCTTTTAGTTTTCGTGTTTCTCTCAATCTCCCCCTGTTTACTCTCCTTCCTACCTCTGGAATGATCTAACCTCCCGGCACAATTTGACCGTTGCTGTTGTGGTGCGTTAAACCCTCATCAAACAAACAAACCAAGATCAAAATTCTTTTTGATACGGATATGAGTCATCAATACATTTCTGACACCACCAGCCTAGCAATCAATAGCCACTCTGCCGTCATTTGTAAAGAGGTGACAGCAAGCTGTGATGATATTAAACTATTTAGAAGCCATGACTACAAAGCACATTCAAAAATAATATTATATCTGGCTGAGGGTACACTAAACTTTTACTTAAAAGTCACAAAATAAATAATTTAGAATTGTGGTCTACTCGTAATAGTAAATATATGGCATTTCTAAAATCTATAGACACCTTTCAAAGCTTTGTTTGATTGCCAAATAAAATGAGCTTTATGTCGGAAGAGGACAGTCTGTAAATTTGTAATGGCTGTTCAAAGTTGACTTGTGCAAAGGTTGTGATGAAAGTCTAATTGTTACTATTTCTATTTTAGTTATTGATAATTATGAGACACTTGGCCAGCTTAATGTCTAGAGGGAAAAATAGCGACATTGTTTTGAAAGATATTCCAAACCATAAAAAAAGTAGTGGAAACGATCCTTTCAAAATCATGGCAATTTTTTATTTATAGCTTTTTTGTTTTTCAAGCCTAATTTCTCATTTTTAAAGTTAATCCATTGTAGCTTTCTTAATTTTGGCCTAGTCCCTATCAACATTAAATTGAGAAGAAAAAAAAAAAAAAACAGAATTTGACAAGGATTTAATTGGGAGAATGAACTTTCAAGGCAGACTTTTAAGTCACAAATTTTGTATGTATTAATTTAATATCCTAGGATACAACAACAAAATTGGTGGTCATCAGTCCTACAAATGGCCAGTTTTACATAGCTTTTTGAAGGCATATTAACCCTTTCTCTACCAGCACTTTTTTGAAAACACGCTTGGGAGGCAGAGTCAAAGACCCAAAATGGTGATAATATCGCCGCGTTGTAGAGGAAGGGTTAAAGCACAGGTTGATTATTGAAGGGTCTTGTTTTCCGAGCAGCATAGTCAGGCTCAATTCCACCTCAGTGACCCAGTGGGCTGTCCACCGGGACCATGCTGTATATATTTTTGAGTTGGCACACTTGCTGCGGGTTGATTAAGTCTTACTCTACCAGCACTTTTTTGAAAACGCGCTTGGGGGACTAAATCATAATGGGCTGGAGAATGGCCCTGTTGCATCTTAGTATCCATAGCCAATTCAAGTCAATATTTTGTAATCAATTTTGGGTGTATATACATACAAGTACTTGTATAATTTTGTAGATAAGTGTTTATCATAGTGTAAGTTATAAATATACAACAAATGAAATACTGTTTGTACCTTTGATTTATTTTTAAACTGAAAAATAATCTGTGAGGTGGGAACTGGAGAGAGGCACATTGAGCAAACACATTTGATTTGAATTCTGCACTTTGATAATATTTTGTAAATGTGGTATGGGCTACAAAGAAAGGAGCCAAATTTCTGCAGGTAGAGATGAAACTTGCTCTGTATTGTGGAATAGAAGTGCAGATAAGCAAGATTAGACAAGGGTGGTGATCTCATAAAGAAGAGATTACCAATTAAACATGTTTAGAACTTTACTAGAGGATACAACTACAGATAAAATAATAATTTCACTAGTATTAACAACCAGATTTGTTTCAATTTTTTTCTTCAAAATTTGACAAATCAGCTCAAGTGTCTTTTCCACCAGACATTAACTTTGGGATTGACAGTTGTCTTGGAGGAAAATGTACTGCTCAAGTTTTTATTTATGTACCCTATATGTAACTAGAAAAGAGGCTCACAAGATGTTATGTTTTGTTAACTTTCCTATACTCTAGTGCAGTGTTTCTTAAGAGGCGGCCCGCGGGCCAAATCTGGCCCGCCAGACAATCCATTCTGGCCCCCAGACAATCCACTCTGGCCCGCCAGACAACCCACTCTGGCCCGCCAGACAATCCACTCTGGCCTGCCAGACAATCCACTCTGGCCCGCCAGACAATCCACTCTGGCCTGCCAGACAATCCACTCTGGCCCGCGAAGAATAGTAGTTGCGTGGAAAAAATCTGAATGAGATCGGTAAAAATCCGCGCACTATAACATCACGGCTTATGTTAGTTCCGTTATAAAATGTACAGATTTGCGGCTTGTCTAAGAAAGGCGGATAAGAGTACCAGTGGCATCTGGCATACATCCTTATTGCTTGCTCTCTCAGCTTGTTTGTATTCAGGGATTGTTTTGACGGGTTTTGTTTGTCGCTGGTTTTGTCATGCGATTGACCCATGGCCTGAGGCTGTTGTGAAATGATGGCCTTTAGAACAAATTAATTAAGAAGCCTTAATCTAGTGAAACTAGAAAGAGGCTCACAAGATGTGATGTTTTGTTAACTTTCCTATACTCTAGTGAAACCTGGACTTAAAACCAAGATATCAGGGAAAAGATTGGTGGATATCAAAATGTGGCTTCCTAGGAATATACTTTAATTCCATACACATTAGTAACAAAGATGTTTTGATTAATAAACTGATAGTCCAAAGGAAAGGTTTGTTTGTTTGTTTGATGAGGTCTTAACGGCACCACGACAACGAAGGTCAAATTGTGCCTGAGAGGTCAGATCATTTTAGAGGTAGTAAGGAAAGAGACCAGGGAAAGAATGAGAGAAATTCAAGAACAAAAGCCAGAAAGCTGTGATCGAGAGAGGAGGTGCATGGGTAAAACTAAAAACAGAGTAGAGAGGGGGTGGAAGAGGAGGATTAAATATGGTTGTAGAGGGATGCATGCTGAAGGAAGGAGACTATTTTATCTGGAGGATTTTTTTGGAAGAACTCAGCAATTGAGTTGTGGGGAGCGAGAGAAGCTCTGGGAAGGTTGTACAGGGGCAAGCAAGGAGAACGTGTTGGATTGTAAGGATGCAGTGGCAATTGTTACAGAGGGGTTGGGGAACCAATAAGGAGGTGGGAGTGAGTGAGGTGGGTGTGACCAATTCTAAGACGGGTAATATGAACGTTGTCGATACGAGAAAGGTTGTTGATGGTGGATTTGATCGGGATTGTGGGCTGGATAACATGGAGTTTGTTATCAATTTGGAAGTTAGTTTGGACATACTGCAAGAAAAACTACAGACTCTACTTATGACGGGCAAGGTGAATGACAGACAAGCTGGAGGCAGACCCATTGAGGGCCAGGCTGGGGGAGGACCGGATGTGACAAAGCGGACAGGTTTCAACATCAAAGAGTGATGTGCAGATGATTACCTCCTGGAAAAGGATGACTGCATATCTACCTTTGGTGGCTGCGACCTCCAGGTAGCAGGTATATGTAGTACATTCTTCTAAAGAGCAAACTGGCAGACCCTGGTACCAAGGTGCTACTTTACTTTTGGTTTTGAAAGCCAGAAAGTGATTCTCAATCTCTAAACAAGGAACGGGAATAAACTAATCTTAAACATTTCATCAATCATGAACTACTTCTCTATTCAAAACAATAGGTTTTTAAAATAAGTAGATTCAGACAGACATGTGAGTGATTAATTTATAAAAGTAACTGAAATTGATCAATTTTCTTATCAAAAATAGCTAATTATTGTCAATTATGCAGGAAATCAGTAAAATTAGCTTGGAAAGTAGATTAAATCAGCTAAATAGCTGAAGTCTCACATGCTGAAATAGATCAATTTTTTCATCAAAATAGCTAAGTATTGTCAAGTATGCAAAAATGGTGAAATTAGCTTGGAAAATAGCTGCAATCAGCTAAATATCTGAAGTCTCACATGCCTGTAGATTAAGCAAGAAAAAGGAAAATATGTCATTATGGTTATAATATCCTTTTATTTTACAAAATACAAAAAAAAAGAAAAATTTAAAATTACAACATGAAATAAAAATTGTATTCATATAATACAATACATAATCTTGGAAGTAATGAAGTCTGCTTTTACGTTAAGACAGCAAATTTGGTGTACAACTTTGTTCCATACTTTGAATATGTTCCATACTTTGAATATGCAGATAACATATTTAAATAATGAAATGGCTGGAAGCCTTGGTTACTGTTTGTAAAATTTTATAATAGTAGTGTATTACTTAGAAGTGATATCTCATAACTAGGTTTTCTTTTCAGTGAATCTCAAAGTTTTCTTCAAGGAAGTATGTTTTTGTGGTTCCATCTTTTGGATGGCTTCTACCACTGATAAACCTGTTGGTAACAGGGTCGGTAGATAGTCCCAAGGGCAAAAAGCCAAATCAGTTTTAAAAAGCCAAATCAGTCTGAAATAGCCAAATCGGCCACTGGCAGGTCCAGGGTTTTTTCAGAAAGGGGTCAAATGCACTGAAAAGCAAAAAAATGTTATTATGATTTCAGAGGAACACATGCAAAATATAATTTGCTCAGAAAATTATTATTTTATTTCCATTTTTATTTTTTATTAAAGCAGTGGTAGCTCCAGAGGGGGGCAGGGGGGTTCAAGGGGTCCATTGCCCACCCATCGGGAAGGCCTGGATCACCCGTCCGGGCCATTGTATTGAAATTTGACGAGGAAGTCCTAATGAAATATTTCATTCCTCGACAAAAAGTATCCAATGCCCTGACAACAGATTCTGAAATAGCAATCAGAGTAGCTTGATCTTTAAATAGTTCAATGTGTTACGTCCACAGCTTTTGCTGTGGTGCAACCATTAAACACACATGATACAAAACAAGCGTGCTCTACCTATCTCTCTGAAAATTTGAAACAAGAAAAATGGCAAAATCAACACGGTATAAAGTCAGTGTTTAATAGGGCCTGAATGCGCTTTAGTTTGGTTTGTTGATGTTTAGCAGTGCTTTAAAGAATAAAATAGCTGGACCACCCGCCAGGGAGTGGTGGCCCACCTGTGGGGGAAATCCTGAAGCCATCACTGCATCATAGCCTTTGAGAAAAGTCCAGAACTAAGACATTTTACAGACAAAACAAGTATCTAAAGACCACTCTAAAATAACAGATTGATCAGAAATGTGAAATGATGAAAATTACAACAATGAAATCAATCAAATATATAATGTCAGACGCAATGTAAACAATGATACACACTTAAATTTGTTATAACACAATATAAATATTAGTTTTCACCAGAAGTTTCCTGTATTAAATTCAGTGAAGCATCAGAACAATAAAAGCATCTTGATCTTCAACATTTGATGTATTTGACATGGACCTGCAACTATCCATATCATGTATTCCCAACCTGTTAACTTCACTTTTATGTATTTGACATGGACCTGCAACTATGCATATCATGTATTCCCAACCTGTTAAGTTCACTTTTATGAATTTGACTCATTGAAGAAAAAAAAACCTTTTATGAAACAAGTTTATTTAATTCAAATGTAACCTCTTTTTTGATGTATTCAGTTCTGTATTCATCTGCTATCCAAACTAATGTTCAATTCAGTTTTTAAATATGCGTGCAGTGACTTTATTTACACCAATCCAATTTGATTTGTAAGCTGCAGTGATGTTATGTCAACTAACATTATAATCTAAGGTAAACAGTGCCTTATCACATATATCACAAACGGAACTTGAAATAACAAATTTTTAAAATACCTTGCATGTCTGTCAAAATATGAAATTGATACCTACTTTAAAAAGTCATACAAGGTATGTCCTAAAAATAATATGTTTACACCCTGAAAAACAGTGGTCGGGCTTTTTCTGTTACGAAATGTTATATTATATACAGTAAATACATGGTTTTCAGTTAATGAACTTTGGGAAATCAGAGAATCCACCTTACCCCCCCCCCCCCTTCCCCGCCTAATTTCTTGCCCCCTTTTTCATCCTGCGTGAGGATACACGACAGGTGCCAATTCTAATATCAAAATCTCGTTGTAATACTACACGCAATATTTTCCACATGCAAGATTCAGGACTGCCTTGTGAGAAACAATACAGTAGATCCTAAAATATATTAAATAGGTTATTTTGGAAGAAATGAGCAACTTTGCAATATCCCTTGCATACAATTCTATGATTATATTTATACTATGATTATAAATTAATTAACAACCAAGAAAACATGTCTTCATATTCACTTACATCAAGCTACAGCTAGCAAAGTAATCCACCCTTAAAATATGTCTTGTAAGGCAAAATACTGGGTCAAGTTATTTAAAAGTGAAAATTCAGTTCAAGAATTTCTGTGTACACTTTAACACACTAATAATTTGTCGCTTCAGATTTCACACAGGATATATTGACCAGATTTTGACAATTGTATTGTTATTCTTATTTAGAAGATTAGTTGGCCATATGTAATATCTAATGATGACATATTAAGAATCACTAAACATGACAAAATCAGCACTGAAGTAAAAAGGTGGAGGTGGATTGGTCAGTGATGCGCATGAGCACTATTGTGTGACAGCTATGACATAGAAACCAGAGTGGGGGAGAAGGAAAGTAGGTCATCCTAAAACGACCTAGAGAAGGACAGTCGAGGAGAGGAAAGTGATGGGATGGAGCTCGTGGACAGAAGCCAGACAAGTTGCAATTAACAGAGTCCAGTGGAGAGAGTGCACTGCAGCCGTATGGGCCAGGAGGCCTGAAGAGACTAGGTGAGGTTAGGAATTGTTATTCTTAATACTCTAGCAAATGATATCTCCAGCGAATTAATAACTATGATTTACTTTTAACATATTGCGTACTGCTTGCGTGGATCCTTCAGTCCATACTAATCCATCATAACTAATGATATATAGTATTTCATTTTGCACCTTTATGAAAAATAAGTAGAACTAAGTTTTGTTTTCATTTTATGGCAAAACCATCAAAACTGGTATGACTTAAAAGGATTAGTGCGGTAGCCAAGCAAGTTGATCTTATATGAAATAGGACTAAGAAATAAAATGGTGAAGAAAGCATTCAAATATCTTATTCCGTTAAGGAGATATTCAAGTTTAAAGCTGTTTTATGTGTAGAATTAACTACTATGGAAGGTTGGTGCCCTCATCCTCACAGTCTTAACAATTGTTAACGTATTTTGAAGAAACTATATTTAACTTTTTTACTATTTGAATTATTCGCGATGGTAAGTATACTAAGAAAACAGATTTATAAAAAATCTCTTCCATACCTCTTCCTTTCAAGATAAACAATATTTCAAAGATGTCGCATTTATGTTTGAATTGACTGGTGTAGATAGTATAAAAGCTAAATCCATCCGAGCCATTAAATAGGGTCAATGCTTATCCCTGCTTTCCATGGCGCAAGCGGATGAGAGTACATGACTCCCCCAGAATGGGACGCCAGTCCATCACAGACTAACTCCCCAGCAGTGCTGGTACTCAGTTTTGCAGATGAGTGGACTGAAGCAAGTAAAGTGTCTTGCTCAAGGACACAATGCAGCGCTCATGGCGGGAATTTAACCCAGAACCTTTTGCATACAAGTGTAACTCCTTAACCACTGCACCTCCACGATAGTATACTGTACTAGAAAGATGTCTACTAGTACACAAGTGATGTAGATCTCATTCATACCACAAAAAACATTTTATCACAAAAACATTTAAATCATATCGTTCTAATTTTGCAGATGATGAAAATATCCAGATTCTATTTCGTCCACTGATTTATTACAAATTGATTGTAGTATAAGCAAGCACTAAAATAGGATCACTCCAATCAGCATTCACAAGAAGAACAAACATCATCATTATATCTGCAGGATTTTTCAATCGACTGATTTTTTTAGACGCTTGCTTGCTCTCCTTACCACCGTCTCGTTATCTTCAAGACCGCCCTCTAAACAATCCAGCTGCATCTTCTTTTTTCTGCGAAGTCTGTTTCGGTTTGGAGTTTTAACGCTGGGGAAGAAACGAAGCACCACTTTGTTTTAGTCATGTACAACCTTTTTTACCACATTCCTAGTATCGAGTTCGACAAGCTTTGAAGGAAGGGAAATATGCACACTGCACCAAGCTCAAGATTTGATCCCTCTTAGTTTATCTCTGAGGGAGTTTAATGGTTTTGAGAAACAAAGCTTATTCTCATTTCTAAATATATTAAGGGTATATGGTTTAGCAATATTTTCATCAAAATCAGGTAAAAATTGACCATTTTACATCGTTTTCAAATCTCAGGCATCAATATGCAATTTTGATACATATCAGTGATTTATTACAGCGTAACCTTAGTATGAAAATCCTGTTTTTTTAAATGGCCTATCATAAATCTTTAAAGTGGTGCAGCAAATTCTAAATCATCACCAAAAGTTTTTCAGCCTTTACCATACCCCAATCGATTTCTAGCAGCAATGAATTTTTCAATCATTTTCAGTGACTGAGAGCTAGGAAAAATATTTCAAGGTTTGGTTTGGTTTGTTGATGTTCAACAGCACCGCAACAGTTTAAAATGTGCCAAGAGGGTGTTAATAAGTTATGCTGTAAGAGTTAGGATAGTGAGGAGATGGAAGGTTTGTAAGGGAGATAAAGGGGAAAGGCTAAATGTGGGAGAAAAAATTAGGTGAAAAGAAAGGGGTGTGTAAGGTTAGGTGTAGAAAGGGAGGAGATTATATGTGGTGGAAGAGGTTGTTGTTATAGAGGAAGTTGATGATGTTTGAGGAAGAATTGTTTTCAAATAGGTCCGAGATTTGAGGAAAGAAGAGATCTGGAGTTCTGGTATAGGACACAGGTTAAGAAAATATGTTTGATGGAAATATCGGTGTTGCAAGTGGGGCAGCGAGGGGCAGGGGAGCCTAAAGAAGCTAAAAAGAGCTTAAAGAATTACATAAAGAATTTGAGCTGTCTACCTGGTCATACATCACAAATTTTGCAAAATTGAAAATTAATAAAACTTTGATCAGCTACAACTTAATTGCTATTTTAAAAGTTAAGAACTTATGGGGTCAGATGTTAATACTCTTTAAGACAAAATATAAATTGCTGTATGCCAATAAAACCATTATAAAATCTAAGAAACCAATAATTATTTTAATATTTTGATTTCAAAATGCTTTTGTGAGACTATCAACCACTAAAATGTCTATGGTATACAATTTTATGAACTACCTATCTTACAAAGTTGAGTAAATCATTCACATGGGAGTAAATCATTTTAGTTCAAATAATAGAATACTGGTCTAAAAGTCTGAGAAGCATACAAAAGCTTCACCAACATGGATCATTCACTGAAAACATACCCTTTAACCCCCCTTCCCCAGTCTTGAAAATTGCTGCCCTGCACATAGTTTGCTAATCATCACTTTTAATAATTATTTTGATATCTGAAATAAAGGAACTATGGGCCTTGTTTAAGAATATTCAATGGAAACAGAAAGTGTACAGAGATTAAGTTCAAAGAAGTATCTAAATACAGACACTAGGTCTCTGAGAATTCTTAATGTATTGATTGAATGAAAAGTATACAAACCTTTTCACAGAGTCGGTCACCATATCTTCATTCTCCCCTGGGTCAAATAGATCCAAGCTACAACCAGACCCCTAAAGCAAGATGAATACCATTAAGACATTAATATTCTTCAAAATACAAAATGGATATAAGTAATCAAAGTTTGTGCAACACCCAAATATTGTGTGACTCTTGTCATCTCCCAAAAGGAAATATTGAAACAAGCAATGACTGTATTTTTCAACTTCGTGGCTGACAGTTGCGTATGAACATACCAAATGCTTTTTTCAAATACTACAGTACATTGATAGTCTCCTGTCAAACAAACACACACAAAAAATGATTCACTTTCTATTCTGTAAAGTGCCCCTTTAAACAAAACATTGTATCAATGCTTCCACCTTACCTCTGTGTTTCCACTGCTACTAATTGAGCCATCTTCATCTGTTGCATGATCAGTCTTTCTCCTCAGAAATTCCTCAACAGGATTTCCAATATTGGTCTCTACACTCTTCTGTTTTTCAACATTAGCCCCTCCACGATTAATGCCCGCCTGTGATGCCATAGAATTTAAATTTGTTTTGGAACTTTTGGAAGATTACTGGAAGAACATTTCTCCTCATCATTGGAAGATTCTGAGTTTGTTTTTACAAAATATTCACTGACTTCTTCATCTTTAGCATTTTCAGGTTTGACACACAACAGATCTTCAGTAGTAAGATGACTTTCTTCATCTGAAGTCTGGTCAACAACCGGTATTTTCTGATAATCGACCCCACTTGTGTTCCCAGAATCTCTTAGAAGATTTTTCTCTGAGAATTTGGGTGAAGAATCACCTTCAGCTTGTTTTGTATCGCACTGAGTGCCATTGGCCTTTTCTGGCTGATCTTTTTTCCCAGAATCAGCATCTTCCTTTGATTGCTCCTGATCACCGCCATTCTCGTGTTTATCATCCCGATCTTGATTACTTACTTGACCAATCATCTCCTCCTGAGTACTTTTCTCCTCAAGACTAATCTGGGGTAATGGAAGCCCTAAATCACTATTCAAGATGGTAGCCTTGGCTCTTCACTTTCTTCCTCTTTAGCCGTCATTATTGGATTTGTTTGGTCAACTGACTTCTTTTCTTTGATCTTTGTCATCCTTGCTTTTGCATTTTTAATGAGATCACTGAAT
Organism: Chiridota heheva; assembly: GCA_020152595.1. Lineage (NCBI taxonomy): Eukaryota > Metazoa > Echinodermata > Holothuroidea > Apodida > Chiridotidae > Chiridota > Chiridota heheva. Next base: position 864,399 of record JAIGNY010003169.1, read on the forward strand.
TGGCTGCTGTGATGTTTTACTGAAAAATGAAAGGAAAATGACAAAAAATTAGACGTTATGCCAGTCATCGTCAGACCTGGAAAAATACATACGGTTTCAGCGGGAAGGGTTATAATCGTGGAAAAACAGGAATTTGTGGGAAGAAATTTTTGAACAATATTCAAAGCAAAGGAGAAGTCTGGTGCAGAGTTGGAATTAATTATAAAATTTCCCACAATTCTGAATAAAGGTGTCGAAAATCGAAATAATATGAATGTAGTAAAAACATCTTTATATGCTTCCTCTTTCACAATTTTATGTCCTATTCATCGCAAAATTACATGGGGGATGTTTTTAGAGCACATATTTGCCATAATATACTGTTGCTTGCTCAAGAAATTTATCAATATATTTTTTTTTCTATTTAAAAATGTTTTCTTCCCGCGAATTTCCGTGGTTATAACTGCTGGAACCGTATAATTTGTACAGGTCTGGTCTGGTGTTTATCCACATCAGGGACAAAACACTCTTGTAAATGCAGTGTGTCATCTTCTGTTGCTGCAGTCTTCTGCATGCTCCTGTGTTTCACACAAAATGATTGAGCACTACAGAGTCTTTTGTGTTTGACTTTTTAACTGCAAAAAAATTTAAAATCTTTCTTGACATAACACAAAATTACCCGGAGACCTGTTACATGTTCTGAGCTTCATTATATTAAATGTGCATTTCGTGACGAATCACAGAGGAGTGGATACAAATATATCTTTCGATCTTTTTGATTCATAAATTTGACTGGCTAATCCTTAAAAGAATTTGAAACTATCTTTAATGTCTTGTAAGTGAATTTTGTACCTGTCTGAACAGGGAACCTCTGTACATAGAATGCTTGCCTTTGGCACACAAGGCAGAAAAAGTACTTGTCCTGGGCAATCAGGCACAGATTTTGGTAAACTTGTTGTCAGTTACTATAACAAGTTCATTTATAACAAATTTGGACCTCTCCACAGCGATTAATGATTATAAGGCCGACACCAGGTAAGAACAGTGGACCTATGATAATTAAAAGACAACGGGACCTAAACACCCTGAATAAAATATTTTAGAGCCGAAGGACGGCCCCAAAATTGATTATTGGACATGATAATACAGGAAAATATAATCAAAATATGGTGAAGAAAGTGTCAAAAAAAAAAAAATATTTTGTAAATGATTTATTTCAAGTTTAAATCCTTATCAAAAATCTTATTTTAAATGACTGATAGTAGATTAGCATTGACAACCCAACTTCACATCCTGGCTAGTCTTTGTGTTTCATTAAGATATAAGCTAACAAAACAGAGTAAAGATAAGAAATTACAGCAATTAAAAATGTTAAGTAATTTTGAAAATATTTTAATACTAGAACGGTAAATACCATCATGGTTCGCATGCCCATGCAAATTGACACCTATATCATATGACCCGGCCATTTATAAAAATGGCATCTCACACAAAGTCCCACATGGCATCCCATGTACCACATGGCATCCCACTGCATGTCCCACATGGCATCCCACCCCATGTCCCACATGGCATCCCACCCCATGTCCCACATGGCATCCCAACCCATGTCCCACATGGCATCCCACCCCATGTCCCACATGGCATCCCACCCCATGTCCCACATGGCATCCCACCCCATGTCTCACATGACATCCCATCCCACATGGCATTCCACCATATCTCCCACATGGAATCCCACCCCATGTCCCACATGACATCCCATGTCCCACGTGGCATTCCATCATATGTCCCACAGGGCATCCCATCCTATGACCTACATAACATTCCACCCTATGTCCCACATCCCATGTCCCAAATGACATCCCACCTCATGTCCCACATGACATCCCATGCTTTGTCCCACATGGCATTCCACCATATCTCCCACATGGCATTCCACCATACAGTGTCTCACATGGCATTCCACCATATCTCCCAAATGGCATTCAATGCTATGAGCCACATGGATCCCATCCTTCATGTATGTCCCACATTAATCCAACCATATGTACCGCATGACATTCCTCCCTATGTCCCACATGGCATCCCTCCCTGTGTCCCGGATCAGTGGCTTCCCACCTGATGTTCCACATGGCATCCCACCATATGTTCCACATGGTATCCCTCCCAATGTCCCAATGACATCCTACTTTATGTCCCACATGGCATCACGGCCCATGTCCCCATACCCTATGTCCCACATAGCCTCCTACCCTATGTCACACATGGCATCCTACCTTATGTCACACATGGCATCCTACCTTATGTCACACATGGCATCCCAACCTGTGTCACACTCTGTATTACTCGTGGCATCCCACCATGTCCCACATGGCATCCTATCCTGTTCCACATGGTATCCCACCCCATGTCCCACATGGCATCCAACTCCATGTCCCACATGACATCCCATAGGCTCCATAAGAAGTCTCATCCTAGCTTTCAGTCCCTGATTGAGCATACTATGTACAAAAGTGTCAGTTCATATAATAATTTATATGCAAATGAGTTGTTAAAATGGGGTGGGAAGCCATGTCCCACATGACATCCCATGTTCCACATGACATTCCATCCAATGGCATTCCACCCTATGTCCTGCATGGCATTCCACCACATATCCTACATGGCATTCCACCCTGTTCCACATGGCATCCCACCCCATGTCCCACATGGCATCCCGTATTGCATCCCATCCTATGTCTCACATGACGTCCCATAGGCTCCATAAGCAGTTTCATCCTAGCTATCACAGTTCCTGATTGAGCATACTATGTATTAAAGTGTCAGTTCATATAATAACTTGTATGCAAATGAGTTGTTGAATAAGAAAAGAAGGTGGAGTCAAATAATTATGCCTGATATAGCCCTTGGTGTATACAAAATGGTAAATATTATATCATATGTCCTTCATGGCTCCCATCCATGTCCCACATGGCATCCCTCCCTATGTCCATATGCAATCACATCCTGTCACACTCCCTGACTAAGCATACTAAATTAGAAAAAAGTCTGGTCAGGTCATATACTGTAACAACTTTATGCAAATGGCCACAATAATAAAGGTAAAGTTTAATAATCATGCCTGATACAACTGTTGGTGCCCAAATATTTTGAAGAATTTTAAGGATTTTAAATCTCAAGTGCTACAAGAGAGACTTGAGGATCTCTAAAGAATATTAGAAAATTATATCATTTTACAGTTATCTTCTAAGAAAATATCAAATTTTTTGTAGACTTTTTAAGGAAACTTGTCTTCAATCTGTCTTAAGTGTCTGAAAAACTTTAACATTTTATAAGGAAATTCTATCCTTCCATAAGGATATCTGATGAAACTTAAACAGCCGGATGGCCAGACAGACGGACGGACGGACGTAATTGCTGTTACATAGGTTCGCATTATGCTTCGCATGCAAACCAAAAATACATTAAAAAGTGCTAACAAAATAACTTTCAATACAGGATATTTTTTAGCAAATTTGGGACATCTTTATAAAAAGTTCTTCTGAATAGAATAGGATATCAAAGTAGTCTTTTTCACAATTGTGTTCTCTATCACAGAAGTTAGAAATGACTAACATTTTAAACTAATTTTAACTAAACTAATCTTATAGCAAGTCGACTTACCATACTCATTCTGTAATCTGGCAATCTCTTCTGCACTCTGGCCTTTTTCAATTTTGAGCTTATGACTCTGAAAGAAAATAGAAAATGTAGCTTTTGTTTGATTGGTTTTAGAAAGATGCATTCAATAGAAAATAAATTTTCTGTACAGAATAAATCATAAATTATTTTTCCTGTATTAAAAATTTACATACCAACACAAATTGACATTAAACTATATGCAGATTCAATGTACTGAAAGTCATCATTTTTCATTATGGGGCCCCTGGACCCCATGCTGGTACATGCACGCTTTGCGTGCCACCAATAGGTGCCACTTTTATAATGCCCCCATTTTCCTCCTTTGAACTGCTGTGCCCCCCAAACAAAAATCTGTGGTGACGCCACTGGACTTGTCAAACGAAGGCGATAAGAGAACCGCTGACATCTGGCATACATCCTTCTTATCACATGCGTGCACTCTCAGCTTGTTTGTATTCAGGGATTGTTTTGAGTAGTTTTGTTTGTCATATGATGCTGGTTTTGCCATGCGATTGGCCCGCAGCCTGAGGCTGTTGTTAAATGATGGCCCTTGGAAAAAATGAATTCAGAACCTGTGTCCTAGGCTCACCAAGATGCATCCCCGAGTTTTGGAATTTGCAATCTCAACACTTGAAGATTATCTTCTGACTGGATTTCTTCCAAGGCCATACCATTGTTTCAGTTACTCAAGTGAAGCATCATTGTTTGAGCTCTATTCAGCAAGGATTCACATTCCATCATTTCTCATTTATGGCAGAATTGTTTCATTTTCTTTGATTCCAGAGAACACTCGATTTAAGTCTCTTTGAATCCAGAAAATTAATTGTTTGGATCTCCATTTAGAGCACAAAGTCATTCCATTGGAAAATTTCAACTTAAGTCTTGACAACTAAATTTAATCCAAATCCAATCATCAGTTCTTGTGATATCTTGATGACAGACAAACAGGACAAAATCATGTCCACACCCTCTTTGCACCTTCCAATGTGTCTCAAATTTTAATCACTTCTTCCATAAGCAGTAAAAAACCACACATCAAATGTAATCCAAATCCAATCATCAGTTCTTAAGATATCTTGAAGACAGACAGAGGCAAAAATATGTCCCCACTCCCATTTGCACCCTTCCCCTGTTCCAATGTCTCAAATTTTAATCACTTCTTCCATAAGCAGTAACAAAACCACACACCACATTTAGTCCAAATCCAATCATCAGTTCTTCAAATATCTTGATGACTGACAAACAGGGCAAAAACATGTCCCCACCCCCCATTTGCACCTTCCCCTGTTTCAATGTCTTAAATTTTAATCACTTCTTCCATAAGCAGTACCAAAACCACACCCAAATTTAATCACAATCCAATTATCAGTTCTTAAGATATCTTGATGACTGACAAACAAACAAACAGACAAACATGAGGCAAAAGCATAACCTTCATCCAACTTCCTTAGCAGAAGTAATTATTTATAACTGCCTAATGTCCATAAAATGTACTATAATTGTCTTCATAGTTCTCATAGCACTTATAAATGAATTCTGCCAAGTTTCCATTTAATTTTTTATTAGGCCCAAATTTTCTGGCAGAGTATCACAACTCACACACAGATAACTTCCTGTGAGAAATATTTTAGTTGTGATTGCTTTCTGATGAATTGATTCTGGATTTTCAATTTGTGGAAATTAAATTCAGGTCTTCAACTGCAGGCTTAAATGTAGAGTAAATATCTTAACTTCCTCTCGAATTACCACAAAGCACTTGTTTGAAAGAACACTTAATTTCTTTACATGTTGCACTCAAAAGTGAGGAATAAAATCTTCCTATATACAATGCAACAAGAATTAAAATATATCAAAATGAAATTTAAGGGTGGAATTACTAATCTTGATTGCAAACTGACAAATGTGCAAATATTTAAACACATTTAAGACACAAATACAATAAATCCTAAATGGCATAAGATATCAACATTGTTTTTACACCAAAATGTTTCTTTATGACAAAAAAGCTAAATCCATTTGAGCCATCAGGCTCATAGAGCCGGTGCTTATTCCCGGTTTCAATGACACAAGGGGATGAGAGTACATGACTCAACCTGGACGGGACGCCAATCCATCGCATATTAAACTCCCCAGCAGTGCTGGTACTCATTTACAACTGAGTGGACTGAAGCAAGTACAGTAAAGTGTCTTGCTCAAGGACACAATGCAGCACTCAAGGCGGATATCGAACCCGGTACCTTTCGCATACGAGCACGACTGCTTAACCACTGAGCCACTGCAACTCTTTATGACAATTCGGACAATAATTACATTTCTGGGAGTTTTCAGTTGAGTTATGTGCAATTTTTGTCAAAATCACGAAAAATTGAGTTTTCTCGATTGACCGTAATAATAGTGCCCCTATGGATTTTTATTTTGGGTAAGCCCTATATAGAGCCTGAGCAACTGAGCACTTTCCTTCATTGATTTTCAGACTAGTAAATCTAGAGTACCATTCCATTCCTAATCAATTAAATTTGCTTTATAATGCAAAATACAATTTAATAGTCCTCTATCATATATATGAAAATTTATGGGAATAATCTTTTAAGAATACCTATCTCTAACATATCAATCAATCAATCGCCATAAGCCTAGCGGCTCGTTAACGCACTCCTCAGGGTCATTGAATAGAATGTGTCTGGCTGAAGTTTTTGAAGTAGAATTCAGGACCACCCTGCAGTAGCCACATCAGATGCAGACAATCCACTCCAACTTTTCAGGCCATCCATCCACCTGGCACGAGGGCGCCCAGCATATCTTCTGGTACAAGAGGGAAGGCCTGACATCATGGGGGCAAGGCCTTTACGAACACAACGCCCATGCCACTTAGCTTGTTGCTCCAGGATTAGGTCAGATGGAAAAAGCCATCTATCTCCAATCAGATGTTGTAGGTGGTCATTGGAAATTTTGTCAGACCATGTTAGTCCAAGCAGGCGCCGCCAGATAGTTCTTCCAAATGCATCAAGAGCTGCCAGGTTATTTTTCTTCATAGTCCAGGTTGATGCACCATATGAAAGTCTGGCCATGACAAGGGACTTAATGAGAAGCATCTTCACCTCTAAGTCAATGTGAGTGGATTTTATGTAACTACACTGGTTGATGCTCTGCTTTGCCATTGTAATGCGGCTTCGTATTTCTGCAGAATCATCAGTGTTGTAGGACAGGACTGAGCCAAGGTAGCGGAATGAAGTGACACGTTTGATAACATAGAATTAACTTATTTATATACAAATCTTTTATTTACCTTTGATGATTTTGAGAGTAGAGGTTGGTGTGACTTGTACTTCTCCATTCGTTCATAGTATTTCACTATGTCTTCAACTATAAAAGAACAATTGCATTATCATTATCTGAAAACTAAATATTGAAGAAAATTAGTGCTGTCACGACATGGCTTTATTACGTGTCGATTATCGTGGAGAAAAATATTGCGATATATTGGTATATCGCGATACTTTTCAAGAAAATTGACTCACAACACAAATTGCTAATATCACTAACCTTACTTCTTTTATGATGAATGCAAAAAAAATGATTTGCAAATCTAGCAGACGACACGATCGCATGACTATTATGTTCATCACGCATCACGCGCGTGTTTGGTAATTCAGCCAACGTGACCATGAACCATCAAAGTGAGAGGCATGTTCTGGGCCAATTTTTCTTTCTTTTTGCCAACTTACATTGGAACGTGCCAGTGTGGTGTGACAAAGCACAATTTTTAATTAGTTTTTTTTTATGTTTCATGCTATTTTTGCACATTTTTAATGGCTTAAACTTGACTTTTAGATTTAATACCGTAATGTTAGAATTGTAATGTACAAAGTAGCCTAGCCTAGTTGCGCGAAAATTTCTTAGTTGAGAATTAGTTTTTGGTATCGCGATATGTCGTGAGAGGCATATTTCATGTCATGGGAAAAGAGATATCGCGATAATCGACATGTTACGACAGCACTAAAAAATATCTTCATGTATTTTAATAAGATTCTAATTGTAGGCAATTGTGTACATAAATGAGAGTACAAGGTCTCTTATGCAGAAAATAAGATACAATATTTTTCCAGTTACAACAATTTTAGCCTTAAAACAAGCAAAACAAACATAAATGTCTCAATGTTATTTATAAATGTAATTCTGTAATATCACTACTGACTGAGGTTATAACACACTTCAGCTTACAATTGAATTTTCCCTCTATAAGTTTACCAGTAGTATATTAATCTGTCTGCATTTTTGAAAATCTGAAATTCTCAAATAATGCTACAAAAAGTTTGAATAATCTACATTTTCCAATCCATGTATTGCTTCAAGTGGCATAACAGCAGAATTTCATACCTGGTACAGGACTAGAGGAATCACACTGAGCATTGTACAGCACTGTAAACTCCTGGAGTCTTCGGATGAGAATCTGTACGAGAAATGGAAAACATTCTTTTACTTTTTTTTGCTGACATGAAGACTACACACAGCTTCTTTGAAACCATTGCAAAAGAGTGCACTACGTAGACAGTTAAGTTAAAATTTTAAATCCAATAATAGGGCTGGAGCATATCCCCTGTTTTCATGGCGCAAGCGGAAGAGAACACATGACTCCCTGGACAGGATGCTAGTCCATCACAGGTTAACTCCCCAGTGTTGGTACTCATTAGAATGCTCTAGGACACAATGTAGCACTCATGGCGGGTAGCAAACCCGGTACCTTTCGCATATGAGCAAGACTCCTTAACCACTGGGCCACCTATGACAGCAGGTGTAGTGACAGTACACAGTACAAGGGAGAAACTCCAGCCATGTCCAGAAAAAAAGATGATTTACATCTTAGCAGGTCATTTTAAATGGGTTGAAGCTGATCATTGGTCTTTCTTGTCTTAACATAATTTTTCAATACTGATTTTTATTACTGACCTAAAAGAAGAAAAGTATGGAGTAAATTTAATCATGAAATACTTTTTGTATTCATCCAAACATTTGTATGGGACACATAATTTCAAAAGATTTATTTTAAACAAGGAAATGTTATGAAATATTATCAGCATTTTTCCAATTTGGCACTTCATATAAAAATTTAAGTACACTTTTATTATAATTTTTGGAACACCTTTGGATTACATAAATACATACATGAAGTTAAATAAAGTACATATAATGTGTTTTCATAAAGGTTTGAAGTAGCTTGTATTATGTTTTTCAAAAAGGTTAAATTTCTCAAATGACAATGAAGACATGATACAGCAGAAACGATGAACGTTTAACAAACAAATTTTCAGCCATTTCTTGAAACGTAAAGAGTGATTACCTCTCATACAGGACAGGTCAAAGGGCATTGCAGAGGCAATCATGTTACCTATGTAATGAAAATGTAGGACAACTGGATCGAGTCTGACATGTTAATCAGACAAGTAATTTGCAGCAGTTGTTCATAAATATGCATGATTTTGATTTAATTTCTACAATCAAAATAAAATAAAGAGAAAGGAAAAACACAGACAGAAATATGCAAATCTTACCTGTTTATTTCCTTGCGAGGACAGCTTGTAATCTTTCAATTTTTCCTCAAGTCTTTTTCTGACAACAAATTGTACACAAGTTTTGGGTAGGGCTTTCTCTTTGGTGTTCTGAGAATGAGACAAGTAAAAATACCTCCAACAGAATATGTGACAAGCAATGGTCAAAGTGCTTAAGAAAAATCTAGTTATTCAAAGATTAAATTTAGATGTGAAAACAAACATTCCATCTTGCTTGAGAAAAGATGGTTAAGATAAAAAAAGACATAGAGGAAACGTCAAATATCATGCACCTGTACAGAAGGAAATATCAAATTAACAAGTTTGCTTCAAAACAAATGGGGCAGAACATTGGAAATATCAAATTAACAAGTTTGCTTCAAAACAAATGGTGCAGAATGGTGCAGTAAATATGACTGAAGATAACATTCTCCATACAAATTTACCAATATCAAGGGCATAGTTCAATTTAAAGAAGTACAATTTCATTTCAATTTCAAAGTAATGAAATTCTAACAAACAAATTTGCAAAACTGTTACCTCCTGGCTGTTTCCTTTTCTGAACTTTTAGAGAGGCACTTGTCAAGATGAGCATTGATATGTCGGGAAGGTACTGGAACACCACACACTGGACAGTCGGCTGCAGAAAAGAAGAAAACATGTAATCAAGAGCAAAATTTTACTTGAAAATTTGGGAGCGTAAGCAAATTATAGTATTTAGACGTATATAGAATGCCATCCATTACAGATTAACCCATTGGGGACTGAATATAATTTTGGAATCTTTCGGTTGGGGACTGGATTCTTTTAGAGAAAAACAAATTTGAAAACTATATTTTTAAAATAAATCACAACAAGTTGGAAGTACTTTATGAAAAATTGTGTTCAGAACAAACAGCTCTTTTAAATAATACATGAAATAACTCAATTCAATAATACGTATCCATAGTTACAATAATTTAATAAAAAATGCAAATTTAGCCAATATTTAATAATTTCACCATTTTTGTTCAACCATTTGTAAAAACTTTAGTTGTTTATATTTATGATGTAAAAAATATGTAGAAATAAATTATCTTTACTATGCCATAACATTTGAGTTTCTTATGCTTATATGTTGATATTATTATCCCGTTATCAAACATTTCATCATACCACTAGCGCTCAATTACACAAATACACATAGTACTGTACATGTGCATGTGCATGTACAGTACAGTATATCATTGCATAGCTCGTGAAAACACTACCCATTCTTCCAGGCTTTACTCTTGCTCCGCCCAGGGCTAAGTCTAACTATCTATATATCGTTATGTATAGGCCTAAGCATAACATTAGCATTAGTTTCATTTACTGAATCACTATCACTTTCCGATGATTCCGATCAGGTCTTCCCAAAAATCCTCATCATCACTATCTCGATACGCAAAAATGCTTCCTCAGCAGTACACATTTTCCTTTTTTCATTCCAAAATTTCTTGAAACTATTCAATGTAAACCCCTTGCAATTTGGTGTCAATATTCATAGAACGAGTTTATTAAACGATTTGGCTTGTTTACATATCTGTAGAAAGTGCGGGGGGTAGTGCAGTAATAGCTTAAAGTCTGAGGTGCGATTGCGCTCAGCGGATATATGCGCTCGGCGGATATATGGATATATCCGCCCGCAATCCCCAAAGGGTTAAAGAGATGCATCTAACAGTTCACCACTAGTAGTCTGTAAGGTGAGTAAGCTACAATCTTGGACAAAACGTTTGCAGTCAATTTAACTAACAATTACAAACAGTTTTTGTAAACATGCTTTCAAATTTGTGTAAAATTAAATCTGCAATATACTATCTATTGACCTTTCAACTCCCAAGACACCGGTGTGGTTTTAGGGAACTTTTAGAATGGGGGCTTTTCATAAATTTCTCTTCATTCTTGGGAGTTGAAGGGCTAATCTCTTCATAAGCTTCACTCTTCTGCACGCTCACTGTGCAGAAATGACCACCAAACATTTCATAATGTGCCCACTAAGGAACTGTGGAGCCTACAGTACACGAGTTCACAGTTCCAGTCTGCTCATGCCCACAAGAACGTGTTACCTTGAAGTCGTGAGTAAACAAACCAACCAGCTTGAGCGCACAGTAAAATAGGTTATTGGTTTGCGTAGAATTATTGCGCATCAATTAAAAATACGCACATTGTACATGGCGTAAGGTTACAAAATTGGACCTAAATTTCACTTTCTGTGTTAGGACGACATAAGTTTTTCCCGATGACCTAATATCATCTAGAATGCTCAAAGGTTGCATAACAAAATAAGAAAAGAAAAAAAATCAAGGTGAGAGAATTTCAAATAAAGTGACTTTAAGAATTTGTTATCGTTACAGTCAATAGGGAAAATTGTTTGTTTACTCGCAAGTCAAAATGGCGGACGGAACTGTTAACTCGTGTATTTAGTGGAATTAGACTCTGATCACCGAATTGTCAGCATCTTGCTCATTTGCAGCCTAAGAACCACCAAAGGGAAACCCTGCAACAGACCGACAACTGACTGGAAGAAGCTTCAAGATGCTTCTAAAAGAGAAAGTTCCAGCTCGAATTGTCAGATTAGAAGCCCTCCAGTGTAAGGATATATCTACTCCAATAACACAGAGATACTATCAGTTTGCAAATACTGTTGCAGAAGTAGCAGAGATAGTAATTGAGTAGGTAAATGCAGATCATGCGACATGCCAAGCTGGGTGAGTGACACAACCGGGCAACTAAAGACGGAGAGGGATGAGTCCAAAAGAAGATATCTGATGTCCAAGTCAAAACAGTCAAGAGAAAGATGGAAGAAACTCAACAGCAGCTTAAATGAGTCATACAAAACAGAAGAATCTGCTAAACAAGCAGATGGAAGATCTGACTGGCCAACTTGACTGGAGACTTTACCACAACATGGAAATCATCAATGGCCTCTCTGGCAATGACAAGAAACCCAGTTTGTTTGTTTATTTGATGAGGGCTTGACGGCACCATGACAACGAGGGTCAAATTGTGCCTGAGAGGTCAGATCATTCTAGAGGTAGGAAAGCGAGGAATTAGGGGGAGAATGAGAGAAGTACAAGAACAAAAAGTCAGAAAGCTGTGATAGAGAGAGGAGGTGCATGGGTGAAAAAAACAAAGTAGAGAGAGGGGGTGGAAGAGGAGAATTAAATATGGTTGTAAAGGGAAGCATGATGAATGAAGGAGATAATTTTATCCGGAGGGTTTTTCTGGAAGAACTCAGCAATTGAGTTGTGGGGAGCGAGGGAAGCTCTGGGAAGGTTGTACAGAGGGCAAGCAAGGAGAACGTGATGGACTGTGAGGGTGCAATGGCAATTGTTGCAGAGGGGTTGGGGGGAGCCAATAAGAAAGCCAGTGTCAAGGTGAAGAAAAGAGATGGTACTCCACCAGCAAGTGACAAAGACCTCTCTTTGCAAAATTTATAGAATACTTCAGCTCTCTGCTCAACAACAACATGGGACATCCACCTTCTAAGCTGCCTCCACCTGCTGCCCAGGACTTATCAATCAGGGTCAATCCTCCAACATGTGAGGAGACACTGAAAGTCATTCACCAAGTGAAGTACAACAAGGCTGCAAGTCTTGACTGCGCAATCACATCTGAAGAACTCCAGAATGGAAGGGATGCAATGGCAGATGTAGTCCATGGTTTTTGCACAGAAGTGCATAGTGCTTGCACACTACCCAGTAAATGGAACACTAGTGTTATTGTCCCTTTACCCAAGAAGGGAGACCTTAGTCTCATGACCAACTACTGAGGAATATCTCTTTTGTCAATTACAGCCAAAGTGTACAACAAGGTCCTGCTAAATAGAATCCGAGATCACGTAGACCCTATCTTAAGGAACAACCAGGCTGGATTTCGTCAAAGGAGAAGTTGTGCCCAACAGATCAACATTCTTAGAAGGATCATGGGTGGATTTTCAAGTTTACGAGCTTCCACCAGCTTCCTCTTAAAGTCACATTCATACACTTCAAGAAGGCCTTTGATTCCATCAACAGAAAGGTTATGTTTTATGTTCTATGACATTATGGAATACCAGAAGCTGTGATCAATGCCATAAGCGTACTTTACAACAACTCAAAAAGTGCAGTAATGGTAGATGGCAACATATCTGATTCTTTTGATGTCTCCACTGGAGTTCTACAGGATGATGTTCTGGCTCCATTCCTGTTCATAGTGTTAGTAGACTTTCTACTAGAGAAGGCCACCTCTGGTCTTGACTCTTGAGTTGTAACATATCCTCGTCGCTCTAGTCGCTGTCCAGTTAAAACGTTAAACAACTTGGATTTTCTTGATGACATTGCTCTGTTGCAATCCACCATTCCCCGGGCACAGGCCCAGCTGATAAGAACTGCAGCCGCAGCAGAAGATCTTGGCCTCCTAATTAGTGTATCCAAAACTTGAGTATATGACAGTTAACTGCCATACCCTTCCAACATTTCAAGTATACGGTGAACCCATCAACCACGTTTTAGATTTCAAATATCTTGGTTCCAAAATCGCATCTGCTGCAAGCGACTTTAAAAGACGAAAGGCATTAGCATGGTGCGCTTTCTGGAAACTGGAACATCTGTGGAGAAGTCCCCAACTATCCATCTCTGCAACAGTGAAACTATTCTACACTACCTGCGTGACTATCCTCCTCTATGGCTGTAAATCCTGGGTGCTGTTCCAGGACATGGAGTGCAAAATCAACGCTTTTGCTACCTCCTGCTTTAGGATTACGCTTAATATCAAATGGAGAGATCGTGTCTTAATTGCCAGCATATATGACATGACCAACACTGAGCCTCTTATTCGCTATGTAAGGAATTGCCAACAAAGATTCTTGGGACACATCCTTTGTCTCCCAAAGGAGCATGTTAGAAGATATGCTCTTTACATTCCAACTCATGAAAAAAGAAGACCGGGATGTCCACGCACCTCTTATGTTAACTACATTCAACGTTTGTTATGGTATAATGAAGATACCCAAGCAGAACAGATAGCCACACTTGACAAAGATCACTGTGCATGGAGAAATCTTGTGGTCTCCAACTCCGCAGATGAAGGATGATGATGATGTGCCCACCAGTTCCAACTTCCACTCAGTATTTTTGTAAGTTTTGCATGTTCAAACGCACAAAACACAGCAACCATCCATGCATTTAATAACCAACCGGTTTTGTTCATCCATCAAAGTACCACTTACTGCCAGGACGGCAGCTGCAAATATTTTTATGGTCAAATTTGGAGTAAAAAGAATTCAACTTTATATCAATATTGCAAGAATTACAATAACTTTTACTATTCATAAACAAAATCAAAGGTTGGTGCTTGAAATAAGAATTCAGGGAGAGGTCTTCTGCTTCTATTCAATATCACAAGAAAACATGGAAGAAAATAAGAAGAATAAAACACATCATCCAATCACATTGGCATCACTTAAATCCTCACCTTTCGCACTTCTGGTTGCAGAAACTGGAGTTTCAACTCCTTCTTGTGGACCATTACTCTGAGGATTTGTTGGTTCAGCATTTTCTCGAGGTGTCTTATCGTTTTGTTTTGTTGTTTCATCTTCAAGTATCTCCACATCGCTATTGCTGCCCTTCATGTCAGGATTGACATTCTCCTCGTTAGAGCTGTTGAGATGTTCTGACAATTTGGCTTGACGTCCTTTGGTAAAACTTGCATTGGTAACCTTTGACCTTGGATCATCTTCGAAGTCCTCAAAATCATCAAAGGCTTTGGAAAGAGCATCGTTGGCAGCAGTTTTAGCAGTTCGTGATGAAACATTTCTTGATTTTGTTGAGGATTTCTATGAAAATGATTAAATTGTGCAAAAAGTATATCTAAAATGCCAGTCGTTACTATCTGCTTTATTTAACTTCAATTTTGGCAAATTGTAACAATAATCTGCACTGGTTGGTAAAGGGCCTTAAAATTAAATTGAAGCTAAGTATATATTTTTTTTAATCAAATTTCTTTACAGAACAGTAATGGAACTTTCTGATTGAAAACACTGCAAAGAAGCACAGAATATGTGACATTTTGTATCACTGCAGGACAAAGCCTTCACTTTTTACATGAAGATATATAACCAGCCTGTAATGAATGCACTTTCTTGTTCTAAAAACAGAAAAATCAGTAACGCAAACACCCCACCAGACTACGAGCATTGAATATTTTCCAAAATACCAATCTGACATAAGATTGTGGAAATAACTAAAACAAAAATCACTGACCAGTCTCTTCACGTCTTTCTTGCAAACCGGTGTAGCGTGTATACTTTGTGTCCTTTGAGGGGTGGACAAGGAGGTTTCAGAAGCAACGGGTGAATTATTTGTTTCTTCTACACATAGGTTCAGGATGTGTGACCTGGGTAGGTTGGAAAAAGTGGGTGCAATGATTTCAGTTAATGTGAATTTTAATGTGAAAACTGCAAGACCATTGTGTTTAATATACTGGCTATAAGTCTTTTTAAAAATCAGCCAAAGATAGCTATTTTTAAGTGTCAAATGTCCTTTCCAGTCATAAATAGATTAGGTGATCTCCAATTTTCAAACATAACTCTTGCCAAATTTCGCTCATCCTCAAAATAATTTTGGCAGTGGAATAAACAGAATGGATTCACCTTACACAAATAACTTTTCAATTGAGATATATGAGATTTGCATATGTTCTTATAAAATAAGGCTCTCCCCCCCCCCCCCTCCCCAAATCAGAAATCTATAAATGTCAATTTGTAGCAAATTTTATTGGGTCTATTATCATGAGTTTTAGTTAATTTGTTCAACTATACAAATTTTGCTTCTCAGTACCATTTGTCCTGTAAGAGAATGATGCAAATGCATCAAATAGCACCAGGTTGTAAAACCAGTACCTCATGAATGTAACTTTTACTTTCTTGTCTTGGTCTCAGGAGATATTAAGTAAGTAAAATACTGAATAAAAGTATGCAATTTAAGTGTAGTATACAAACTTCTCTACAAGTTTACTGTCCTGTTACTTAGATTCCAGAAAATGAGCCAATACGTTCCATCTTATGGCAAAGGGAAAACTGGACATCAATGGACATCCTATGTGCCATTCTCTGGTTGGTCAAACACATAACATAATAGATGATAGCCCCAGTGGACCCCTAGGTCTCCCAGGGAGCCACTGGGCCATTCTCTAGCTGGTCACACATGTAACGTAACAGATAATAGCCCCAGTGGACACTTGGTGTCTCAAAAGGATCCATTGGGGACATTCTTAGGTGGGTCACAAGTAACATAACAGAGAATGGCCCCTATACATATATCGAACACCTGTCAAGAGACCAGAATGATTCTCTCAGCCAAATAATATTGCTGAGCTTGCATAGTATCGAGATGATTAAAAGAAATTTGTGGTGGCCTGGGCAACAGCCCATTGATAATGATGATTGCCCTGGTGTCATGCATTTGTCAGAAGCTGCTGTTTAGAACATACTTCACATAATAATACTGATTTGTGTAAAAGCAATTCTCCTTAAAACCAAAGCAAAGTTATCAGTGACAGGCAATTATAAAAGGTGCTAAAATAGACAGTGAGAACTAATCTTTCTTTGATTGAAACATGATCATAACAAACCTGACTTTAACAAAGTTCTTGACAAGCTCATCTAGCACTTTGTTGTTACGAATGTCTGCCTCCATCGCTGGAGTGTTGCATGCTGGGCATTGGCTTTTGTAGTTCATAAATCTTCTGATGCACTGGGAACAGTCTAAGAAAATATACAACCCTTTATCAAACTCTGATCATCAAACAGGCACACATATTTTGCAACATAGATCAATGAAATATCCAAAATTTAACTTGAGCTTGAAAAATATTTCATCAACTCAAGGTACATTATTGTTTCATTAAATATAAATCCAAAATCCTATTAGAGCTATACAATAATTGTTTGATTGAAAAGTTGGTTTGGTTTATTGATGTTTAACGGCACTGCGACAGTCAAGAGTCAAATGTGCCAAGAGGGTCTTAAAAATTTAAAGTGCAAGAGTTAGGACAGAGATGGTTGGGAGAGGTAGAGGTAGAAATGAGAGAAAAAGTAAAAATAAAGGTGCAAATAAAGATAATAAAAAGGAAAGAATGATAAGAAGGTAAGATAAAAAAATGGGGGTGTTGGCAAGGATTAGATCAGGTGGAATAAGTTGCTATTGCAGAGGAAGGTGATGATGTTGGTTGGAGAGGGGATTGTTCTTGAAGAGGTCAGAAATAGAGATGAAGGGGGAGATAAATGATCTGAAGTTGAGGTGTAAAGGACAGGTTAAGAGGATATGCTTCATCGAAAGTTGGGTATTGCAAGTAAGGCAGAGAGGTTTGGGAGAGCCTGACAGGAGGTAGGAGTGGATGACAAATGAGTGACCAAGCTAATAATATGACCAGAATGCCAGAATGCTTTTACCACAATGCTTCTTAAATATTAGACTTACAGTTATGAGAGCAATCTGGAATGATCATTGCAATGTTGATGAATTCCTGACAGATGCCACACCTCAGAAGGTTATCGATAGTCTAATGAGTAAAAGAAAAGAACACATTTGAATTGAAAGTAAAATTAAACATGTATAAAAGTGAAAAAAGTATTTTTCTGCACATTTCATCTCCCTCTTAATTCAAAAGAAACTTTCAGATACTTTTACTATTTCTAACCAGAAAACCAAAATGTTTAATGATTATTTCATTGTTGGTTGATTTTCAAGTTTTAAAGTAACTAGGATTGCATATCATAAAATTTGCTAAATAACATATATTCATAAGCCATGCCCACCATGCACGTCACTAGAATATAACCAATTTCATGTATGTCTGTAAATATTTGTACTCTTATAGAGGTCATTTGCTATCCTTCATTTTAAACTTTAACAGCTAGCATGGGTACATACGCCACTTTCCATCTGTTGAAGTAATTTGCAACCTGAATCTGAATAGGTTAAAGTAAAGGTAATGGAAACTTATATAGCATAGTGCACATTACTGCATGAACATTCAATGGTGCTTTGCAAACTTCCAGGTTAAGTTGGCAAAAATCCTTCTGGACATGAACAACAACCAAGCGTAACAAGTATGAAGAAAAAACAATTAATGAGTTTAGTAGGCTAAGTTTAGCTTTGAAACAGTTTAGACTTGGTGAATGTATATCAATGTCTGGTGGTCTGGCAGTAAATCATTGCAATCTTTTAGTGTTTGAGCACTTAGGGAAAGAAGGAGTATTTACATTCGTTTTAGCATAGGAAATGTGGAAATTCAGATATCATGATTATTTCTTGCATTGATTATTACGTTTGGGATTAGGTTATCATTATCAATGGCGATGATGTTGTTGATTTTACATAGCATATGGAAGCGGGTGTTCTTTCTTCTTGTTTTTAGCAGTGGCCAATCTAATTTATGACGTCTTTATTTATTGTATCTATTCTATTTTATGATAAATTAATTAATACCTACATTACCTTGTTATCTTTCTTTGGTTTTGTTTTCAATAAAGTGACTGAGGGTCAGTTGCAGAAAATAACATCATGTTCTTTCATGGCTCGACGCGATAGACTTGACTATCGAATAGGCCTATTACTACATAGTACCACTACAGACTAGAACCAGAATAGAACTTAGAAGTAAAATAAACTAGTGAAATCACTACAGTGCATATAAACGTAAACGTGACAAGGTCTGAACTAAGTTAATTTCATTTAAAGTGAGGACAGTGCTAAGAACACAATTGGGAGGCTGGAGCTGTACATAGCCTATGCATGTATATGCATGGCATGTCATTAACGTTAAGTGCACAACTTACCCGCATTTCTGGCATGGTGGAGGGCCAGTCCGATGGGTCAGTGATGTTAAAAAGCTCCATGAAACGAATCCAAAAAACAAGTTTATAATATCGTCTATAACAGGATCATTCTGTGTCGAATACAAGCAAATAATGGGAATAATTTAGGAATTTCAAAGCTGGTTTTAAATTAAAGCACAGCAAACTGGCGCGGGAAATATCGGTGGTACATATATTATTAAAAAGGTCTCTGCTTGTCGAAAACATACTGTCTGTTTAAAGGTATATGGACACGTAGAGGCAACATTAGCTAAAATGATTTAAAATCCCCTAAAATATCCATTTCCCCTTATGTCAGTCACATTGCCACGAGGGGGATAAGGATCCGCCTCCTCATTTTTTGGGAGGGGGGTGATATTAAAAAAATGGGATATCTTTGTTTTTTGTTTGCTTATAAAACAAAATTGCCCTTCAAATTTGTTTAAATTTGAACATTTGAACGTCTTGGGAGGGTCTAGGACCTTGTCGGACCCTCACTTTTGTAATGCTGGCTACGCCACTGCCTTCAGTTATCACATCCTAGAACAAGAACAACCAAATTGTGTTGTCTTACGACGCCCTTGGTTTGGCAGGAATTTAAGAAATTTTCTTTTAGGTTCAATGTGGCTCAGTGATATAATCTGCGGCTTCCCAACCACGAGGTCGTAGGTCCGAGCCCAGCTCCGAAATCAAAATTGTGGTGTAGTTTTCTGGGTTGTGGTTTCCCATCTGTAATGATCCCAAATAATAGATCAGGCACACGACTCGAGAATGGCAGTCTGCTATAGCTTGGCGTCTATGCTCCGTGAAGGAGTCTTGTCGAGTACCGGGCCGTCAGGGAGGATCATGTACAAACAAAAACAAAAGGATCATGTCCAAAAAACAAAAAAAAAAAACCTGCATGACTTCCGGGGGGCTTTGCTCGCTGGGCCTCTAACCTGCTACAAGCTAGGTTTCAACCTTGGAGTTGACACAATATTAGTCAGTTTTCTGCCCTCAAAATTGCAGGGCTCTGCAGCCTTCCATGAGCTTTTTCCGTATAGCTTTGACACAATTTTAAGTACCGGTAAGTAGCTGCTACCAAAAATTACGAGAAACGCGAAGATTAGACCCTGGATTTAACACAATATTAGGCAATTAAAAAAAAAGGGCTTCTGAGCCTGGTGGGGAGGAGGGGGAGGTTGGTTGGTGGGCTGCGCCCTCTCCCCATACCAGAGCTTCGCCCATAGATTTAAAACACTGATTTTAAGCAATTTCCTAAACGGTGTATCAAAACGGTGCATGCACTGAATTAGATGTCCCCCAACGTTTTAATCTTTGTCTTTTTTTTTTTTTGGGGGCTCCAAAATTCCCTTTTCTCCCAATGAAACATGAACCATCAAGCCACTGCACCCCCTCCCTAATCAAAAGAAAAAGAAGATAGTTCCGACGTGATATTGATACAAATGTTAATTTTGTTAGTAAACATGGGAAACCAAATCACGTAACTTTCAGTTTACATTTTATTGTAGTAATTTACCATCATCATTCAAAT